>OZ012737.1:10416017-10940327 GCA_963859935.3 Lathyrus sativus
CATCTAAAAATATTAGATATTTTGCTTCACCATCCAAATGTTTTAGGTTTTTTAATCACTATGCCAAAAACATAATAGACTATAGTACAAGTAAAAAATTAATTATATTTTTTATTTCTACTCCATCACAAAATTTATGTTTTTCCCCACAAAAAAACAAAGTTAATAGACTATAATCCATGACATATATTTTTTATAAAACAGGTAATAAATAAAATAAAAAATCAAGCTAGAATTTATTTATATTTACCACAATTCACATTGAATTATGGTTTATTAGATGTAAATATATTCAATATGTTTCTTCTTTATCACCAAATTTCATCTTTATTCGCCGGTAAGCCACAGAGTCAATAGACTATAAAACATAATAGATGTAAACAATTTCTATATTTTTCTTCATCTACGTCACCAAAATTTTGGTTTCTTAACCTCTAAGAAACTAAGTTAAGAGACTACAAATGAATGACCCATAATTTATACATATGCATAACAATTAAAATTAAATAATCAAGCTCAATATTGTTTATATTCGTCGTATTCACATTGACTTATGGTATATGACATCTAAAAATATTAGATATTTTTCTTCACCATCCCAATGTTTTAGGTTTTTTAATCACTATGCCAAAAACATAATTGACTATAGTGCATGTATAAAATTAATTATATTTTATATTTCTACTCTATCACAAAATTTAGGTTTTTCCCCACAAAAAAACAAAGTTAATAGACTATAATCCATGATATATATTTTTTATAAAATAGGTAATAAATAAAATAAAAAATCAAGCTAGAATTTATTTATATTTACCATAATTCACATTAAAATATGGTTTATTAGATGTAAATATATTCAATATGTTTCTTCTTTATCACCAAATTTCATCTTTCTTCGTCGGTAAGCCACAGTGTTAATAGACTATAAAACATAATAGATGTAAACAATTTCTATATTTTTCTTCTTCTCCGTCACCAAAATTTTGGTTTCTTAACCTCTAAGAAACTAAGTTAAGAGACTAAAAATGAATGACCCGTAATTTATACATATGCATAGCAATTAAAATTAAATAATAAAGCCCAATATTGTTTATATTCGTCGTATTCACATTGACTTATGGTATAGGACATCTAAAAATATTAGATATTTTTCTTCAGCATCCCAATGTTTTAGGTTTTTTAATCACTATGCCAAAAACATAATAGACTATAGTACATGTAAAAAATTAATTATATTTTATATTTCTACTCCATCACAAAATTTAGGTTTTTCCCCACAAAAAAACAAAGTTAATAGACTATAATCTATGACATATATTTTTTATAAAATAGGTAATAAATAAAATATAAAATAAAGCTAGAATTTATTTATATTTACCATAATTCACATTGAATTATAGTTTATTAGATGCAAATATATTCAATATGTTTCTTCTTTATCACCAAATTTCATCTTTCTTCGTCGGTAAGCCACAGAGTTAATAGACTATAAAACATAATAGATGTAAACAATTCTATATTTTTCTTCTTCTTCATCACCAAAATTTTGGTTTCTTAACCTCTAAGAAACTAAGTTAAGAGACTACAAATGAATGACCCGTAATTTATACATATGCATAACAATTAAAATTAAATGATCAAGCTCAATATTGTTTATATTCGTCGTATTCACATTGACTTATGGTATAGGACATCTAAAAATATTAGATATTTTTCTTCAGCATCCCAATGTTTTAGGTTTTTTAATCACTATGCCAAAAACATAATAGACTATAGTACATGTAAAAAATTAATTATATTTTATATTTCTACTCCATCACAAAATTTAGGTTTTTCCCCACAAAAAAACAAAGTTAATAGACTATAATCCATGACATATATTTTTTATAAAATAGGTAATAAATAAAATAAAAAATAAAGCTAGAATTTATTTATATTTACCATAATTCACATTGAATTATAGTTTATTAGATGCAAATATATTCAATATGTTTCTTCTTTATCACCAAATTTCATCTTTCTTCGTCGGTAAGCCACAGAGTTAATAGACTATAAAACATAATAGATGTAAACAATTCTATATTTTTTTTCTTCTTCGTCACCAAAATTTTGGTTTCTTAACCTCTAAGAAACTAAGTTAAGAGACTACAAATGAATGACCCGTAATTTATACATATGCATAACAATTAAAATTAAATAATCAAGCTCAATATTGTTTATATTCGTCGTATTCACATTGACTTATGGTATATGACATCTAAAAATATTAGATATTTTGCTTCACCATCCAAATGTTTTAGGTTTTTTAATCACTATGCCAAAAACATAATAGACTATAGTACATGTAAAAAATTTATTATATTTTTTATTTCTACTCCATCACAAAATTTATGTTTTTCCCCACAAAAAAACAAAGTTAATAGACTATAATCCATGACATATATTTTTTATAAAACAGGTAATAAATAAAATAAAAAATCAAGCTAGAATTTATTTATATTTACCACAATTCACATTGAATTATGGTTTATTAGATGTAAATATATTCAATATGTTTCTTCTTTATCACCAAATTTCATCTTTATTCGTCGGTAAGCCACAGAGTCAATAGACTATAAAACATAATAGATGTAAACAATTTCTATATTTTTCTTCTTCTACGTCACCAAAATTTTGGTTTCTTAACCTCTAAGAAACTAAGTTAAGAGACTACAAATGAATGACCCATAATTTATACATATGCATAACAATTAAAATTAAATAATCAAGCTCAATATTGTTTATATTCGTCGTATTCACATTGACTTATGGTATATGACATCTAAAAATATTAGATATTTTTCTTCACCATCCCAATGTTTTAGGTTTTTTAATCACTATGCCAAAAACATAATTGACTATAGTGCATGTAAAAAATTAATTATATTTTATATTTCTACTCTATCACAAAATTTAGGTTTTTCCCCACAAAAAAACAAAGTTAATAGACTATAATCCATGATATATATTTTTTATAAAATAGGTAATAAATAAAATAAAAAATCAAGCTAGAATTTATTTATATTTACCATAATTCACATTAAAATATGGTTTATTAGATGTAAATATATTCAATATGTTTCTTCTTTATCACCAAATTTCATCTTTCTTCGTCGGTAAGCCACAGTGTTAATAGACTATAAAACATAATAGATGTAAACAATTTCTATATTTTTCTTATTCTCCGTCACCAAAATTTTGGTTTCTTAACCTCTAAGAAACTAAGTTAAGAGACTAAAAATGAATGACCCGTAATTTATATATATGCATAGCAATTAAAATTAAATAATAAAGCTCAATATTGTTTATATTCGTCGTATTCACATTGACTTATGGTATATGACGTCTAAAAATATTAGATATTTTTCTTCACCATCCCAATGTTTTAGGTTTTTTAATCACTATGCCAAAAACATAATAGACTATAGTACATGTAAAAAATTAATTATATTTTATATTTCTAATCCATCACAAAATTTAGGTTTTTCCCCACAAAAAAACAAAGTTAATAGACTATAATCCATGACATATATTTTTTATAAAACAGGTAATAAATAAAATAAAAAATCAAGCTAGAATTTATTTATATTTACCATAATTCACATTGAATTATGGTTTATTAGATGTAAATATATTCAATATGTTTCTTCTTTATCACCAAATTTCATCTTTCTTCGTTGGTTAGCCACAGAGTTAATAGACTATAAAACATAATAGATGTAAACAAATTCTATATTTTTCTTCTTCTCCGTCACCAAAATTTTGGTTTCTTAACCTCTAAGAAACTAAGTTAAGAGACTACAAATGAATGACCCGTAATTTATACATATGCATAACAATTAAAATTAAATGATCAAGCTCAATATTGTTTATATTCGTCGTATTCACATTGACTTATGGTATAGGACATCTAAAAATATTAGATATTTTTCTTCAGCATCCCAATGTTTTAGGTTTTTTAATCACTATGCCAAAAACATAATAGACTATAGTACATGTAAAAAATTAATTATATTTTATATTTCTACTCCATCACAAAATTTAGGTTTTTCCCCACAAATAAACAAAGTTAATAGACTATAATCCATGACATATATTTTTTATAAAATAGGTAATAAATAAAATAAAAAATAAAGCTAGAATTTATTTATATTTACCATAGTTCACATTGAATTATAGTTTATTAGATGCAAATATATTCAATATGTTTCTTCTTTATCACCAAATTTCATCTTTCTTCGTCGGTAAGCCACAGAGTTAATAGACTATAAAACATAATAGATGTAAACAATTCTATATTTTTCTTCTTCTTCGTCACCAAAATTTTGGTTTCTTAACCTCTAAGAAACTAAGTTAAGAGACTACAAATGAATGACCCGTAATTTATACATATGCATAACAATTAAAATTAAATAATCAAGCTCAATATTGTTTATATTCGTCGTATTCACATTGACTTATGGTATATGACATCTAAAAATATTAGATATTTTGCTTCACCATCCAAATGTTTTAGGTTTTTTAATCACTATGCCAAAAACATAATAGACTATAGTACATGTAAAAAATTAATTATATTTTTTATTTCTACTCCATCACAAAATTTATGTTTTTCCCCACAAAAAAACAAAGTTAATAGACTATAATCCATGACATATATTTTTTATAAAACAGGTAATAAATAAAATAAAAAATCAGGCTAGAATTTATTTATATTTACCACAATTCACATTGAATTATGGTTTATTAGATGTAAATATATTCAATATGTTTCTTCTTTATCACCAAATTTCATCTTTATTCGCCGGTAAGCCACAGAGTCAATAGACTATAAAACATAATAGATGTAAACAATTTCTATATTTTTCTTCTTCTACGTCACCAAAATTTTGGTTTCTTAACCTCTAAGAAACTAAGTTAAGAGACTACAAATGAATGACCCATAATTTATACATATGCATAACAATTAAAATTAAATAATCAAGCTCAATATTGTTTATATTCGTCGTATTCACATTGACTTATGGTATATGACATCTAAAAATATTAGATATTTTTCTTCACCATCCCAATGTTTTAGGTTTTTTAATCACTATGCCAAAAACATAATTGACTATAGTGCATGTAAAAAATTAATTATATTTTATATTTCTACTCTATCACAAAATTTAGGTTTTTCCCCACAAAAAAACAAAGTTAATAGACTATAATCCATGATATATATTTTTTATAAAATAGGTAATAAATAAAATAAAAAATCAAGCTAGAATTTATTTATATTTACCATAATTCACATTAAAATATGGTTTATTAGATGTAAATATATTCAATATGTTTCTTCTTTATCACCAAATTTCATCTTTCTTCGTCGGTAAGCCACAGTGTTAATAGACTATAAAACATAATAGATGTAAACAATTTCTATATTTTTCTTCTTCTCCGTCACCAAAATTTTGGTTTCTTAACCTCTAAGAAACTAAGTTAAGAGACTAAAAATGAATGACCCGTAATTTATACATATGCATAGCAATTAAAATTAAATAATAAAGCTCAATATTGTTTATATTCGTCGTATTCACATTGACTTATGGTATATGACGTCTAAAAATATTAGATATTTTTCTTCACCATCCCAATGTTTTAGGTTTTTTAATCACTATGCCAAAAACATAATTGATTATAGTGCATGTAAAAAATTAATTATATTTTATATTTCTACTCTATCACAAAATTTAGGTTTTTCTCCACAAAAAAACAAAGTTAATAGACTATAATCCATGACATATATTTTTTAGAAAACAGGTAATAAATAAGATAAAAAATCAAGCTAGAATTTATTTGTATTTACCACAATTCACATTGAATTATGGTTTATTAGATGTAAATATATTCAGTATGTTTCTTCTCCATCACCAAATTTCATCTTTCTTCGCCGGTAAGCCGCAGAGTTAATAGACTATAAAACATAATAGATGTAAACAATTTCTATATTCATCATTTATTTGTTCGGTCCCTACCATAAGCTTAAGTCTATTTCTCACATTCTTTGTTAGTTGATACCTACAAAGTAATTTATATGATGTAGGGAACACTTTTGCAATCTAATTCATCAATTCAGTATGCAAATTAGTGACAATGATCTTCAGCGTGTTTTCTTTGTCCTTTAACATTTTCCGACACACTTATAAAGCCCATGTAATTTTGTCCCCTTTTCACTTTCCAAAAATGTAACCTAAAGGAAAAGTTCATTTTTCGTAGAAGTAACACCAACAATTTCTAATAATGGAAGTTTGTATTTGTTGGTCTTATGTGTTGAATCAATAATGAGTACAATGGGAAATATGTTGAACAACTTTATAGAATCGGGATGAGTCCAGAATATATCTCGAACAGTTTTTCCATCCTCGCACACTGGGTACCAAGATACATAATGGTAATCATCCAAAAGTTTCAATAATTGTTGCATTCCAGTTCTATCCTCTCTTATCGCCTTGTTTCGGACAATAACATTGTATACTTGCTTGATATTTGAGATATTTTAATGTTTTTTTTCATTTCAAAGTTTCAAGTATGTTTTTAGGCTGCACCGTGTCCAATGTCATGTTAGAACTAATTTCCTTCTCTTCAGGCATAAGGTAACATGCAATGATATGAACAACTAACTTACCCCACATGTCATGATTACGTGTACCACAAATCACATTAAATTTTCATTCATTATTTGCCAAAAGGTATCCACGCAACTTAAAAGGACACTCACATTTCCTCGAACCAGTGTTATGTCGTTTCAACATCCTGATAGGTATTGTGTATTTGCCACTTCTTTTGCATCTCAGTGTCACAAATGCAAGTCTTCTATCTGAACCATTATCTGAACTTTCGATTACAACATTGAACCCCAATTTGACAGCCTCTGTGCGGATCCATTGAAGCATATGATAACAAACAACAAACTCTTGATCATTTGTAAATTGGTTGCGCTGCCACATCTACCTTGACATCAATCGGTTTGGCATCTATAGACATAATAGGTTTAAGGATAACATCAGAGCGCACCATATCTTAAACCAATCATAATATAAAATATTAAAAACTGGTCAAATTTAACTCTAAACTAATCCGAAAATACAATTACAAACGACAATCAACAAAAATTTGAAAATGTATTTTCGGACACTACGTTCATATTTTTAGACCAAAACCCATATTAATAAAAATAGTGAGAACGAAAATAAATGTACATTACCTTAAATTTCATCTTCTTTTACTCATTTTGATGTAAAAAAATCCAATAAACATTTTGAGTGTGGAAGGAGGTTTTGGTATGATTTGAAGAAAAATGATATTTTTGATCATAATTGAAGTAAACATGTGAGCTTATGTTTTATTAAATTTATCGCTTGACAAATTTGAAAACGAACTTTCAGAGTTGTCCCTAAAATGCAAAACTTGCATTTTTTTCAAATTTCTGTCTGATAAATTCGAAACTACACTTTCTAATTTGTTACTGACATTTCAATCAAAAGTAAAATGTACACAGTTGGGTTGAGACATTTCAGTTGCTAATTGTATATGAAGAATGCGAATTCGAACTCTCGATATTCATCGATAAAGTTTAATCATTAACTTTTCAATCACCAACTATAATTCCACATTGAATCCTTTAAATATATAACATACAAAACTCTATTATTCAAACTAGCTAGAAACTGTTATAGAGCTTCCATTGTTTATCACATCATGTTTAACATTCTCCATCTCATAAACATGTTGTGTCCTATATTTGTATCTATGTGCCGAAAACAAGAACACACAGAAATTGATCAAGCTCAAACTTGTAAGAATCCAATAAAAATAATCAAATTTTCCAGTGTTGATGTTCTGTGACAACCAAGATTCTTGTCTTTTATCTGAATTTCCAGTAACAGATTTAACAACGCTATTTATAAGCGTTGCGAAAAAACAACCTAATCCACCTGCTAAAGCAGCATAAGCAGAACCAATACTCTTCATAGCATCAGGTGCTTCTTCATATAAAAACTCCAGCAAACCAACAATGCAGAAAACTTCGGCTACGCCGATTAAGCAATACTGGATTAATAACCAATAAGCGGTTAAATTTGGCATCGGTGTTAGGAAACTAGCTTCGAAACCGTTTTGAACCGCGTAGTTTCGTCTATATTTCTCGAAGATTGCGGCCCAAGCAACCGAGAGAATTGAAACTGCTAGACCGATACCGATCCGTTGAAGCTGTGATGCGCCGTGTGGATGGCCAGTGATGAGTTTGAAAACTGGTACAAAGGTTTGGTAGTAGAGGGATAAGATTAGGAAGACGCTTAGGCCGGGGAAAACCGGCATGCACGTAACGGGGAGTTTTAGTTGGCCTAGGTGAGTGTTTAAGGTGTAGGCTTGTTGAACTGAGAGAGTTAGAAATTCTGTTAGGATTACATTGAGCATGATTGTGCAAGCTGGAATTGGAAGTAGTTTTATGAGGATCTTGACTTCTTCTACTTGTGTGACTGTGCAAAGGTTCCATGGATTTGGATTAGGGCCATCTTGTTTCAATTGCAATGCTGCTTTGTCAAGAAACCTAATGTATACATCATTGGATAATGTAAGTAACTCATAATGGTTCAGAAAAACATGTAGTTGTTACTAACCTGAAATCATCGGTATGAGCAATTTTCTGACTACCCTTTATAGCGGATTTTCTACCAGGAACCTCGTACAAACCAATAACCTCACTACTACCAAAAGATTCGTTTCTTTTTCGATATGCGGCGACCAATACTTGAGCGACACGTGTAAGAGGACTTCCACCTGGTAACCTATGTCTATACAAAGGTGTACCAATGAAGAACAACATGTTAGATATTCCCATTGCTATTGCCAATGAGCCAAAAGCAGAACCCCAACCATATTTCATTTGGACATAAACGACTGCGGTGAATGCTATGATTGCACCAATTGTCACAGAAAGATAGAACAAGTTGAAAAATCTATCGAGATGTGATTTGTAGTTTTTGTTTCTTTCATCAAATTGGTCTGCTCCAAATGATGACACACATGGCCTTATACCTGTAGTTGTAAGTATCAAACATCATACGTCTTAGATCATAAATAATTAGACATACACGACACTGACACGTAGACACCATAAATTAATTGAATGTAATCAGACGTGTCGTGTCAATGTCATATCAGTGTCACACACTAGACACGCCTTTGAACAAAACTTCATCTAATCTATAGTACCTGCAGCTCCAAATGCTGTAATGTAAAGAACTGTGTAGAGATATGTCATTTGCCATGGTTTTGCAGGCTCACAGTTTCCTAAGAGTAGAGATAATTGGTCACAGTTTTCTTGATTTGGTACAAAAATGCTCATTGTTGCGCATATTGTTATTCCTGTTAAACCCTGATCATAAAATTTCGAAATGAAATTAACAAACAATGTTGTAATGTCTGAAATATTAACACAAACACGGACGTCGGACATGACACTGACATATAGACATGAAAATAATTTGATAAAACGGAAGTGATTAAACGTAATTATATGTATCAGTGTTAATATGGTTTCAGAGACTAACATGTATATATAGTACACCTGATAAGATTACAAAATCTATGTTTCCACATTAATAAGTTGGTTTGAAGATTTAAAGTCGAAACATAAGATATCTGATCTTGATTTTCACTTGAAAGTTGAAATCAACTAGGAAAAAATCGTACCGCGAGATAGATCGTAGTAAAGATAGCTATGGTCCAATATCGTCCAAGGTATGCATCAGCTAGAAATCCACCAAGAACAGAAGAGGCTTGTGATATTCCTAAGAAATTATTGACTGCATTGGATGAACTTGCAAAAGGTCTATGCATCACATAAAACATAAAAGCCACCATGTTAACAGAAAGTCCAAAATAAGCCATTCTTTCTGCCATTTCATTTCCTGCAACGCAACCATAGAAAAAAAATCATACACATAAGTAAGGCAAGAAAATCATAAAAATATTCATTATTTTCGTATCGAGTAGAGATAAACATACCAAATATAAAGAAAGCCGCAATCCAACCACCAGTTTTAGAAAGATCAGCAATGGATTTTCCATGAATATTAACAGGTGTAGAACCTCTTGTATATCCACGTCCTAACGCCATTCTTCTATCTTCAGATTCAATGAAGTAAATTCCAAGTTTCTTTCTGTTCATTGAACTACATGGTGTTGGTGTCCCTTGTTGAGGAGCTTCTGGTGACTTAATCTCACAAGTATCCATTCAATACTAGTTAGCACAATTTTCACACAAAAAATGATGCAAAGGTTCAAAGATCTAAGGAACTTTCATTATTTCTTTGGTTTCATTTCTCAACTACTTATGAATGTATCATAATAAAGGGAGGCTCAACCAACACGTGAAGATCTAAGGAAACAATAAATTGTAGTACTCATACAAAGTACTAGTAAACAATATACGGTAAGTGGAAGGAATTTATGACAATGCATTTATAGGGACCTGTTGTAGAAGCTGAAACCATTGCTATCATTAATTCATTTTGGTACTTAAATGTCATTCATGATTATTGTTATGTTCATTATATTTACTCCCAACTCGTTTTTCGTATATTCAATTTAGCATGAAAATATGGATATACTATTCAAGTAGGGTTTTAAATAAGTTACTTTCCTCCGTTTATGTTCTGACATAAATGCTATGAAATTAATTAAAATGTACTTTCATTTATATTGCGTCAGAAAAAGTTTGATATTAATAGATGATAGTGATGAATTGACAGTATAAAATATATGTTTTTTATTGAAATATAAATAAATATGTTTTATTTTTAGGACATAAATTATATAATTTTTTTTTTATTCTAAAAAATATAAAAAAAATTAAAAATAATATATTTGTAAGTATTTAAATAACAAACTATGGTACCACTGTACAAATAATATTTATGACACACAAACAGCACTTGTAGTAGTACAACTATACAAATGCATGTGAGTTTGTGACTCAATCAATTCAAGATAACCTTATATAATATTATGGGCATATGTAGTCACTTCAATTCTTTAAAGTGGATTTTTATTTTTTATTTTTTAAATTTTGTTACATGTTTATTTAAAATGTTAAACTCAAATTTTAAGATAAATTGGATTTTAAAAACTCAATGTCAATGAGAAGTGAGCACTTATGAAAATATTTATAGATTATTTATCAAAAGGATTTTATGAATCAATTTTTACCAATTCAACTACTTTTAACCTCTAAGAGAACTTCTTTAATAGTATACCTACATACATTAAAACTGAACATATTGTTAGAAATAAATTCTCTCTTTTTTTGGTAGAATTTTAGTAATCAATTCCACCAACTGAAAATGAACACTTTTAAAAACAATAACAATACCTCCACCCAACACCCTCAAACTTACCACTCAGAAGTTAATTTATTAACTACTATTTTGATTTAACATAGCACAGAAACAGGCATAGCAGTGAAAACATGTCCCTCCCATGAAATAAAAACATGACAAATGACTTAAGCATATATATATATATATATATATATATATATATATATATATATATATATATATATATATATATATATATATATATATATATATATATATATATATATATATATATATATATATATATATATATATATATATATATATATATATATATATATATATATATATATATATATATATATATATATATTTTGACCTGGGCCCCGACTTGACCGGGCAGGCCCAGCCCAATAATATTCTGCCAAGCCCAATTCAGCTTGTGCCACAGCCGTCGAGCACAGAGTCCCCGCCGGGCAGGCAATGCCTCTTTGCGGGAAGAACCCTCTCCCCTGTCGGGTATAACAACGTGTCCTTCACACATTCTTCACGTGCTCCCCTCCGCGGGGACACGTCATCCACCAACTGCTCACCTCCGAAAGAGCAGGTCAACCCACTTTCCAGAGTTCACGGAACAGTTGAATTAGGGCGAAGACCACGTCCTGGTATTCACTACGCCACATAAGCCCTAGCAGTCACTTGGGTTGGGTCTGGCCATCCAGTCCAACTCAAATGACCGTTGGCCCCGCGCTGGGGTCTCTCTATAAATACCCTCTTCTCCAAGAGGGTCAGATATTCACTTCTTATCCTTTGTCTGTATTAGCTGTCACTCTGCCCCAACTCTTACTTTGTCATCGGAGTGTCTTGCAGGTACACCCCCCATCTCCTTTCCAACACCGGTGAACAGACTGTAGATTAACGACGTGTGGCAAGTCCTTGGTCTCCTTCTGATCAGATCAGATCAATATATATATATATATATATATATATATATATATATATATATATATATATATATATATATATATATATATATATATATATATATATATATATATATATATATATATATATATATATATATATATATATATATATATATATATATATATATATATATATATATATATATATATATATATATATATATATATATATATATATATATATATATATATATATATATATATATATATATATATATATATATATATATATATATATATATATATATATATATATATATATATATATATATATATATATATATATATATATATATATATATATATATATATATATATATATATATTATGATTTGCTAAGTTTTGCAAGTGAATTGTCTTTTGATTTCTAATTTATATTGTTTTGCTTGAGAATTAAGATGAGATAATGATAATTCATTTTAACCGATCTCTTTTTTCAGTTTCTTATTCTCTTCTCTTAATAATGAAAATTTTGATTCATCAAAATGACAATCAACAAAACGATAAGTGAATAAATTTCTTGTTGATGGTTTAAGTTACTTTATAATAGATCGAGATTCATATTCAACATATATTTTCATCCTCCTTCGAGGATCCATCTTAGTGTGTTGTGGTAGAGAAATTGGGACATACACGAAACATCCAAAAAATCTTAGATGGTAAATATTAGGTTCTTTACCAAAAACTATTTGTAAAGGGGAAGAGGTGTGATAACTCGTTAGCCTGATGCGAATCAATGTTGCAGCATGCAGAATTGCATGTTCCCAAACAGAAATTAAGAGTTTGCATCTTATAAAAAGTGATCTTGCAATTAATTTTATACATTTAATAAATGATTTTGCAAGTCCATTTTATGCATGAACATGTGCTACTTGATGTTCAATGTCAATTCTAATAGACATACAATACTCATTAAATGCTTGAGATGAAAATATTCTACAGCATTACCAAGACGTATTTTTTTGATAGGATAATCAGGGAAATGAGCTCTTATTCGAATTAGTTGAGCTAACAATCTCGCAAATGCCTAATTGCGAGTTAACAATAAATAAACATGTGACCATCTAGTCGATGCATCAACTAAGACCATAAAATATTTAAATGGTCCAAATGATTGGTGTATTGGTCCATAAATATCACCATACCAATTTTTGTTGGTAATGGTTGAATTATGAACTTCCCTTGTGAGCAAGGGCTGCATGAGAACTTATTTGATTGAATAATTTATTGGCTCTTTAATTTATGATCACAGGAATTTTCAATTATTTTTCGCATCATTATATAACCGAGACGGCCCAATGCCAAATTACAAATTTATTATTATTTATAAACTTCTAGTTTGCAATGGCATGTGCTTCAATTGTACTAATATAAGTGTAGTACAAGCCTGGAGAAAAAGCCTGTAACATTTCCATTACACATTTTCAGTCTAAATTCTATCGTGTAATACAAAGATATTTTATACCTCCATCATCTTTTGTTTCAATATGATATCCATTTAGGCGAATATCTTTTAAACGTAGTAAATTTCTATTAAATTTAGAGGAATATAATGCATTCTGAATGTGTAATATTGTTCTTTCACATAACAATACATTGGCTCCTCCGAAACCTTAAATTATTTTTTGAGGTATCAGATATAATGTTGATATCAATGTTTCACTTTATTAAATAAGTGAGCGTAGAGGAATGTCCAGATCAAAGAGGTTTGACAAATCAAAGGTAAAATGTTATAATTGTCCCAAAAAAATGGTCGCTTCAAGATGGAATGTCTTGAGAGAAATGACAATGATGATTATGTTCAACTTGTGGTTGCATTATATGAGGATGGTTATAAGAGTGTTGGTGCAATAGTAGTGTCGAGTTTGGAGACTGGAAAGATAGTTGGGTCTTAGACTCAGGTTGCTCTTATCACATGTGTCTAAGAAAATAATATTTTGAGACTTTGAAGTTGGAGCAATGTGGAGTAGTTATCCTTGGTGATAGTAAGACTTGCAAGGTTCATGGTATTGATACAGTCAAACTTAAAATGTTTGATGATCGTGAGTTTCTTATTCACAACATGAGATATGTTCTAGAACTCGAAAAAAATTCATCATCCATAAGCATGTTTAATGATCTAGGCTATTGCACTAGAGTTGAACGTGGGGTGTTGAAGATTTCATATGATGAAGTGACAGTAGCTAAAGGGTATAAAATATATGATTTATATATTTTAAAAGGTTTAAATGTTATTTTTCATTCATTATGATGATTACTTGGAAGTTCTTTTAGAGCACATTAATGAGTTTTGTAAAAGACAAGGGATAAAAACACATGAGACCGTTGAGTTTTCATTGAGTTTTTAGGGTAAGAATAATGGAAAAGCAACTTATTTGGTTGGCAGAGAGTCCCGTCATGGGAAGAAGAGTAAAAACTAAGGGATAAAAGTTTTAGAAACTATAGCGGAGAAAATTCAATTTAAGGTAGAGTTTTCTACTATGTATACTAGTATAAGTGAGGAAACAATTACAAAGGCTTCTGATTATCATTTGACTCATGATAAGATAAGGAGGAAGATTGTAGCATCTCAAAGGGACTGTTATATTTGCCTTGAGTGTTATGCTTTGAATGTGATTGAAAAGTTGCAAAATTTAAAAACAGAAACCTTTAAAGAGGTATTTGAAAGCAAGTGGAGTCAATGATGGTTGAATGCTTGTAGGCTTGATATATTACCTAGGCGGAAATGTGGTTGGATATAAGTGGATGCAAGTGACAAAAATCAAGGTTCACGGTGATCGATAGTTAAATATGGTAGAGAGTTGCAAGGTGATTGATAGTTAAATTGATATCACCGTCAATTTTAAGTCAAGGTAGAGATTGTTGTAATATGCCTTAAAACCTCAAGTGAGGAAAGAGAAGGAAAAAATAACATATTTCGGTACTAACATATTTTTCGGCTTGTTCGCAGATCCGCTTGTTAATGAGTTATGTTTTGAACTTCGTTATGGATCTATTGAATTTTAAAAATTATAAATATGTATTTCTTCTATTATTGTATTTGTGACAATCTTGAAAACTTTAGACCTAAAGGGAAAAATAAAGATTTATGGTTTAGAGAAATCTTTGTAGTTTTCTAGAAGACTCAGACAATTTGTAAGATTAGAAAATTTGAGAGGTTAGGAAGCACTTGAGTAGAAAATAGAGTTTGCTCTTGAAAACTTGAGTAAAAAATAGAGTTTGCTCTTGAAAACTTGTAAAGTTATTTTCTCGTAACTCGTTTGCAATTTCTTATAACAATTTTTGAAATATAATTAATTAGAGAGCTGCTATCTCTCCCAAATTTAATCAATGAGACAATGCATGGATTATTAGTACAAAGATTCCTACAAGTCAGTTTGTTTTTCTAACTTCACCATAAATGTTGTATTTGCAAACTCAATTTCCTAAAAATAATTTGACAAACTGTTTTCGCTTAAATTCCCACATAACTGACTTGTGTGGGACTCTTATCACGTTACACAAACAAAACCAGTTAAACAATCACATGCGTCGATTTAGTTTAAACAGTCGATATTGAAAATTGCATAACAAAATCAGTTTTAAACAATCACAATCTGATTTAGATTTAACAGTAAGAAATTGAAAATTGCATCGCGCAGCAGTTATTGCACAGGAATCTGTTTCCATTACCCTAAAAAACAGCATGCATATTACATGGAAAGAAATGGAAAAAAAAAAACTCAACCTAGAAGCCGAGAATTTCAACTTTTCATGCATCTCTATCACCAATGATTTCATGAAGAACATTACAGCAGCACACATCAACAACCCCTAGCCACTGTCTGTTATTAATCCTCAAACGACATCATACATTATTACATAGCAATAATTACCCATAAAAGGTCAAACTTCACTTACTTCACTTACTGACCAATTTAAGAGCTTTTGCCTTCTCCTGCAGTGAATCCAGAAGGCTATCAAAGGCTTTCTTAAATGAATCAACTCCTTCAAGTTCAAGCTGGTTACCAACATTGCTCCAATCAATACCCAATTTCTGGATAGCATTGTATATTCCTTCAGCTTCAGATGCATTTGCGTCTATTGTCCTGGCTACAGCACCATGATCGATAAATGCTAGAAGAGCTTGGTCTGGCATGGTAGATACCTGTGAAGTAATTAACAAGGTAATGTTATTAAACAAATTCAAATCTATGATAACTAGTTGGTTCATATCAAGTCCATTATAACTATAAGCAAAAATGGACATGACTTACGGTGTCGGGTCCAATAAGAGGAGCAACATATAAGGTGTCAGAGTAGGCAGGATTCTTAACACTGGTAGAAGCCCAAAGGAGCCTTTGCTTCTTGGCCCCCTTTTTAACTAGAGCTTCCCACCTTGGACCAGAAAACTTCCTTTGGTAGAGCTGGTAAGCCAGTGCTGCTTGTGCTACTGCTGCCTATAAAATTCAATTTCGTAATAACATATGACATGAGCATACTTGATATTCAGGGGTTTAATAAATTCAAAAACTTCAAAGCTTGTCAATTTGGAAAACAATATTCTGTTACCTTTCCACGTAGATTAAGGGCCTCTGGAGTGCCAATTTTCTCAAGGCTTTTGTCAATGAGAGTGTCCACTCGACTGACAAAGAAAGAGGCAACACTTGTGACTCTAGAGAGGTCATTTAAACCAGATGCCTCAAGACCGTCCAAGTAAGCATCAATTACAGCTTCATATCTTTCAAGAGAGAATATCAGCTGCAGACACAAGTACCACAAACATATAATTAGATTTTCGGAAACATGGTAAAAGAGATCACGACAGATGACACTCATCAATGACATTCGAGACAATAAACTTCTCGTTGTCCTACTAGAATTATATAGCATTGATACTTCTGACTAAAGGCATGTTCGGAGCCCAACATGTGTTGCTATCCAAAATTGACGCGACACTGGCACAATGTGTTTACACTCAATCACTTCATTTTTTAAAAATTATTATCGATGTCTATTGTCAGTATCAATGTAGTGTCTATGTCAATGATTCATATCCCTCTCTCCTAACCAGCAAGACCTAACCACGGGCCATAATCATTATGTTGATAATATTTAGGACTACTTATCAAGTAGCCAACATCTCAACCTGAAATATCTACATAATATGATACTCAATTATTTAATTTGCAAACTACATGAAAGAATGTAGCACAAACTTACAGTCACGTTCACACTTATTCCATTGGCAATCACTTCCTTTATTGAAGGGACACAAGCAGCTGTAGCTGGAATCTTAATATAAACATTGGGACGAGAAACAAATTTATGAAGCCATTTTGCAGCTTCTATGGTTCCTTCAGTATCATCAGCAAGACTAGGAGATACTTCAACAGAAACATAGCCATCACCACCATCAGTTTGATTGTAAATTTGTTCAAATAGTTTGGAAGCATCTTGAATGTCCTTCACTACAAGTTCCCAATAAGCACTTTCAATGTCTTTCCCTGCTTGCACAAGTTCCCTGCATGATAAAGTAATTTGTCTTTAGCAACAAAATCAGGAAACACAATAACTAGAGCTATAGTGAAATTTTAGGCCACAACACAAAGAACAGCACATTTACAAAATTGAAAATGATACACAAGTTCCCGAGGAGCATTGTCTTTGTCAATGTTGTCAATTAGCAGCTCTATAGCTCCACGGCATAGCAAAATTTGAACAAAATGCTATTCTCTGCAATCCATGATTGACAACATTGACCTCTGTGTAGTTTACACCAAGCTAAATATACTTTATGAAATGACAAGCGAAACTAAGTAATACAATGATTATGCAAACTATAGACAGACAATAATGAGCCATGACTATGCCTCGACGGTCTACTCTACTGCTCATTACGTCACTGTTCAAATTTGAAAGAAACACTTTCGGTAGTAGTAAAAGATAACGATAGTACCTGAACTGATCATTGTAAGCATTTGAAGATGAGATAGCTTTCTGGAAGATCTGCAATCACGTATATACAGCATATTAGTGCAATGACATCTGATATCATAAAAAAAGCACAATAAATTACAAGACTTAAAAAGTGTACACCATGCACTGTTAATCCTGCAAGGACACAACCATAAAAGTCTCGTATTGCTCACTAGGCGACGCAAGAATTATAACCAAATAACATTATATTAGTATTACCGCTGGGTTACTAGTGACGCCTCTGACACCACTTTCAATGAGAGGAATCAGATCCGTAACTGGTCGGCAGAGATTATCATACCATGGACTCTGCCCTTGTTTCTCATAAAGATCATGAAGCACTGTCCTCTTTGCAGGAACTCCATTTCCATCTGTTTGTGAGCATCTAACCCTGCAAGAACAAAACCAACAGTCAAAGGTTTGCCACCATATAAATCTTGTTTGGAAAACAAAAAACAAAGCCTCATATTCTTCAAGTCAATAAGAATTCTTTAACTATAAAGAACTGATTTTGGGGTTCATCACATTGACAATATAGACGTAAAATAATATATTAAACACACATTTACAATTCTTTATATTTTTTAGCCACCATGATTTTGACAAAAACTGCACTTTGAGGGTGGCCGGTATTTTTCCAAACTCATGGACAATGAAGCACATACACCAGAAACATGACACCAACACCGACACATCGATAATGATAATAATTAAAATAAATAAATTAATCAATTAAATTAATCGATATTGGTTTCTCACACCAACCCTGACATATACACAACTTTTTTCAAAGGTATCTAACGAGCTTAAAACTAAAGTCAATTAAAAAGAAAACTTGATGCAAATATTTGAAATTCGAATTAGTTTTTATTTATCCAAATCAAATAAAAACAAAACATATTTCATTTTCAATCTTCCATGAAAATCAGCGATGTACTATTTAACCTACCAACTTTCCACTACTCAACTCATCAACAACAACAAAAAACTAACTATACAAGTTCTTAAACAAGATTCATCGATAATAACGATTCACGATTCACGATCACAATTCATTTCAACTTCAATATTTCTCTCAACACATCACAAAACTAAATAAATAAACAAATAAAATAAGCGCAAAAATAATGAAAAAACACTGAATGTAAATAAAAAATAAGCACGATTCGTGATCCATGAAAATAGATTATTATTCAAACCTTAAAGACGCTTTGAAAGCGTTTTCGTGATGAGTTCGAAGAGAAGCCGATAGGTTAGTTCTGAAATTATTCGTTGATGAAAGATCGAAAGCGAGGAAGTTTGTTTTGATGGATCTGGACCGAAGCGATTCTGGTGAAGAAGCGCTTATTGCGTTTGGTGTTACAAGCTTTGAAAGTGAAAGTGAAGACGCCATTGAAAATTGTGAAATGAAATGAATAAACGCTGCTTTTATTTTAAGTTATGCTTACTATTTATAATATTTCTCATTAGTTTATTAAACGATAAATTCCTTATTTGATCCCTCGATTTTATTTAATTCACAAAATTAATTTTTTATTAGAATTCAAACAATTATGCTCTTATCAAAAATCAATAAAATATTTGTTTAACTTATATTTTTATTCATAAAATGTTACAATAAATTTATATATAATGACTTTTTATATTTTACAGAACATTTAATATTTAAAAAATAAAAATATTATTAATTTTAAATGCAAAAATATAAAAAACTATTAAATTTAAAATAGATTAATCTATTTCACAGATCAATTAAAATAGAAATATTAAAATTTTAATTAAATATTTATTAAATTAAAATATTTAAAAAGAGAGTTGGTAGAAAAAGTTGGTGCAATGTACCTTTTGGATTGACTCAAAAGCCAGGGGTGGGGAAAGTGAAATGGGGTTGATAAAGGGGTAATATTGGAAATTCGTTGGTTTTTTCTTGGTATGGCTGCCATCTATTGCTACATACTTTTGTTGATGCTATTGTGATTCTATTTTCTTATTGTTATCAAGATTTGACTAAAGTTATTTGAAAATTTAGATTATGTTGTTATTTAATTTATTCTAAAAGTACTTTTGAGTGATTACTACTTTTAAATTTTTTTAATAATTTTACATCTTCACCGTTACATCATAATCATAGAAATGTATTAATTTAAAAAAGTTAAAATAAATGTTGAATATTTTAAATTAATTAGAGATCGTAATTAATTAATAATATAAAATATTTATTTTTATTTTTATTTTAATTATTACTAATTCTAATTTATTTTATAAAGAAATTAATTTTTTTTAATTGTTCGTGTCAAAAAAGTTATATTATTAATTTTTTATTATTATTTGTTTGTGTTAATTTAAATAAATTAAAATAAAAATAAATTACTATTTTTCAATTTAGTTGGATACAAATACCCTCAAAACAATATGGTTAAATAACACGTCACTCTTTTATTTAATTTTATTTTAAAATAATTTAAAATTTCAATACAATTTGTCTTAAAAGTACATGCACCCAACATGAATTCGTTTTTTTTAACTGTTCAAGCCAAAGCGCAACAAAACACTAATTAACCTTAGGCCCATCAACCTTACAGGTTTCTATAATATTGTTTTTGGTTTTGTTGTTGCTCACTCTGGATATGCTCAAATCTCACCTTTTTTAATCCACTTTTCTTCCTCCACATGCTTTTGCATGTCAATACCATAGCAGTTTTCGATATGTCGTTTTTACTCCCGGCCATTGCTTTTATCAGCTTCAAGCAATCCGATTGAAATACTGTCATAGGTCTTTTCTCCTCAATCGCTCGCATCATAACGACTTTCATTGTCATAACTTCTGTTGCCACCAGATCGTTGTTCCCTTGGACTTTCCTGGATATCTTCATGATGATTTGGCCTTTTGTATTGTAGATTGCCTCTCCCAATCCTCAATTCCCTTCTTCCATCAGCGATGCATCTGTTAATATACAGATCCACTGTGTCATTTGATTGTCCCACGTATGGATCCTTTTCTCATTTTTCTGTCTATTTTATGTTCATTGGCTTCTCTTTTCTGGGTGCTCTGTTTTAGATTTCTGGAGTTAGCGTCGTTGTTGTCCTCTATGTGGTCATGTCTAATTGTGTTTTCGTTGTCTATGTTCTTCGGATTTTATTCCCGCCCCTTCTCCAGCTAATGCTTGTAGTGCCTTTCCTTCAGATTCAGGTCCATGTGTCTTGTCTCTTCCATTTTTTCCTTCTAATTCTTCTGATGTAGTTTTAGATTGTTAATATTTATTTGATTTTTGTCTTCAGTTTTTGTGCTCTCCTTAATATGGTTCTCTCTAATGATGATTCGGATTCCTTTGTTGTACTTCTGATTCTTGCATGTCATTATGCTTTCCTTGAATTGGTCTTGTCTACTGGTGATTTTGTTGTCTGGGTTTTACATTTGTTATTTTCCATGCACCTTCTCCCTCTGGTGCATGTTGTGCTGCTCTTTCTACTTCAAGTCTTTCATTCTTGTCTCTTGTTTTTCATCCCGATAATTTGTGGTTTTGTTATTCTTAATTTTATCCTTTCACTACAATAAAAATGACCTTAGACATCAATGCAAAACGGTAGTTGTGCATAGAAATATCGTGCTCTAAATGTTTAGGCTACGGATTTCTACGCGTGGAATATGCGGTCGTTGCCAATTTCCATAGGCGACAGTTTTGTATCTTTGGCCCACGGATTATGAAAATTGTCACCTAAAATAGGTGATAGATTAAAATCATATTAAACTATTTGTTTTAGATTTCTGGAGTTAGCGTCGTTGTTGTCCCATTTCAAGACATACATCAATATGTATTACTATTAGAACTCCAATACCAATTGTATATGTTACTATCCTAATACCAATTCCAACAACATTTGAATCAACCACTACTACTACCATCCCAATAATTTCTGAAACACCACAACAACTGAACCACCACAAATTACATTAATTATTGATCAACCATATGAACATCCTACTATAACACTTAAACAGCTAACTGAACCACCACCACCATCCACTGAACCAATCCCCATTGAAACATAACCAACTATTCCAGAAAGCTCATATTCTAACACAATCAATACTAGGGGTGTACATGAGTTGGGTTGGACTAAATTTGGTCTAACCCATTACCCAACCCATTCAAACTTCAATAGGTTGGGTTCGTCGTCCAACCCGTAATTTCATTGTCAAAATCGATCTGAACCGACCTGTTCATTTATGGGTTGGGTTAGGTTGGATTTACAGGTTGTGTTTCAAATAAATTTTTTTTATGATTTTTTTTGTCAGTTTAAAAAATATTTAATAGAACTTAATACATTCATACTCATTTATAACACTCAAATTCGATGAAATACATCATATAATGTCTAATAAAATTTATCAACACGACATAATACTTGATAATAATATAAAATTTAATGACATGTTATTTTCATAAAATACAAAAGTTGGAAATGATACAAAAGAAAATAAAAAATAACATTTAATCTTAGAATTATATAAACTCATTGGTTTAATAGTATTATTGGTGGAAAATAAAACATTTTTTGAAAAGTTATTAGTGAGATATTAATTTTATATTTTTATTTAAAATAATAATAAAAAAAAATAAGAAATTACTAAAGTCACGTCAATGGGTTGGGTCAGCAGGTCTGCGGGTTACAAAAATTAAACCCGATACTCGAACCAAAAAAATATGTCTTGTTATGGGTTGGGTTAGGTATATCCGTAAATGAACGGGTTCGGGTAATTTATGAGCTGGTTCAGTTTAAGTCAGTGGGTTCGTGGGTCGACCCGCACCCATGAACACCCCTAATCAACACCAACCGATCTTCAGTTCATTTTGCAACACTAACTCCACCAAAAGATTCCCCCCAAAAGACACCCATAACTCCACAAATTCCACCCCTCAACCAAACACAGTTGATGAACCTGTCATTGACACCTTTTGGGAACGTCTTAGAAACAAGGAACCATCAACTCCTGACTCTTTTGACCAAACCATTCACATATCCTCTGACCATGAAACTAAACCTGAACCAAAACCAATCATTGACCCTGAGGAAATAGATGTTCTAGTTAGGCAGTTTGAGGAAGAACGAATGAGCATTTTCATTCTATGCTGGAAGAATGCACCAAGTGCTTCAACCAAGCTTATAATGATTCTGCATGGTTTGACCTTAAAAGGTGGATAACCTCCTGTTCTTGGGAACTGAAGGAACTCAACTACAAGGCTGCTGAGAAGAGGTTCCATGATAAACTGCCTGGAGTTATTGAGTCGCTTGTGGAGTTATTTACTCCAAAGCATCGTCCCACTCCTGAAGTTAAAATTGTGGAAGAAGTTGATGTTGACATGGAAACTGAAGTTCCTCCTCCTCCTCCAAACACTGATTTGGAAACCATTTTTGGGACCAAGACTATTATGGAAGCTGAAGATTTTGGCTTTGAACCTTCCTTGGTGCTGAAGACTCTTTAAGAGTTGAAGACTTAAAATCAAGTTGTTAGATCATGCCTGGACAAGAAAGACAAAATGTTCAAGGAACAAGCTGAGACTAACACCAAGATTGAAGAGATGCTTCAATCCATTCTGTCAAGACTACCACCCCCATCTTAGAAACCCTTATCTTTAAAAAAAAAATCTTATAGTTTTTACTTAAGTCTTTTTTATCATTTCTGCATTTGCTTATGTTTTTTTTTTTTTTTTTTTTGCATTTTCAATGAAATGAGGTTTTTGTGTCTTTTACTTTCTCTATTTTATTTTATCTTTTTTATTGATGACAAAGGGGGAGAAAAGTGGACTACATTTTCAATATACTTATTTTCCTTCTGAAACCCAAACATTTGACGCTTGTAACTAATCTGGATCTGGGAACCCTAAACAAATTCATCATTTGTGAACTTTTTGTTCAAACAAGTTAACTAGGTTATTCAGAAGCTAAGAACTTTAGTCAGAAGATGTTAACCAAGTTCATATGAGTTAATCAGGCATGTATATGTAGAAAAGACATAACTAGACTTTCTGATACTTGAAGCCAAATGAATTCTAAAGAGTTTTGCAACCAGGCTTATTTGTTCAGGGAAGTTATTTCTTTCATGCTGATTAAGACATTTTATGTATTAATATTATTTTAGGTCTTAAACTCATGGGGAGCTTGCAAATCTAACTTTGAAGTTCTAAGCTAAAAAATAATTTTAATAACATAAGATTCAGGGGGCTTACAAACCTTGCTCTGATACTTTTATGTGATTAAACCATGTAAAAATATTTCATCAAAATGTATGGTTTTGTCATCACCAAGAGGGGGAGATTATTAGAACATGATTTGGTTCTGCATATGGCCTTATGTTTTGATGATAACAACACAATCTTTTAGAGAACAATTTTATACCCTAATAATTTTGCTCAGTGTGCAGATTTTATATTCAAGTTCTGACTTTGACTAAATGGTGAATGACATCATCAGACACTGAAACTAATGCACTCTGACTCTGGGTTATGTGTTTACAAAGTTGATCAAGCTTTGGATTTTATACACAAAGCTTTTAACATTTGCTTATCCAAGGCTTTGATGCTCTGAAGTTGTTATGCCCTGAAGCCCTGCACTCAAATCAACTCTAAACTATGTCAACAGACTCTGAAGACCAGGTTCTGAGGAACTAGATCAAGACTCTGAAGACCAAAGTTTCTGAAGATTCTCTCAATCAGATTCTTACTATTCTCTTATGCACGCTTCATCACCAACTCATTAGAAGCCTCTGAATATTGAAGATAAGATCAAACGGTTTTACGTGAGAAAAATAGTACACAGTACAAGATCAAATATTCCTTCCACTACACTGATTTTGTGGGCTAAGGATTATACTATTGTGTGCCATTTTCACAAACCGTTATGCAAGGTTACAACTATATTTTGGTATTCCAATTCTACCCTCTAACAGATCTCTTCACTGTCTATATAAAGAAGACTTATAAAAATTGAAAAAACGAACTCTTCCTACGCTTTTATCGTACGTGAACAATGCTATCTTGTAAATGTTTTTGAGAGAAAATGAATACTCACACAATAAATTTTGTTCGTGCTTTTCATTATAAATCTTTTGTGTGACATTTGTATTTCATTTGTGCATTCTGCTTCCTTAGAAGCATTTTGTAAACATACATTGTATCAATCAGTTTGATTGTACTTTTGTTCCTTGAGTGACTAAGATTTAGTTTGTATACTCAAGAAGACATTAATGTTGGTCTTTGTGTTGTTATCAAGTTTGATTATAATAGATTAAGTCCTTGTTGATAAGGCCAAATCACCTTAATGAGTGGACTGAAGGTAGCTTCTGTTATAGCGAGCCAATGTAAAAATATTTGTTCCATTATTTTTATTCCATGTTTGCTATTTGTTGTGTTGGGTTAAAAAGTTTTCATATTTAGAAACTCAATTCAAACCTCCCCTTTCTTGTGTTTCTCTTCACCTTTATCGTCTATGATTTTGTTTCACCATTTTTGTCTACGATTTTGTTTCACCATTTATCCGCTACGATTTTGTTTCATCGTTTATTTGCCTACACTTTTGTTTCATCATTTAGTTGTCTACAATTTTGTTTCATCGTTTTCACCTACGATTTTGTTCATCGTTTATCCTCCTATAATTTTGTTTCATCATTTATCCACCTATATTTTTGTTCTTCGTTTTTGCTTTTAATGATTTTGCTTCAACCTTACCTATCCCATCATTGGGAATTGGCATAAGTTTTGACATCATTCGGGACCGTGCCAGGCCAAAGGTCATATCCTCTTCCTTGCCCGTAGGTTTATGTCTGATTTGAGATTGACATATCATAGGCTCCATTGCCTACGTCTATAGTGGCTGACTACCGAGAAGGGTGTTCCAGTTATGACTTAGTGCGTTATAATCACCTTGTACCTTGCTTTTTTTTTAACGAAAATTGACATAATTTCAATAAATAGCATCATATTATTTTTATCAAGATATCTCATAATAAGATAAGCAATCACGATCTTTGGGTAAAATTTGGAATACTTATCTAAAATATGGTTTGAGTTTTGTAGTGTTCCATGTTCTTGGGATAGGCTCCTCATTGAAAGTCTCTAGAACATAGTCTCTGCATCCCGTACTGGTCTTGATCCTCTACTATCCTTCCGAATTGGCAACGAGTTTTCCGTCTCCAGAATTGTTTCCTTTAACGTCGGTCCATCTTAACACAAGATCTTCAAGTTTAAATCCTCAGGGTCGGACTCGCTTGTTGTATTTGATTGCTGCTGCTTGCTTGACAATGACACTCATGAGAGCGGTGGACCTCATTCTCTCTTCTATGAAGTTTACCTCTTCTCTAATTGATTTGACACTATCCTTTTTCTAAAAAGGGGTGCACTGTCCTCCAACTAAGCTCTTCTACTTCGACAGGGATGACAACTTCAGTCCTATATGTCAGTCGAAAGGGAGTCTTGCTGGTTGTTGAATGGAGAAGTTATTAGCTGTGCTAATTTTTTAGAGCTGTTCATTAGTTTTTCCAAATCCGAATCAAACTGGAATCCAAACCAAATCATGGTGTTTGGGTCATACATTTTTTAGTTCGGACAAAAACCAAACTAAACCAATGAAACCCAATGTTAATTAGTTTGGGCAATGGATTTCAAAATTTCTACATGCAAACCCGTCTACCCGAACCAACCATATTAATTCATATAATTTATATCATTATCATGGAAACTAGTATAAAATATTAAATTTTAAGAAACAACAAAAAATGAAACTTCATTTGTGACATTGACAACCTATATGAAAAAACGAAAAAAAATAATTTTATATTATTATAGAAATTTTTTGATGTAAACTAGAAATTTTTTAAAAAAGTTTTGCACATTTGTTTTTAATGTATCTGATCAGTCCAACCCAAACCAACCTGTTATTTTTCGATTTGGTTCGGTTAGGGTTTTGTCGAAAAAATGTAAAAATTCAATCCAAACCGATCCATGTATTTTTATCGGTTTGTGCATCAGATTCTCTTAAAACAGAATCAAACCGGCTCGTGAACACCCATATTGTTTTTGCTAAAACATCAAAGGGTTGACTTCCCGGTTTCGAATCCAGGAGAATCTTAAACGATTGATTATTATGTCTGTAATGAATAGGAGGTTAATGACCACCATTGTTAGCGGTCCAACGTTTCTGATAAACTCCCTTCTTTTTATGTTATTAATCATTTCCTCCCTTTTTTTGGTCTCAGGGTATGCGTATATATATTGCTAGACCTTTCACCCTCCATGGATACAGAAGAGACTACCATTTAGTTGGTTTGATGGCCATAATGGGCGTAATCGTCTATTAATCGTTTGTAACAGAATCCATAAGTACCCATAACCGTATCAGTTACTAATAGTTATGTAACGCTTTTAATCAATAACGATTTTTATTTAATCGACCTCTTGCACGAAACATACCCATAGTCGACTTCTCTTAATTCGAGGAATAACCCGAAAATGTACATAGACTATGACATGCTCATAGATGCCTGATGTATGATTGCCGGTGAAATGATCTTTAGAAGTTGTCCGATTTTATAAAAAATTCGAGAATATCCACCTTTCATTTTTGTATTGCTTCCGATCCCCTGGTAAAGTAATTTTATAGGCTTTTAATTTTTGTAATAACTTATCTATTTTAATTTACATTGTTTTCAATTTGACCATATCTATTTCTACTACCAAAGCAACATGTTAGAATGAGCTGTGACCACACTTATTACTTCTTCTTTTGAGTATACACAAGACGTGTTCTAGTTCTAGTGTTATTTGTTATCTCTAAACATCGCTTCAAAATCTACCAACTTCCACACACATCATTTACGGTTATGGCTTCAATTTTGTCCTTTTCCGTTCCTTCTCTTGCTCTCCCAAAATCTCAATCTCAATCTCAGGTACTCTCACTCTACTTCTATTTTCACTTTCATCTTCAATTTCCGCACTCTTTCGATTACCGATAATTATCATTTCTTTCAGGATCCCGATTCTTCTTGCTCCGGTGAGTTTTCATATTTAACGGTTCTTTAATTCGATTAATTTTTCTTCTCCCGGTTTTCTAACCGTTTTTTCAGGTAAAAGGAACGATAAGAGTGGTAGTTGTTGTTTCCCGCCATCGTTTGAACGGAGAAAGATGATTCTCTCTTCCGTCGCTGTTATCGCTGGAAGCTTTTGCAAAGGCGGAGTTTCTCTTGCTTCTGAATTTGCTGACAGTAATTTTCTCTATAAATAAACTTTAACTTCTCAGTTTTTTGTGTTGCCTTTGTTGAATTTGCATTTGCAGACATTATACTTGTTTGAATTGAATTATTTTAGTATGTAAAGTGGCGTGAATTTTTTCGAGTGTTTGGTGGATCTTTAAAGATCAACTTATTTTCATAAGCTCTCCCGAATAAACTCTCTATAATAGCTTACAAAAATAATTGTAGATTATACAAAAATAATTTACCTTTATTTTATAATTTATTATCTTTATAAGTTGTTATTTTACGAAATTATTTAGTATAGTGGAGTATTTGTCTATAGTGGAACTATACTAAAACAATAGTTAAAATCATATCCTATTAGGTGGAGTCGGTTACATGATCAAATTACGCCATAATGTTTTTGTCCAATCCTTAAACCTCGAGAACTTTCTTAATAGTTTCTTTTATAGTGTTTTAGGTCTTTCTCTTCCTCTAGTTATTTGACTCCTCTCCTTCTCATTTACTCTCCTTACAATAGATTCTAGAGGTATTCTCTCTACATGACAAAAGCACTCAAGTCTATTTTCCACCATCATTTCTACTATAGAAACTACGTCAACATTCTCTCTAATATTGTCCTTTCTAATCTTATATCGTCTAGTCATTCCAATTATCCAATGCAACATCCTCATCTCATCTCTTCTGTGCTATACTTCCTTTATTTTTGTGTTGATTCTTAACGGCCCAACATTCGGTCTTGTACAAGATCGCGGGTCTTACCTATGTCTTATAAAAAATTTCCTTCAACTAGAATTTGATGGTTTACATCCCCTTATATTTCTCCATTGTTTTGAACTACGAACACAAGATATTTAAACCACGTGATTTGTGGGATGATATCATCTCCAACTTTCACCTCTGGTTAGAAACCCTTCTCCTTTTGTTGAAATTACGTTCCATATACTCCGTCTTACTTCTGCTTAGGTGAAAGTCATGCGCTTCTAAGACTCGTCTCCAAGTCCTCAGTTTTTTATTTAAACTCTCCTTCCACTTTCCAAGAAGGACTATATCATAATACATCTCGGTGCTAGCTCTTGGATAACATTAAACATGTTAATTATATATTAGATTTCTAAAACACAAATTGTTTTGAATCAAATTGAAAAGCTAAAACAACCAGAGATATAAGGAATGGAGGGAGCACTATTTATCATTGTCTATGAGATATCATCCATGTTGCAATGCGAGTTTGACCTTGTTAGTTGTAAGTTCAAGAGTCCAAGTTCTAATCTCCTTTGAGACAATTGTAAAGTACGGAAAATATATAACAGTATAACACAGTTCTGAAGAAGGTCATGGTCTCTTAAACGGTGTTTGTGTGTTTGAAACTGAAAGTAGGAGATTGGTTATGTTATGCATGTTGTGAGCAAGAGCAAGTAATGCAGTTGTGTCTTTACTGATGATTAAATTTAGGCTAATTTGAGTTTGTTTTATGATGCACATGATGTTAGTTAGCTACATAGTATATAAAATAAAATAAGAAAAAGAAAACTACAAAGACTTACAATATGATGCATAATCCGTGCATTTACATACAGTGCCGGCACTTAGAGGGAAGGATTATGGTAAATCAAAAATGCGATACCCAGACTACGTAGAAACTGAATCTGGACTACAATATAAGGTGATGCAGTACGTTGTAAAATGTAATGTTTTATGGTTAAGCAAGCTTTGTTTTTAATTAGTTGTAAACAAAAATCTGCAGGACTTGCGACAGGGGACTGGCCCCAAACCGAAGAAAGGAGAGATGGTAGTGGTGAGAGTCTGAATTGTTTTTGCTCTTGGTTTTCTTGTCAATTGGTTCGAAGTCCGATATATATATATATATATTTTTTTTTTTTTTGCATCAATAATCTATATATCTTGATGTACAGATTCTGAATCAAAGTGAACATTATGTCTCGGTTTTTCTTTTATGCTCTAGAATCTACATAAAAAACTTTCTAGGTTTTCTGGAATGATTTTGGGATGGATATAGATTTGACAACTTTCTTAAGAAAATTAGAGTAGCCTGTTTTCTCGTAGGGAACTCTCTCTAGACAATTTAGTTTTCTCTTTAAATTAGATTATTGAAGCAACTTATGAGCTTCAAATTCTGTTCAGGTAGACTGGGATGGCTACACCATAGGTTATTATGGTCGCATATTTGAAGCCCGGAATAAAACGAAAGGTGGTTCCTTTGAGGTATGAAATTCTTTGCATCATCTATTTAGACACGGTGAGTGTAATTGATTATTGCATTACTGTTTTGTTGTTTTTCTAACATGCAGGGCGATGACAAGGCCTTTTTCAAATTCAGAATAGGATCTCAAGAGGTGAGACCTCATTATGTGATGATTGAAATAGTTCCTCGCAACTTCAATAGTATATCTATACACGCTATTCACTCTATTTGTTGGGCTAAGACCCAAACCCTGACCTGACATATGCAGTATGCTTTTTTTATTGAGTCTGGGAGGTCCCAATGACCACCTTTAGGATTCGATCTTTTGGCACATCGTTTTTTCCCTGGCCAAAAGGTGTTATTGTGGGTTTGATACAACTTGTTTTTGTCATATTTGTTTGCAACAGAATTCATCATAAATGTTAGTTCACTAAACTTATTGATGTTAGGTTAAGACCATATTAAGCAATCAAAGTATGCCTCAATTTATGGAGTCTGCATCACTTACTATGAAGCGGGATTTCTCATGTATTTTCAATTTCAGGTGATACCAGCTTTTGAAGAGGCTGTTTCAGGCATGTCTCTGGGAGGCATTCGAAGGTGCAGCGTCTATATTTCTAAAAAATTTGACTTTTAGTATGCATGAGACATGTTATGAGCAAGTCTTTACTTGCTATTGCAATAGCTTGAACTTTTGGGATCATATATTGTTAAGAGATAGAAGAGGAGAGAAATGCAAATTTCACTATGTTTATCAGTGATGCAGGATAATTGTGCCCCCAGAACTTGGATATCCTGAGAATGATTATAATAAAGGTGGCCCAAGACCTATGACATTCTCGGTAAGAGTTGAGTCTCGTCGTGTTCAGCAACTTTGTGAATCAAGTCTGAGAGATGCAATGTAAATTTTCTTTACAGGGCCAACGAGCTTTGGATTTTGTGCTAAAGAACCAAGGGATGATAGACAAGACACTCTTGTTTGATATTGAACTAATGAAGATTATTCCAAACTGATTCGTCAAATTCAACATTGACCCTTGAATACCACCACCAAAACATTGAGGTTAGTTTCTCCGTCATTGCTCATCGGTATATTCATAAGCGTATTTTGTAAAGTCTAAAACTGAATGAATGTCGGTGCAAGACAACAAGTGAACTGATAAAAAAAGTGACTTTTTTTTTATTGTTAGATAATTTTGTAATTGATTCTGTCAGTGCAAATGTCATTAATTGATCCTTCATACTTTGTGAGTATTTTCTGATTATTTTCTTCTTGGTGATGAGAGATCATGATCATCATCTCTTCATTACAGCATGTTGGCCAATTTTAAAGATATTCCGGTACGTAGACTAAATAACACAATGCAAGCAAAAGTTCCTAGATTCATGGAGATATAGAACAACATATAAGTTATCATGCTTGCCGGTTTTTTTCAGATTTGGCGAGCATCTGGAATAACTAGTGAATTACAACTCTATTGTACTGCAAACGGTGCGTTGGTCTTTGCAGCCTTAATGCTTTTTGCTGGTTGGTTTCATTATCACAAAGCTGCTCCAAAATTGGCTTGGTTTCAAGATGTAGAATCCATGTTGAATATGATACTGTATAATCAGCTGCTATACTGTATAATCAACATTTGATGTTTGCCTATGCTACAAGTTGATTGTAATATTCCGGCTATTTTGCTGTTCGTTTATCTGGTAACTAGAACATTTTGTAACTAGAACATCTTTTTGCAATATTTAAGTCCCACTCAGCTATTGGAAACTTGTATTCATTAAGTGTGCATGGGAAGAAACATTATATAATCAATTAGAAATTAGAAAGAGAGTGTAGAAAAGGATCACATGCCACTGCAATGTAACAGCTTTTGTGGCTTACTACCACCTGTTTCAAATCTAATATCTAATTAATTTTTATGTATTTGATTCAAACTTAAGATCAAATATATAGATTTATTTACTTATATTTGAAACCGGAGGAGTATATTTGGTGCTATAATGCAGATAGAGTTTTACTTCCTCAACTTTGATTCAATTTTAGATTAGTTTCCTTTGTCTATTTCAATCTTAGAACGCAATATACAATTGCATGCTCCACAATCTAACAAGAATTGGACCATTGGATCAGAAACCCGATGCTTGTTGAGTTTGACCAACAACTTTTGAATGTCAGTACTAAGTCAAACATCCCCTTCGATGGCATTGAGGAGATCAACTTCAAAAATATTTGCTTTTAGTTGCTGGATCAAGAGATTCACCAAGTCATCTCCTGTGTCAGACAGTGAAGCATCAGAAGAGTGGGAGGATTTAGTTATAGTCAAGAGCTTACAGAGTTTTTGAAGTCTTTTCAAAGCCTCATTCGAGTTCTTCCTTTTAAGGGCATGCATTTCTTCTTGGCTCAAGGAAGTGTTGAATGATGAGTCATGAATGGCAGCTTGGGCTTGATTCTTCTCATTGTTGGTGGGCTAATCTTTCTCTTCTGGAGCAGTTTCGACATTAGGAGTGGTTTGATCTTGTCCATTTTTTCTGGACTCTTGATTTTAGGTTCGTCTTGAGTTAGGTTGTCTTGGACAGAAGTCATGGTGTCGTCCAATTCTTTGTTGTGTTGTGGAGAGAGTTGTTCGATATGAGTCTTTGCTTCAGGGTTTAGTTGTGGAGAGTCACCTGCATTTTCACTAGTTGGTTTGGTTGCTGGATAGATAGACGAAATACTGGAATCAAGAAAATCTGACCAATGAATGTGAGAAAAAGTTTCAGAGGGAATCGAATGGGGGGATACCTGATGATTTTTCCCCCAAGTTCTCGTTCACCTTTGGCATTTCCTGAAATGGAGGAAAAAAGTTAGTCTAAGTTAGAATCGAGAGACATAAAAAAAGGGAGAGAAAAGGGTTGTGATTTGAGTAAAGCAATACATTGGGGTCAATATTTTCTTATTCTTCAACTAGAAGGTCTTGAGGCTTATCATGCGCCTGATCATTAGGAATAGAATAGGTATGTATAATTTTCCTTTTCCTTCGTTAGAAGGACTGACAGTTGAAGTGGTGGTTTCTTTTTTGGATTTTAATTTTTGAGGAGCATCTTTCTTCTTGCTGACACTTGGTTTAGGAGAGACTTTGGGTTTAGAAGGACTGACAGTTGAAGTGGTGGTTTCTTTGATGACGATGACGTTAGCAAAGGAGTTGGAACAATGTTGAAAATACATAATTTTTGAGGAGCATATTTCTTCTTGCTGACACTTGGTTTAGGAGAGACTTTGGGTTTAGAAGGACTGACAGTTGAAGTGGTGGTTTCTTTGATGACGATGACGTTAGCAAAGGAGTTGGAACAATGTTGAAAATACATAAAAAAAAAACATGCCACCTTTCTCTTTTTTTTGATTCAAAATCGAAGCATGACATTTTTTTTTTGGGGGGGGGGGGGGGGGGGGGAATTTGTCATCTCAGATTTTTGACACAAACATTAATTGTAGAGATGAGACAAAAATCATGCAATAATGGTTTTGTTGAAAAGTCGAAATGGTTGGTTATTACCATGTAGTTTTTCAACGAAGTCGATTCGTTGAAAAGTAATGTTAATTATGGTCGAATATTGCAATGAGTAAGAGACCAGGAGGTTTGTTGATTTTGGGACTTAATGAAATTCAGAGTATCTAAGTTGTTTATTCTACACAGTTGAATGAAGTGTAATTGGATAAGATCAGACAATTATTTAAGGATACGTGGAATTGGATAAGATCAGACAATTATTTAGGACTAATATATAAGTAGTTGTTTGCTTATGTTTTAGGGGTCCGCAATTGTACGCAAAATTCTGTAAAACTCAAAGTATTTGTGTTTGTGAGAAAAGAGTCAAAAATGTACGTATATACATTCCACTTTTTACAAATTCAAGTCTTTATTTTAGTTATTTAAATGCATTGAATCATTTTCAGTCATATTTCTTTAATTTTTTTTCTTTCATTTCAATTCCATATTTAATTCTTCCGTTATTATTCCTAATTTCTTACATTTCGACGTGGATGTCAAACTTGTTTAAAATCTATGATTCACACAAATATATCTTGGGATCTTTTCGAGTTTAATCCCTTAAGTAAAATACAACGTGTTCTTGTTTACTAAATTTCACAATAAACAAACCTATTCAGAAAATTAATAAGTTCTTCGTCAGCTTTAGGAAAAACTACTTTCGTGTGCTCTTCATAACTGGCTTCGGCCTCTTTTGTGTCGTCGGTGATATCAACCATCATCGCATTTACAAGCTCGACAAGGAAGGCCTCTTCAACTTTGGGGTCAGCCTCTTCCTCTAGTCGGTGTTTTTACTTGTCTGCAAAATTCAGGCTCCCGTCATTTAATGCATTTTGCATCAGGTCCTTGAAAAGAACACATTGAGAAGTTTTATGACCTAGGAAGTTATGAAATTTACAAAAAAAAAACCTTTTTCTTTCTTTGCTCTAATGGAAGGGTCTTATGCCTTTCAGGGATCACGATTTGACCATCAAAGACTAAGAGATCAAAAAATTCGTCACACTTAGTTACAACAAACGTATAAGTTTTCATGACAAATTTCTTGCTTTTGGGTTCGACGAGATTTTTCCTATTCGAAGGTTTTAGAATTTACATACATAAGGAGGCCCTGACTTTAATTCTGCAACATTAACCTGACTTTCCTCACCTAAATAACTATCTATGTCAAATAAATTTTCTATTTCGTCTAATTCGACGTAGGTTACTTTCTCTTTTTTATGATACTTACTCGACCTGGCTTTTTTAGCCTTTAGACGTTCAACCTATCAAACTATATCTGCTAACGAAGCCATATTTCTTAAGTATTGAGTGTCTAGATTTTTCCTAATGGAATAATCAAGGTCCCCTGCAGCCAATTCGACTAACTCATGTTCAGGCACCTAAGTGAAATACTTTTATTTCATTATCCTAAACCTATTTATGTAGTCATCTATGGTTTCATCCACCTTTCGCCTCACACTGGCCAATTCCTTGAGGCTAATATTAGATTGATCCATATAAAACTGCTCATGGAACACTCTTTCTAGTTGGTTCCAATTAAATATGGAATGTGGAGAAAATGTCGTGAACCATGTAAAGGCATTATTTGTTAAGGAATTTAGGAAGTATTTTATTTTCAGGTTTTTGTTGTTGGCTATATCACCAGCCTCAGCCTGATACCTAGCAACATGTTCGATTGTGGACTCATTGATGTCGTCAACAAATTTGGTGAATTTGGAGACCTTCCATCCCTTGGAAAGTTCAGTGTATCGCACATATTTTGACAGTGGGGATACATAATTGGGCTTATGAAGGCCAATGTTAAGGCTATTTTGAGCCAAAATCTATTCGACCACGTTAGTTATATTGTTTTGCCCCCAAAGTTGTTTCTGTTGGACATTCCTAAGCAACTTGGTCGGCGTTCTGGTCTCTTTGAACTATACCTACCTATGGGCCATTTTGACCCTAGTTGCCTTCGACTATTCTCAGTGTAGGTTGTTCGACAAACACCTAATTATTAGGTAATGACATAACTGGCTCTTGATGCGCACCAAAAAGTAAGCAATTCTACCCATCTGGTGGACCAATTGCTAGTAACTCTCGGTCGTGTTCAAAATTACTGGATGAAACATAATACCTATTTATCGTGTTAACACGTTCACCATATCTTAGTTACTTTCATCCATTTGTTCCCTCACAGACGCAAGAGAATTTGTAGTTAAGGCTGACATTCCTGGAGGAACATATCAAAATCCTCCTTGTGGTGGTGCCATTCGACCAGGGTTGCTTATGGCAAATCGTGACGCCAAATGTGAATTTAGGGGTGACACTATCGTTGCAGCATTGTCTGCAAATGTCGAAGTGTTTTGCACAAAAAGGTCTCACCGGATGTGCCAATTTGTTCGCAGGTATTTTTAGCAAACAATCACGAATTTAATTCACTTGTGAGATTAACTCGAAAATATCGGAAGTAATCTGTGCAAAACAAGTGTACAAGAAAGAGTGTGCATGAAGTAAATGTGAATGTCTATGTTAAAACAAAATGGACACAAATTTTAATAACGAAAAAGCTTGGATTAACGTAATAAATGAAAAGTGCAATAAATAACATTAAATAAAACGAAGCAAATGACATGTAAAGAAAATGTCTCAATTAAGGAAACATAAAGATAACGAAAGAAAAGGGATGCAAACTCATAAGTTGTTTAGTTCTTTGACTCGGGTGCTCTAGTTCTATATAGAAGTATATGAATTTTGCGACCTTGATTACAATGTACCAACATACTATTTATACTAAACTAAAAATAAATGTCTCTTTCAGTTTATTCCTAGAAAACAGACACATATTAAGAACATGTAGCTTAGTCTTCTGAGATGCTACCACATTGTTAAAACTTGCAAACTACTGAAAAATCATTATCCCACGTCCGTAACTGCTCCTAACATATAATTGTCTGCTCGTCGAAGGTAGTTTGTGAAAAACTAGTGTTGAGATAACCTTTCAATTATTTGGATTCTAATTTCTTTTAAGTCTTTGACGTCTGTTGAAAGCTTTGATCTCGACATAGTGTCGAAAGACCAACTAGATATGCTCTTTATATTCTTCCAAGCCATGTTCAAGATCTATTCTTGACACTCTTCTAAACCATGTTCAACATGCTAGTCGAAACGCCTCAATCAACGTATTTGTCCTGTAGAAGATTGTCATTAAATGCTAACAACACTTAGCATTTTCTCAACATAGCATTTTTTCTTGATTTTTATCTAACTAAAAATTCTAGACTAACACATGCATAATTCAAAGAAGTAGAATTACCTGATTTCACAGAGGATTTTCCATCCATATTTCTGAACCATTTAATTATATCTTCTTATTCTAATTTGGGTGAGATTCATCTTGAAATTTCTATCTCTACCCTGCCACCATATCTCTTCTCTATCTAACCTTTGCAAATTGCTTCTTACCCTTTCATAACTCCCTACTTCCATTTCCCTATTAAAGCTATATTAAAAGCTTCTACATTTTTAATTCTTAGTCCTTCTTCTTTGGGCCTACACATCTCTTTCCAACTTACCAATTAATACACTTTTTCTCTTCTCTTCCTTCCCCATAAAAAAGCTCCATTGTATCTATATTATATCCTTAACCACCTGTTTAATCTCATTTACAACAACTCTATCCAAAATTTTCCTACCCGTTATAAATGCAGACTTTTTGAGATAAGTTTATCTAATATGTTCTTTAACCTTGTAGCTTTTGCTAATATTTTGTAAATGTTCCCAATTAAACAAATATGTGCTTGAGGGTTCTCTACCTTAGATAACAAAGCAATAAATGAAGAATTTATTGCTTTAACTAATTTTGCACTACCATGAAATTCATTGATAAACTCTACTATGTATGTGTTTTTCCCTTTAATCTCCATTGCCTTCCATTTCTCCCCAACAAAAGTCATGAAATCTTTGTGTTCAACCCAACCGTTGTTTGCTCTTGTTGCTTTCAATTCTTCTTTTCCATCAATGTTTTTATACTTTTAGTATATACTATCTAAGCACTATTTTTATAGAAGAGTTAAATTCTCAAGAATGCACCTACCCTACATTCAACCCTCGTAGAAGCATATGAAGGTTCCAACTTTCCACATAGAACAAAGTAAACTTTATATGTTCTATGTTCTTTTGAGGGTTACATCAATTAGTTATCATTTAATTCATAGCACTAGAATTTTGGAAAAAGAAAAAGTGAATACATATAGGTGTTTTCTATAGAAGCATTTTAGGAGATAGTTTGTATACATTGTTGATGCCATTTTTTTTCTGTCAATTAAATTTTTTTTTTACTCAACCTTTTTGAATGATAAAGTCAATATCCTTTAAAATTATGTTCATTGGCTTAAGAGATAGAACATTGCTATGCATAAATTTATTAATAATTAATTGTTGTTTTTAAAAATTAAATGCTTTAGAAAATATTTTTGTCACTTTACATTGTAAATATATAAGCAATTGTAGTTCAATAGTTTTTATGACTTTAAGACTGATTATCAAATAATGTGTGATTGTTTGTGAATACTGAAATGTAAAATAACAGAAAAGAAAATGAGTTTCAAAAGGTTGAAAAAACTCATTTGGGGTTAGATTTCATTGACATGTCCTCATGTATAATCGTGACTAATATGCAATTCTAACCAACTATTAATATTATTGTCCATCACGCTCAACGCACCTTATGTCTGAATCAACGACGTGAGATCGATCGTATTACTTAATAAACAATCTATCAGTCTTATAATCATTACGATATCATTAAAATTTAATAAATCATACAGATATTGAACTTAAATCTATTTATAGAGTTTAACATATCGAATAGATAAAAAGTTTGTATATAGTAATAACCAGTACCTTTCACACATCAAGACATACAATGAAAACAAGTTTTACGAAGATAATATAAAACAAACATTATGAACGAATAACTTATCTATATTAAAGCATAAGAAGAATTATATAGAACGCCATGATCACAATCGATACAAAAATATTTTCTAAAGCATTTCAAAGAAGGAGGAGCAGTTCATCAACCAAAGATTTCTTATGGTGTTATATACAAACTTATTTGTTATTTAGCACCATAAGGAATCTTTGGTTAATGAATTGTTCATCCTTCTTTGAAATTCTCCATCTTAAACAAAATAAAAAACCCTAGAACACACTCAAACATAATAGAGTGCTTGTTCTGATGCCAATTGAAATTCTATTCTAGCGCAGGGACATATGTTGGACACAATGTCTAAGACAATGTGTACCAGAAAAAAATAGTTTGCAAGACAAATAACAAATAATATATAAAGCAAGAAAGAAATAAAGAACACAAAAGAATTGTTAACTCATTTCACTACAACATCACCTACATTTGTGGGGCTTCCAACCCAAGAAAGGAAATCCACTCTTAATAGTATTAGTATTAGATGAACAAACCTTGTTTAATGCCTCAACATAGTACTACTAGTGATTTTCTATTCAGGAATCCCTATAGAACTATTTCACTCTCAATATTTAGAAGGACAAACAGGCTTACTCCAAACTCCCCTAATAAAAGGCGACTTTTCTAATACTACTCGTGAAGCTTCGTTCAGGCTCCCCCTGAATAAGAGACTCCTCTTACTTTATGTTAAACATTCTCCTTGTGTTTGGACAATTACATTAATAAGATGAATGGTATAACAACCTTACAACTCAATACTTTATTAAGATAATTTATATTTGAAGCAAATGAATATAGTTTACAAAATATAAACAATTACTAAGGAACAAACCCCAACACATTAGATCTTCAAATTTTGTGCTTGTTTTCTTTGTTAGGAATGAGTCTTCTTATATAGAAAACAATCTGATAGGCTTAGGAAAAATTACCAGATTTGATTTGATGCAGAAATAGTATTGATGTAGATTTGATTTGCTTATTCATTAATGTTCACCAAGAGATTTGATTTGATTTAATATTCATTCAAATTAAATCTTCATTTAATTTGATTTGATCATACTATTATTTTTATCAAATCTTACTGAATAACATGTTTCTAAAAGATACATAAAAAAATCTCCTTAGAAATAAACATGAACACACTCAGATTTACTCACAGATTCTGAATCACAACTTGAGCCCATATGTTGCACACATGATGGAATATTTGACCTGACATCTGTCCACATAACACAATTTTGAATTTTGAACAATCAAATAAAATTTTTACTTGATATAAATCATAATTCCAATATCCCAAATAAAGGATTCTTGCCAAAACTGAACCATGCTTTAAATCATCTATAATAGAGATTGAAGATTTTAAAAATAAATCCAATAAGATCTCTTCATGGAATATACTATATTCAATCAATATTTTTACATATTAATTTCAACACAATCTTGAATACACTGAATCTGAAACAAATCTTCTATCAAAGCATATTCAAATATATATTTTCTTCAATGCAAATCCAATATTATTACTTAAACAAAATCCAACTCTTTTAGTTAAGCCATATCCAATTAAAACTTCTTCAACATTTATGGATTATGATCTAATAAAATCCTTTTCTAAATTAATTTGTATTAACAAACTTCTTCCAAAATTAATATTCTGATCATACCAGAATTAATGTAGAATTTCTAGCCAAATGCTGAAGTGATTATATGATGCAATCTGTGCAAAACACGCGCCCAGATGTCACATAACATGTTCAAGACGTCTTGCTCAATGGTTTTATACCAGATCTTTGTAATAACCTATGGAATCAAACATAATCACGTTCGAATTTACTCACTAAACCTAGCTTACAGACTGAGGTCATATGATACACTCTTGCTAGAACATCTTGTCCCACATGATGTCTCTCCACAAAAATACATCTTGAACTACCAGTGTTGTTTTACCTAATGCAATCAATTAAAGGAACAACACGAAGGTTTATTGTCGTTGCCACCATCTGCCAAGTTACCTTAACCTGCTCTAATGCCAAATGTAAATATAGAGTGCAACCTGAAGGGGGGGGGGGGGGGGTTGAATAGGTTTTAAAACTTTTTCGGTTATTTTGTAGATGTTATTTTTCTTTTTTATTTTTCCGGAAAGTTATGATGAAAAGATGAACAATAAAGCTGGAAAAATAAAGTGAAGTAATGAAATTGACACACGATATATCCTGGTACCCCTTTCTAAACAAGGGTAGTCTTGTCCCTCCAAACCCCGTGAAGGATTTCACTATGTTATAAATTGTACAGACTCACACTAAGATTTTCTTCAATTCTCTAACACAATCAGAAAGCACACCACTATATGATTTTACGATATAGAGAAAGAACCATACTTTCTCCTAACTTTTTCTTGTTTCCACAAACTTGGCAAACAAGTTACAATGATACGTATAATTGAATACATATAAAATTGTTAAGTACAAATAAATTTTGATTATCCACAAAATTCAAACTTAGTATTCTCTTTTAATAAACCACAAAGTTACAAATTCTAAGTGCAAATGAATTTTGATAATCCAAAAAGTTACAAACTCTAAGTGCTCAAGAAAGTTTTCTATAATGATTGAAAATTATGGTGTAAAGATATTAAAAGTTTTTACACAACGCAGATGAATTGTTTTGAAAAATATTGATGAAATATGTGATTTGAAATACGAAAAATTATGATATTTATAAGTTACAAGATACCTATAAAAGTTAGTAACAATGCTTGAGGAAATATTTATAAGAATTTTTAATGTTTTGGAAAGGTACCGTGATCAAGGTTTTAAGAAGGTTATAAGAAGAGATCATATGAAAAGAAATCCCCTTAGAAGATTGTTGAGGTCATTTTAGGAGCAAAGGAAAGGAAGCAAGCATTGGAGAAAAGGACGAGAATAAGAGGAAACACCAATAAATTGCTTCTATAACTTTAGGAACCCCTAGAGAAAGCAATATACCCAAAGGTACGATGAAAAGTAAGATTGCAAAGCTGATGGCAATAAAAAAAGGGAAGGGTTTACCTTTCCCAGGAGCCTTGATAGACACATCCTCGAATTCTGAGATATTGAGAAGGTCGGAGGAATCCCTAATGAAATCTTCTCTTTGGTCATCACAGTTGCAATCTCCAACTTTGACGTATCTAGGATACTAATTGATGGCAGAAGTTCCTAAGATATTGCATTTTGATATCTTTAAAATGATGGGGTTAAAGAAATATAAGATGTGCCCCTATTAATTTTTATCTGCAAGCCTTTAATGACACTATTACTTGCCCGTGTGAATATGTTGAGCTAATGGATTCCCTAGGAAAGGGAAGAGACACCAGGACTATCGATGCCCAATTCTTGGTCGTCTCGTGCAAAATAGTGTACAACTGTATCATAAGCATGCTCTTTGAAACATTAATAAATGCAATAGCTTCACCCATCCATCTAAAGATCAAATACCACAATGTATACAACGAGCCAACGATGATCAACATCGATATTCTATGAGGAAGATGAATTTGCAAGGCTTTACAACAAGACCATAAAAAAGAAGAGGCTAAGGCAATTGAGATAAATGTGGCATCCTTGATCGGGAAACTAAAGGACATGATAATTCCACCCCTTCCGACCAAAGCAAGCCATCTCAACTGAACAAGAGAATGTGACTGAATTCAGATAGAGTTCAGAGATGACAAATAAGTGGTGGTTATGCCACATAGTTATGTTATTTTCCAGTTTCTTTTGTTTATGCAAAATCAAACTATCATAATGTATTAAAACCACCTTGATTAAATATGAATAATTTTTCACTAAATTATCTTTCCTTTGATTATTATGAAAGATAGTGACGAGTCTTGGGTGCAACCAGATAGACTAAAACTCCATGCAATGACTCAGGGGTACTGCCACAAATGCCCTAGGCATATGACTAAAGCAACCAAAACTCTACAATGCTAATACACATGCACAAGGAAAGCAAGCATATAAAATGGAAAATAAACGACTCACCCCCTCTAGGTGGCTATCCACTTCAGAGACTGTCGTGGGTCCACCAATATGGTCTTCAGGTTTAGGTATGGAAAGGGGTATCGAGCCTTGGTCGGGTACGGTCTCTACAGATGTCCAAAAAACGTCGAGCAAAATCCATATGAAAAACAAAATCCAAGAAAAACGAAATTGGGATTAAAAGCAAGACCGCGTAAAGGTAACATTTGTAACTAACAAATTGAAATGTACATTGCCGAAGAAATATTGCTTACTTATCAAAATTAAAAATATCGGGGACAGGAAAGAAACGAAAAAAGGGGAAGTTAGTCCATTAGTCTACCAAGCAAACCACTTTCTCATCCTCTATGGCTTTATTAAGACGGTCATGATCCAAAAAGACACAAACATCAGGGTAAAAGTATTCCACCTTCTTGAAAGCACTCATAAAAACACCATCGGCGATAAAGAAACCCTATTCTATGGATTTAGCCAACTCTTTATAAAAGTTAAGATTCTCTTGGCACATCGCACGAAGACCATCCTGAACATTCTTCTGACTTTCCTAGGACTCCTTCAGAGACTTTTCTAACTCTTCTACCCTTTTTTTAAGCGTGATCCTCATCCCCCACCTAGGAAGAAGATGCCAGGGCATAGGCCGAGGCTCCACTCTTCTCAACCACCTCTCAGGAGAGCCGCCATACATGTTTCTCTAAAGTACCAGGATACCTTAAAAGGTTCTTTAATAGCCTATATGGAAAGGAACTTATTCGAGAAACCCCAAATTTCCTTCAAGTACCGATTCCTTCCAATGTTAAAATCATCGATCTGCTTCTTCAATCTCTCATTCTCACACCGAAGGTGGTTAGGAAAGAAAACTTCCCTCGACCGACAACCATTAATGCCAAAATTGTCGAAGCCCTTCAGGTATGAAAGACCAATTTGCCCAATTCCTTATACCTAGACTTCTCACAGAGGTTTGAGAAATATAACTAATCTTCGTCGGAAATCAAAAACCTGAAATCACTATCCATCCTTGGGCTAGATGAGCCAACAAAATAAGACGTTTTTGAAAAGACCTCGCTGCCTAGACTCTACCAATCATCGAGTTTGTATGCATTTCTTTGATTGACTCCTATAAGAGACATCAACATAATTCAACTGTTTGCAAAAAGCTATCAACTGACTCTTTAGGTATATATATATCCTCTAGAGACAGATCTTCTTCTTCATTATAAGTGTACGAACCAGCTCCCGTCAAGTAGTGGCCCTGAGTCCAATTTTTATAGAAAATATATGAGCAACCGAAAGATGAACTGGACTCTAGACTACAAATCTTCGGATAAGCATCGTCACTCACATTTTTAGAATAAGTTTTAAAATACTAAATGGGTTTTCTTAAGAAGAATGAGCTAGAGCCATTCACATAGTGGAACTATTTTGGATCCTAAAACGATGAAATAATAGCACCATGGTTTGCTTACCTCGTTTATACTCACACCAATACTTAAAGACTTTTATGAACGCCTAAATCACAGGTTGCAACTGCGAAGGAGCGATCAACATGTGATTCAAGATAGTTACTTCAAAATCATTGGAGGGAATACAATAGCCTATGATAGAGAATAAGCTTTCTTGGAAAGGGATGGCACACCAACCCGTCATGAGATGGAAGGGATTCTTCACCTTTGACACATAGATGGCAATCTTTTCATCTTCTCCCATCTGCAGCAATTCAAACTACCATTGCAAAGTCTGCAATTTGCGACTTTGACTTTCTCACCTCCTTCATAGTACCTGACAAGAATATCCCCTGCCTCCTTCACCGATTCAACATGAGAGATCTTGTTGAAATTCGCCGAATCTATCGCCGATTGAATGCAACACGCGACCTTGCAGTCTTTCTTCTTCGCCTTCTTGTTCGCGGCTCTCCGAACATCGATTGTATTCTCAGTAAACTCAGGGACGACATTAGTAACCACTTCTAGGCTTTCATGAAAGCCGAATAAGGATTTCATCTCCTTGCTCCATCGGTTCCAATTTTCATCGTAAAAAATTAGAAGAGAATTCAGGACGACATTAGTACCATTCATCCTTGCAGCGATTGATTAACAACCCACAATTCCAAAAACACAATCACCAACATGTTATTCTTAAAAACACGATCAAAAAACTAACTGGAGCTCTAAATACTAATTTGTTAATGCGTGAGACACTTTTAGTGAGAAGAGAAAGAAAAAGAGAATGAAGAATAAAGATTATTATTATTGAATTATAATTGTACAAACTGAATTATAAAATATATTTATTTATATACAAATAACTTATATACTAAGTAACAAATTCTTAACTCTAATTAACTTTAAATTTGAATTACACAATTTAAATTATATCACCACACATTTTATTTAAATTATATCACGACACATTTTATTTTTGGAGGACAAATTTAATTTTGTGTTATGTGTGGTGGAGAGTATTAGCATTAACCTTTTGATACTCTAGTTATATGGCGAGTGAAGTAGTGAAAATTGATCACGAAAAAGGAATTGGAATATAGTGTTTCATCTTCAAATTTTATGGTCATACAAAGATGCTTAATATGTGGAGGTGTATATAACTATATATCGATATAGCTATCATAGGATTATCCTACAGCGTAGCTCATACAAGTGTTTTAGATTTCATAAACTGATTCAGTTTTAGATTTTATCTTCACTCTAAGTTTATTTAGTGGTATGTAATCACCACAAAATTCAGAATTTTTGATTTTTTACTATTTAATAAATTTTGCTTTTTTTTTAGTTAAACCAAATCTGACCTTTCTATAATTTGCTCTAATCTCAAATATTATAGTTTGGTTTGGTTTTATCAAGATTTTTTTTTTTTTAGTAATAAGCTGTAAAGTATAGGAATAAGCTGTATTCGACTTTCTCGAATACAATATATAGTTGGTATATTAAAATATTTTAGAAATATGTAGAATTATATAATTTTAGGTCTAAGCTTTAGTTAACTATATAAAAGACTTTGTATGATTTAAATAGTAGAACTCCACTTAATTTACGAATATTATTTTTATAATTTTGTTTGTAAATTTTCTTTTTTCTCTCTTTTTCTTCTTCTTTTTTTTTTGAAAATTTTTTGTTTCAACAAAAACAACTTGCAATGATATATATATATATATATATATATATATATATACTATAATTTTTATAACTTACTCCATAATCATAGCCTTTAAATTAGATTTAATGAAATGGTTATAAGAAAAAATGTTAATTTAATCACTAGATTGAATTTAATTTAAAAGTTATGATGTAAAATAAGTTAAAAAAAACTTATTTTTAGAATAAGTTATCCCATTCATATATACATAGAGAAAAAAGGAAGGGGTGAATTTGATTTTGTTTGTTAGTGGTGGAAAAGTTTAGCAAGAACTTTTGATTGTTACATTTTTGTATTAAGGACCTTTTGATACTCTAGTTATATGGCCAATGAAGTAATGAAAATTGATCACATGGAAGGAATTGGAATATAGTGTTTCATCCTCAAATTTTGTGGTCTTGCAAAGATGCTTAATTCGTGGAGGCGTATATATAAAGATATAGATAACATAGGAATATCCATGTTTAACTCCTATAGGAGTTTTAGATTTCATAAAAAAATAAATAAATAAATAAATAAATAAATATATATATATATATATATATATATATATATATATATATATATATATATATATATATATATATATATATATATATATATATATATATATATATATATATATATATATATATATATATATATATATATATATATATATATATATATATATATATATATATATATATATATATTCTTTAGATGATAATAATGAAGTATAAAGTGCAGGTGCTTTTTCTTTTAGGTCATAAAAGTGCATGCATTTTTTCGTTTTTTCTTTTTAATATGAAAAAGTGCTTCCACTTTAAACCTTTTTCTGAAATTAAAAGCACCATCAACTTGATGACTACAAACTTTATTTGAAAATAAAATTTATTTATTATATATAATCAATATTTAACTAAAATTTATATTAAGCTTTTCAAAGTTGTATAACATTTTTTTTTTATTTGTAACGTGTGTTGTGGACTTTTTTTATTTATTTATTGAGACTTATATGTGGTAGTCTATGTTTCTCATAAATTTAGTTAGATATAATTGAAAAAAAATTGAATGTAAAAATAATATATTAAAAATTAAGTGGAAAACTACAGGAGTACACAAGTTAGGTTATCAGATCACACAAAATTTTGTGTCATACTGATCACCAAAATAGAAAAACAAAGATACAACAACAAATATCAAATAAACACTAAAAAAAACAAAGTACAAATAAAAAACAAATAAGTAAAACTCAAACAACTAAAAACTTTATGTAGAATTCACGTTATATGTCAAATCACTAGAATTGATATTCACATATCAAAATCTACTAAGAAAAATATCAAATATCACATGTTCAAATCAATTTCAAAATCAATACAAAACACTTAATCTGTTGTTGGTTAAAATAGATGATAGAGTTTCAAAGTCACTAAAAAAATAGCATGAATTCACCTCTGTTCTATCTAAAAATTATTTATAAACCAAAAAAAAATATTTTCCTCCATTTTTTCACATATAATGAAGTATCAGAAAAATGTCATTATTACAAGCCATCCAAATAGACCAGGTAACAACAAGCTAAATCGCAACAAAACCACACACATTGAAATTCTATGATTACTAGGAAAAACCACCTGTCAACCTAACCACTAAAAAAATCTATGATCAATAAGAAGAACCACCTACAAATCCAACAACTGAAAAATTCTATACCACACTGTCAAAACTAGCTTGAAAGTGATAAAAATATGGGAAATGAATCAACCAACCCTCTAGCCAATCTCTCCCACTAACCCATGAGGTTGATTAAAAAGTGTAAACAACCTAGGGAACCTATTATTATGGGGATTGAATCTTACATAATGATCCTCGGCAAAAGACGCATGGAGGCCCAATCCAACTTTCTTTAAGATGCCATCACCATACCAATCAGAGAGGTAATCTTATTTTGACCCAAGAAGAGACACACCTTTCTACCAAGTAGAAACATACTGAAAATTTGAGCCCCCCCCCCCCCCCCCCCCCCTCTAAGAGGAGAAAGAGCTGAAGCATTTTATTTAGCTGCAAGAGTATCATACGAAAGACCAGAAATACATGTAATCAACCTCTATCTCCATTTAGCCAAAAATGATAAATAAACTGGTCGAAGATCCCTAACACCATACCCCATTTTACTTTTAAGTTTACAAAAATATCTTATGGAGCTATATGTTTACAAGTGCAATCATCAATAGATGCTCTTTGGTGGTTTTAATGATGACAATACCTAATGTCAAGAAGCCTCTAATGATGGAGTCTATCAAGGAAGCTTGATTAAGCCTCATCAGCCAAACAGAAATAAAATCACAAATGAAGTGTTAAATTAATGATTAATCAAGCAAGGGATCTTAAAGGTTCAAGGTTGTGAAAGAGAGGAAGTGTGAAAGCTCGCCAGGTCCTTCATATGAGTGATCTGTGTGTTGTAAAAGTGTAAGAGTAGCTCCTAAGATACTAAGAAAAATCTCTCTCTCAATCAAGCCAACACTGGACTTTTTTTTTGTTTTTCTCTACACAAATCTTTCTCTGGACTTTTCTTCTTCAAGCACCAAATTCATCATCTACTACGATGACTGCATCTTCCAAAACCAAAATCCCAAAGGAATCCAAGGATTCTTTGCATCTTGCTACCACACTGAAATCTCCCATTCTTGATGGAAACCAAGAATATGTCCTAGAGCCACCAATGCAAGAAGAAAAACTTCGCATCTATAAATCCCAGGTATTGATTCCTTACTCGATCTTTGGTAAAATCCATGCGCTTATGGGTCCATTGACTGACCCTTCAGTGGATGCTATTTAGATGAAAGAGTTTTTCCCCTCCTACTATTGTACTAGACCCATAGTGAGTATCAAAAAACCCCATACACATCAAATATATGAATGCCACTTTATGTGTCTTTCGTTCCTGCCCCTTCCCCTAAAAGAAATAAATATTGCATTTCTTGGTTAAATAAGGTCGAAACCGAAAAAGGCCAAACTTGGAAAGATATAGGTATTTATGAATTAGTTTAATTGTCGAGGGTTGGTCCTCCTTATTGTTAAAATATGCTCATCGTGGCTTTATATTTTTGAGAAAGTAGCACCAATACCTTCCAACTCCCTTGTGGAATGGTTACGCTTACTTTTTTCGACGTAGTGGCCATTACTCACCTTCGTCCAACTGGAGATAGTTTTGACCCCATTGAGAGAGATGAGGATACCATTAACTTCAATACCAAAAATAACCGATTTGGAAAATACATCGAAGACCATCACTACACTACCATTGACGAAGTTTCCATTGAAAAACATATTGCTTTTTTTAGCATTGTGGTTGTTGAGATGCATTTTCTGCTGTAAGTCGTTGAAATTAGCCAAAAGATATTTAACTTTGGCTAACTAATTGCACTAAGGAAGAAACATCTGTCTAAGTCAATTGATATTAGGTTCTCTTTATGAATCCTTAGGGATAACTATTAAAACCCTAAAAAAATCTTAAACCCAAAGACAATATGTTACTAGCTTGACCTATTGGTTGCTCCATCTTTGGCTGAATGACATGTTCAAAACTTCCTTAAATGTCAACATACCTGATGATGCTGATGAAGACATTAAAAACACACAAATTGAAGGTACTCGACTTTCTCAAATGACCCCAACTGATGCAAATTGAATATACCAAGAAGCTTTTATAGAATTTTTATGATGTTTGTGAAACATAACAACTTCACCCCTACTATGGTTCCTTTTGTGAATAGAAGTCATGGGCCTGAGTGGTTTACACAAAAGTTCCCTGCTACTGGCGATCAAGAAGCTAAATCAAGGGAGATATGAGAAGCTCTCCTTACCATGAAACTCATTTTTACTAGACTAAGGATCTCTAAGGATGGCATAAATATATTGTGCTACCAACCTAATATCGTGTCTCTCCAATTTGGAGTTAGCCAAATTGTGCCTAAGTCATTCTTCAGTAGAAATAATGAAATTTATCTCTGCACCGTCGAATACTCAGAGACTGAATATATCAAGCGCCTTGATCTACATGATGTTAATCTTGTTATACTGTCACCCTGACTCCTCTTGGTATGAGAAGGAGACAATAATGGCTTACAAATAGAGAAGTCGACAGGTGCAGTAGCCAGTTGTTCCGCCTCAAGAGTCACACCCGAGATAGTAGTCACATGTATCGTTAGGGCAACAACTGTAGCCAGTGCCAAAACGTGAAAAAGTGTTTCAGAGCATTCTGTCAATAACGTGAAAAAGAGAAGAAGGAGAGAAAGGGAATTGGAGAGCTAGGGCTTTTGAAGAGGAAGCCTTAAGAGTGATTGCTTGTGATTTTTTCGATCTTAAAAGGTAAAGGGGAGGGGGGATTATTCATCTAAGGATGCCTTAATCATGAAAGGGTAGAGAGGTTTCCCTTAACCTCCAATAGGGTTTTCTTCTCTCTCTTTTGATTGATTATTTGATGAGTTAATTAAGGTGATTGTATTTTTATGCAATGGATTGATTGAAATTCGTGCTCTATAAATGTGGTAATTATTGTCTATGTTGAATTGTTCATAAGCATGATATTCGATATGAGATTGAGGGTTTTATAACATGAATGTAATTTTGAATTTTTGGTGATGAATCAATGGAATAACATGTTAAATTAATGCAAGATAACATGCTAATATGTATTAATCATGTAAGTATCAATTTTGTACTGTTTGGAGATGTTCGGGATTGAATTGGAGGTGTTTTGAAGGTTTTGCAATATCAAAACGCGTTTTTGCTTATATTACAAGGATGACGGGCGTCATCCAAATGAGGGATAGACCGTCATTGGGTGAAAGAGATGACAAGCATAAAAGAATGTGTTGAGTGCGTGACGGGTAGGCGGAGAGATGATGGGCAGGTCGTCATCTCCCTGACAACCGTCATGGTTTGGTAGTGGATCGCATTGGTCTAGGCGGTCATGTTTGACTCACCGAAGTTGGTTTTTGTGTCGATTCTGATATTGATATTGTGTTGTTCTTGTTTGGTAGTATTGAATTGTTATATGCCATTGCATTGTTATATGACATGCATCATATGTTCTCATGTTGTGAAAGAGGCGAGTCACAAGTTCAAAGTGGGGACTTAGTGACTTGTCCTAAGCTTAGAGCGGGGTCTTGGAGTTCAGAGTAGGGGCTCAGGGTTCAGAGAGGGGACCCGGTTCATAAGAAGAACCAAATGTTGAGTCGGTACCACATGTACGAGTTGAGTCGATGTTACATTGAATTGCATAAAAATTATGCAAATGAGATGTTTGATTGTTGTAGAGTACTCTTGTATGGATTTGTGTGAGTTTGATTGTGATGTGGATGAGATGTGAATACATGATATTTCAATATATATTTGATATATGTAGCGTGTGAACCTACCGTGATGTTTGATGCATTGTTTATTATTTGAATGTATTCTCACCCACTTTTTATGTTGTTGCGTCTGTGCTCCTTTGGAGTACAGATAATCAGGTACCTGAGGAGGAGCTTAATGTACATGATAGTGTACTCCCCCGACATCTAGAGTGCTCGGCGAGTTTGGGGGCAATTGTTCTGTGTCGGCTAAAGGCCCAATAACACGAGGCTTATTTATCTGACTTGCTCCATTAAGCCCAACGTATAACTACCTTCACGGAGGATTTTTCAAGTACACAATCTCTAATCTCCACTTTCACATCGATTATCTTGAACCCTAAAATGACTTAGGTGTGTGGGTGCACTACGCCAGAAATCACTTTTAGCAGCGCATAGAAAGACAGCGCTTTATACAAAAGCGCTGCTAAAGGGCCAGTAAAAAAAAAAGAAAAAAAGCGCCTACCAAAGACAGCGCTTTTAAAAAAGCGCTGCTAAATGGTGGGCCTAAGAAAGCGCTTTTAAAAAGCGCTGCTAAAGGGGGGGGGCCTACGAAAGCGCTTTTCAAAAGCGCTGCTAAAGGGGGACCCTTAGAAAGCGCTTTTTATATAAAGCGCTGCTATATGGAATTGATAAGGCACCCTATGAAAGCGCTTTTAAAAGCGCTGCTAAAGGCTTTTAAAAGCTCTGCTATAGGTATTCATATTATAATTTTAAGGCACCCTATGAAAGCGCTTTTCAAAAGCGCTGCTAAAGGGGGACCCTTAGAAAGCGCTTTTTATATAAAGCGCTGCTATATGGAATTGATAAGGCACCCTATGAAAGCGCTTTTAAAAGCGCTGCTAAAGGCCTTTAAAAGCGCTGCTATAGGTATTCATATTATAATTTTAAAATACCCTCCAGAATTTTAATAGAATCAGAACAGTCACGCTAACTATTTCTTCTTTCTCTGGCGAACGAAAACACGAACCAACCACCACTGTTCATCGTCCGACCATCGCCTTCTTCCGTCCGATCATCCTTCCGACCATCACCGAACGTTCACCGTCCGTTTTTGAGTTCATCCATCCGTCTGCATTGCCGGTCCACCATTGTTACGGTACGTGAAGCTTTACTCTGCTTTTCTTGTTTTTTTTATCTTTTCACCATTGTTGTTCTGATGATATATAGATGGTTTTTATCTTTTCAATGATGGTTTTTGTTGTTGTTGTGTTAGTTGTTGTTGTGTTAATATGATATATGAGATATATATGATATTGTTGTTGTTGTTGATGTAAAATAGTTTATATAGTTTACAATGTAAAATAGTTTATATATGATATTGTTGTTGTTGTTGATATATGAGATATATTGTTGTTGTTGTTTTGATGATATATTGTTGTTGTGTTAATATGATATATGAGATATATATGATGGTTTATGTTGTTATTGTTGGTTTATATTTGATATAGATAGTTTATATAGATGGTTTGTATAGATGGTTTATATTTGTTATTGTTATTTGATATTGGTTTATATAGATGGTTTATGTTGTTATTGTTGGTTTGTATTTGTTATAGTTGATATAGATGATTTATATTTGTGTTATATATATGGTTTGTGTTATAGTTTATATTTTTTATAGTTTATATTTGTGTTGTATAGATGGTTTGTATTTGTTATAGTTTATATAGATGGTTTGTATTTGATATAGATGTTGTTATTGTTGGTTTATATTTGATGGTTTATATAGATGGTTTATATTTGATATTTGATATTGTTGGTTTATATAGATGGTTTATGTTGTTATTGTTGGTTTATATTTGATATAGATAGTTTATATAGATGGTTTGTATAGATGGTTTATATTTGTTATTGTTATTTGATATTGGTTTATATAGATGGTTTATGTTGTTATTGTTGGTTTATATTTGATATAGATAGTTTATATAGATGGTTTGTATAGATGGTTTATATTTGTTATTGTTATTTGATATTGGTTTATATAGATGGTTTATGTTGTTATTGTTGGTTTATATTTGATATAGATAGTTTATATAGATGGTTTGTATAGATGGTTTATATTTGTTATTGTTATTTGATGGTTTATATAGATGGTTTATGTTGTTATTGTTGGTTTATATTTGATATAGATAGTTTATATAGATGGTTTGTATAGATGGTTTATATTTGATATAGATGTTGTTATTGTTGTTGATATTTGTTGTTGTTGTTATTCTGAATTTCAGGTATATTATGGCCAGCAACGAGGAAACATCACATGATGGAAAAGAAACACCCAAAGACGTTGAAGGCGAAATTAAAAGAGGCATAACGATAATGAAAAGTATCATCCGTGCGAGAGATAGAGGTGTAAAGTACGATGTCTATTGGAATGAAAGAGATCAGTTGGTTGAGCCTAATGGTGCGCTGCTGACAAGTTATATTGGAGCAGTTGTACGTTCGCAAGTTCCGATTACTTGCGATAACTGGAGAATTCCTGCATTAAAAGCGGCTAAGGATAAAATTTGGACCGAGATTCAAGTATGAGATTTGATCATTTTTAATTATGTTGACAGTTACATCTTTAAATTAATTATATTAACATGTTATATGTATGTGTATTTGTTTGCAGAGATCTTTTAATATTGAGGATTCTAGGAGAAAATATTGTATTCAGTTGGCCGGAAAACGCTTGAGGGGATTTAGAGCGTTTTTAACCAACAAATATCTTAAAGATTCTGATGGCAACTTTGTAGAGTCGGAGCGTCCAGCGAAGTACGCTGATTTGATTTCGGATGCAAAATGGGAGACATTTGTTGCGAAGCGAAGAACCAAAGAATTTGAAGTAAGTATAACTTATCATGTACAATGTATAATATATATACCTATTCCACAAACAAACTTATATGACTTAAACTTGTTTTTTCAGGTTAAGAGTGGCGTAAATCGGGAACGGGCATCAAACCCTGCGTATCCATATAGAAAGGGGCGTTTGGGATATGCACGCTTAGAACAAAAATTAGTAAGTGCATATATATGCTTTAATATGATCTATTTACAAAAAATAGTAAGTATACATAATAGGATATAATGCTTTATGTATACAGAAAATAGTAAGTATACATAATAGGATATAATGCTTTAATATGTTCTAAATATGTGTTTATATTATGTTAGAGTTATACAAATATACAGAGCACAGAGAGATGCAACAGTGCCAAAAAGCAGGGCTAGCAACATCAACTGGATCAGAGTGGAGGTATATTTTCCCATGTTTGACTGTTATAGTGGTTCTACTTATAAAACTATTTAAACTATATATCCTGATAAATGTTCGTTCGCTTTTTTCCTAATACAGTGTCCTCGTCAGCGTGGTGGAATTGACTGCGGATATTTTGTACTGCGCTTTATGAAGGAAATCCTTCTTTCTGGTCAATTAGAGATTCCAATCATGGTATGGATCAATTCATGAGTTATATGATTCATTTTGATAATTAACTAATATTTCATCTGAGTAATTAGTATTAAATCGTGCTTGTTCTGTTATATTATGTAGTATTTTGATGAATTCAGATGCGCTACGTACTCGAAAGTAAAACTGGAAGAAATTAAGGAAGAATGGTGTCAATTTATGATTGAGTTAAGAATTCTATAATGTATATTGCATTTGTAATTATGTGTAAATTGTATATTGTATATTGTATAATGTACAATGTTTAAATTATGTGTAAATTATACTTGAGTTAATTATGTGTAAATTGCAAAGTGTTATTGTTTAATGTACAATGTTTAGTTATATTGTGTTGAATTAAAGGCCAAGTGTTGAATTACAATGTTTAAAGGCCAAGTTATGTTTAAAGCCTGAATTATAAGCAGGGAATTTAATTGTTATAAGCAGGTTTGTCTAAAAATATAAAAAAATGTGATATTTCAAAAAAAAAAAATTTTAAAAACGTGAGGTATAGACAACGCTTTTACAAGAAAGCGCTGCTAAAGGGAGAAAAATAGGCATAAAAAAGCGCTGCTATAGGTTAGGAAAGGAGGGGGTCTAAGAAAGCGCTTTAAAAAAGCGCTGCTAAAGGGTGGCCTACAAAAGTGCTTTAATAAAGCGCTGCTACAGGGGGGAGGGGAGAATAGGCAGCGCTTTGAAAGCGCTGCTAAAGGGGTAAAAAAGCGCTGCTAAAAGTGATACCTTTAGCAGCGCTTTTTCCATAAAAAAAAGCGCCGCCTTTACCTTTAGCAGCGCCACTTTAGGCAGCGCTTTAAAGCGCTGCTAAAGGTCAAAAAAAGCGCTGCTAAAGGCCATTTTTGGCATAGTGGTGTTAATGATGTAGGCGCCCTCCTCTGATCTGCCGTATTAGAGATTAGCAACGCCGGTTCAAGATTAACATCGATTGTTAACGTCAGTTCAAAATTAACGTCTTTGATTCCTGAAGCACCGTGATCGCAACCTTTAGTCCACGGTGTCGCACCACTGAATCAGTTAAGAAGACTTGCTCACCGTAGTTGTGGTCGGCCTTTGACGGTGTCGCACCACTGTCAAAGGCCGACCACAACTACTAAAAGACTCCCCCGGCATCTAGAGTGCTCGGCGAGTTTGGGGGCAATTGTTCTGTGTCGGCTAAAGGCCCAATAACACGAGGCTTATTTATCTGACTTGCTTCATTAAGCCCAACGTATAAATACCTTCACGGAGGATTTTTCAAGTACACAATCTCTAATCTCCACTTTCACATCGATTATCTTGAACCCTAAAATGACTTAGGTGTGTGGGTGTTAATGATGTAGGTGCCCTCCTCTGATCTGCCGTATTAGAGATTAGCAACGCCGGTTCAAGATCAACATCGATTGTTAACGTCAGTTCAAAATTAACGTCTTTGATTCCTGAAGCACCGTGATCGCAACCTTTAGTCCACGGTGTCGCACCACTGAATCAGTTAAGAAGACTTGCTCACCGTAGTTTCCACAATCCTCTCTATTTTTTGGTTCCTTAACTGAACAAAATTATTTTAAAAAGGAATAATTAGATAAACATCTATTTTATTCTTGAGTTGTTAGGACACAAGTTGCACATCTCAATGAATTTCTTTTTGCAATTAATATTTTTTTTTACTTAATCAAATTAACACATTTAGTTGCGATAACACAATAGAGTTTTTTTTTATTTAGAATCAACCAACACACAAATATTTTCTACATAATAATTATGTAGCTTTGAATTCTTTATCACATTAGGATATATGTAGAAACAAGATTCAACTCTTGTTAAACACAATAATAAGAAATAAACTTTTTCTCTTTTTTTAAACATTATATTTTATATTTAATTTTAATTTAATAATTAGAAGAAAATAAATATATTAAAAGTTAACAATAGTTTGCATAATTAATTAGAGGTAACCATTTTTCAAATGAATGTTGTAGAATGCTAATATTTTTCTTACGCATAATTGATTTTCGAATAAAAAATCTAACTTTAAAGACTATTTTTTATTTAAAAAAGTTTTTTTTTATATTTTTGTGATTTTAATAAACTTTGATCTCTGCAAATAGTAGTGTCGATAGTATGAGGTGTAACCTATTTTTCTTTTAGGAGAAACTCTAGTGTGGATGTTTTTTTTTATATAAGCAAAATTTATATTAAGGAGTTTAAGAGGAATTTCACCCCAACTTTACAAAGACAATTTACATAATAAACTTTCAAACCAAATCCAAAAAATTTATAAGAAATCTAATGGAAACTTAGTCCAATCATACAAGTTACAATTCCCACGATAATTCGACAACAGAAGTATCCATCTCCAAAACAAAACAATGATAGATTGGAATATAGACTCGACTATACAAAACTCATCGTTGAATAATATGTCGTTTCTCGTTTTTCAGATGCACCAGCATGTTACAAACTATAATGTATTAGCATTTTCTGGTTTACATTTCCCACCTAACCTTAAAAACCAAACCATAGAATGGTTTCATTAGTCCACTCTAATCCAATCCAATTATACACCTTTAGCTAAACCAATCTCACTATATGACAGTTGAAGAATAGATGGCGTGAATCCTCAACCTCATTAAAACATAACACACATACCTCTTCATGTCTTGTATTGACTATTTCACGATCAATGAGATTCTTACGAGTTGAAAGTCTATTTAAGAATAACTGATACGTAAAGACTTTAATCTTCATTAAGATGTTAGTTTTCCAAATGTTTCATCTGAAGTTCTTTCATCTTTCGTGTCAAAAAAATTATGAATTAATACAACATATGTACAATTTTAGACCGTTTTAAAGGAGAAAAATAAATACATTCTAGATGCTAAATACTCACAAAATATTTATTCTTCAAAGATCATTACATTACTAAATACTTCCCATACACACTTGTTCAAAAGACCATAGCAGCAAAACTTTAAACACTCCAAATACTAATAAAGAGAAAGTTTCTTAGATCATCCAATATCCCAACAGTTTCTTACGGGACATCATTATTTCTATCATAATAATCACTATAACATGATAACATGCCATAGTTTAAGCTTAATTTTCCATATCCACTTTTATTTACTATCTATATTAAGGGCTATGGATATGATTAGATTATATTGCATTAAGTGATCATTCTCCTTCCACCAGAACCATTCTCTCTTTGACAGTTGAAGTAGAGAGCAGCAACAGGTGAACCAAGATTATAAACTTGTGCAAAATCTCTAGTAATGAAATTCTGTCGCCAACCAGGTGGTAATATAGTGTGTCGACAAGGTTGTTGAAACAGCACAAAGATCATACGATGAATTCCTGATGTTGGCCTTGGACTTTCATAGCTCACTATCTCTTGCCCTACAATTACAAAACTATTTTATTTTTGGAGTTCAAGTTCAAATTTGAAGGATTTTTCTTAAAATAAAATTTTTTGCACATACCAAAGGTTGTTCCTGTGGTAGCTGGAATATTGGTTACCATCCTAATTAAGAATCCAATGAATAAGAAAGAGACGTTAGAATGAAATAAGAATTTAATCGCATAAAATTATTTTAGCTAATAATTGTGCAAGAAAAATTAGATGCAAAGGCGTAAATTCGAATCTGCATCATCTTATTTATTTATTTTTTAATGGTGAAATTTCAGTCACTAAATTACTTTAAAAAAATGCGTAGGTTATAAATTGTTATAGATATATTATTTTGGTGAATTCTATTTTTTTTTTATTTTTTTAATTAAATTTTGATAATTTTGGAGATAAGATGTGGATCTTAGAAATAATTTTAGAGCAATTATTTTGGTGAATTAAATTTTAATAATTTTTAGAGATAAGATGGGCATGTTATAAATAGTCCTAGAGCTTTTGTTTTAGTGAATTAGATTTTAAATTTATAAATTTTTAAAAATCTATTATAAATATTTTATCAAAACTATTTTAAATTTATATGAAGAATTTTTAAAAATGGATAGATTTTGATAACTATTTTATCAAAACTAAATCTAGAGGTTATAAATATGATCTAAAAAATAAAAATAAAAAGTTACTTTTCTCTTCTAACTATATTCAATTTGAATCTTAAATTGGCCATTTTAATTGTTTCAAATTATGAATATTTCATTTTGAGTGTTTTAAAAAATTTAGGAATGACTCTCTATTATTTGTTTCTTTTAATCAGTACCTATATTTTTGTTTAATTTAAAAATTGTTTCTAAAAATTTATAAAAAGTATAATGTATTTATAAATGTACAAAAACTATAAACATTGGTCCTTATAAATTTCTTAAAAATTATATATATGATTCCCATATATTTTCAAAATTTTCAAATTGGCTATTAAGTTCCTTTTTTTTTTTAAATTTGAATTTGTAACTATTTTGAAATTTATCCCTCAAATTTTTAAAATATAAAAATAGTTCAGTATAATTTAAGAATGGTGGATTTTATTAATCTATAAAATGAAACTTAAAAATGGTACTTAAAAATGGTTATTTACTACTTACCAATAGAGGTATTCCCTCATATTAGGATCACTAGGGCTAGGTGCATCAGGGTTCACCATCACCTGCAAAATACCACAAAATCCAAAACCCTAGAATCAGAAAAAATTAACTCTCTTTTAAGGTTTTTTAAATGACAAATGAATATGCCTAATCAATTAAGGGATAACTCTCTTTCCATATTTTGGGTATCCATTTATAAATGGTAACCTTTTTGGTTTTTTTTTCAAAAATATAAATAAATAATTAATATAACTAAGATGGATACAAACCAGAGTGTAGAGAGTTCTGAAATCATTTCCGCCAATTTGAACTCTTGGCGGATTGACTATTTGAGACGGTTTGAGCTCAGCACTGTTGATCACTTCTTTGTTATTTTCATAAACAACTCTTAGAGATATTGAATTTATGAATGGATCTAAAACATCTCCAATTACATTACCAACAACCAGAGAATTGGATGATTTCATACGCATGATTAATATTGTATGTGCTTTGTTAATTTTGCTCATTGCCTCTTACTATGCTCATGCTTTTATATGTGTCTGTGCATGTCCTTTTCTTGAGGTTATCACTTGTCATCAATAGATTCTTATCTCCTTTGTTCTATTTTAATTATCTTCTTCTTAAGGTTTTTTTTACATATTAGAAAAGGATGTGTGTGTGAGGAGCATCTCTTCTAGAAAATAAAATTATATATATATATATATATATATATATATATATATATATATATATATATATATATATATATCATGACGCCCAATAATCTACATTTAAAAAATTTCAAAAAATTATAATTTAGTTAATTTGAATTATATGAGTATAAACAATTGGTTTAGGGTTTAATTGATAACAATAGTGTATATATATATATATATATATATATATATATATATATATATATATATATATATATATATATATATATATATATATATATATATATATATATATATATATATATATATATATATATATATATATATATATATATATATATATATATATATATATATATATATATATATATATATATATATATATATATATATATATATATATATATATATATATATATATATATATATATATTGTATTATTTATAATAACTAATTGTTAATACTTATAAATCAATCTATCATTTTGAGTTATAGTTTGAACTCAAAATTTATTTTTCTATATTTTATGTTTCAACTCAAACATTTGTTTTATGATTCAGTCGGATCAATAGTCTCTAATATTATATTAAGATTAAGTTTAACTCATTATTATAAAGCCAACTTATAAGATGAAAGATAGACCTTTTTATATAAAATTTTTCAATATTCTATCTTCAACCCATGTGTAATTTTGGATTTTTTTTCAATACTATACATTTAATTTATATACACTTAGGCTTAATATTTGATCAACAACAAGTACATTATTTAATAATGTAAATGAAAGCCAAAAATTAATAAATCGAATGTAGTTGAAGTCTACAATTTTGAACTTCTATTTTGCTTCTTTTGTTTTTCTTCCGTTTTGTTTTTGGGTTGTGCATCTCTTGTGCTTGTTTTTAATCGAATTTTGCATAAAAAAAAAAGAGATTGAAACACAAAGAAACCTAGTTTGATCCTTGGCCACAAAAAAGATACTCTCACAATCGTTTAATCTTTCGTAGGCACTACTAGCTGAAAACAAAATATAATTTATGGTGAGCATGTAAGGAATATAAACTTAGAATAAAGAGAACACTTGGATTCCCTCACCACTCACTACATACACTTGGCTATCTACAAGTTTAGTTTTTGAGATAATGATTGTCTCATCTCTTACACTTCATTTTATAATTTATGGTGTAAGAAAGAAATGAAAAAGAAAGAGAAAGGCATGAGAGCATATGGCTAACAATGTGATGAAAAAGAATGATAGATTAATATACGAACAAAACAAAAATGTAATAGATATGTTTGGTTTTGTTTTCAAGGAAAAGAGAATTTGTTCAATTAAAATAATTAGTTTACTTCTTGCAATATTCTTTTAGTTTTTTTTTTTAATAAGCAAAATTTTGATTCAACTTGGATATTAGGGATATCCCAACCCTCTTACAATGAACATACACTATACAAACCAACATTATACACTAAAGATGCAACTAAGGGTAATTAAGCCACTCATAATATCTATATATAAAGTTACGGTTATCTTTCTTACCAAGCCACCACCAACATAGCAAAATAATTCTTTGTATCATTAACTCTGACTCGCATGTTAAAACACAAAAAAACAGATCAAAGGTTTTAAAAATGGTGGAAGATAGAAATTGGGAAGAAGATGAAATTGAGAGAGAAAGAGAATTTGAGAGAAAAGAATAACAGTGTTGGATGAATATGAATTTTGGTATTAATTTAGAATTGGAATATACAAAGAGTATTTATACATTGAGAGAATAACAAATAAAATCTAAAAATACAACTAAAGTGGCACTGTTAAATTTTGTTATTTGCTGAAAAAACTAACTGTGGTAATCAGTAGAAAAATCAGCAATAACAAAAATTTAGCAGCATCAACACACCACCTCACTTTAGTTGCTCCAAGTCCACCATGCTCAAGCACTTCTTCAACCTCTTGAACACATCATTTGTCACACTCTTTGTCAACAAATCTGCGACTTGGTCTTTGCTTCGGCAATAGCTCAATCTAAGCTTCCCATCACCGACCAAGTCTCTCAAATAATGAAACTGCATCTCAATATGCTTGCTCCTTCCGTGTGCAATCAGATTCTTCGCAAGATTTATTGCGGAAACATTGTCTACAAACAACGTGGTGGAAGCATCATCACCACATCCCAATTCCTTCAATAGATTCATAAGCCACATAGCTTGGCACGCACCTAACGACATTGCAATGTACTCGGCCTCACAAGAAGAGAGTGCTACAACCGGTTCCTTTTTCGAACACCACGAGATTGGTGTACTACCGAACATAAAGATGTACCCTGCAGTCAATTTTTGGTCATCTTTATCTCCGCACCAATTAGAATGGGTGTAGCTAAGTAAATTGCACTTACGCCCCGTGTCCGATGCGGGAAAGGGAATTTTGCAACCAAGAGTACCTGTCACACATCTAAGGATTCTCTTGATCGCCGCCAAGTGAGACACCTTAGGTCTCTCCATGAATCTACTCGCAATACTGACACTAAAAGCTAAATCCGACCGAGTATTGCACAAATATCGTAACGATCCAATCAAGCTCCGATAAAGTGTTGGATCGACATCATCCTCCTCATCACTTTTGGACATCTGCACTCTAGCCTCACAAGGTGTAATAGAAGCATTGCAATGCTCCATATCACACCTTTTCAAAATATCTAGAGCATACCTTCTTTGGTGCATGAGCAGCCCCACTTTTGACTAGTGAAACTCTATGCCAAGGAAGTAATTCATGACACTAAGGCCCGTCATTTCAAACTCGCTCATGAGCTCACTTTTGAACCTTGAAGTACTCTTGTCATGGCTGCCTGTAATCAAGAGACCATCAACATACAAGCAAAGTATAATAACACAATCGTTCGTATCCGATCTCACATAAACTCCATGTTTGGATACACATCATTTGAAATCAATGTCAATAAGAAAGTCGTCAATACGTTTGTTCCAAGCTCTCGGAGCTTGTTTCAAACCAGACAACGCCTTGTGTAGCTTGTAATACTTCATTTCTTGATTTTTGATCACGAAATCGGGTGGCTGCCCCACATAGACTTCCTCAACAAGAGGACCATTCAAAAATGCAGATTTTACATCCATTTGGTAAACCATCCAATTGTTGCTATACGCAATACCAACAACCAAACGAATAGTCTCTAATCTAACCACCGGTGCGAATACTTCCTCATAGTTTATACCCTCTCGTTGCAAGAACCCCTTCGCCACTAATCGAGCTTTGTGCTTGATTACCTCACCTTTGGGATTTGCTTTAACCTTATAGACCCATCGCACACCTATCAGTTTCTTTCCAAGAGGTAAATCGACCAACTCCCAAGTACCGTTTTTCTCAATAGATTCCAGCTCCTCTTTCATTGTACATATCCACTTAGGATCGCTTAAGGCTTCTTCCTCATTTACCAGTTCGGATTCGGCCATAAGCGCGAAATGAATAAAGTCACGATCGTTATTCACTTTGTTATCTTGGAATCTCTTGTAATCTCGGAGTCTACGAGGCAAGACTCTTTGCCTCACTGGTCTATCATTATTAACAACATCATTTTGTGCTACTGTAGGTGCTGGTACAACGGTGTCAGAAGCTTCCAAATCAGAAATTTCAAAAAACTGCTGCTGCTGATTTTCTGTCAGTAACCTATTACTCACATTGGTGTAACCGGTTACTGCAGCATTTTCTGCACTTTTGACTTCATTAAAAGTCACATCCCGGGTTATGACGATCTTCCAATTTCTTCCTAAGTTGGTTTGGTACATGACGATATGCAATCGATCCAAATACGCGCAAATGATTCGAATTCAGTTTGAAGCCACTCCAAGCCTCTTCTAGTGTGAGCTTCTCCAGTTTCTTAGTGGGACACCTATTCAACAAGTAGGTGGTTGTAGACACGGCCTCACCCCACAATTCCTTAGGCAAAATTTTCCCACATAACATACTACGTACCATGTTCATTATTGTACGATTTTTCCTCTCGGCATCCCCGTTTTTTTGAGGTGTACACGGAGGCACCACCTCACGTACAATTCCCTCAAGATCACAAAACTTCCCAAACTCACTAGAGGTATACTCACCTCCACCATCCGTATTGAGAATTTTGAGCTTTCGTCGCTTTGACGCTCCACCATGGATTTGAAATTCTTGAAAACTTCAAATACCTCATCTTTTCTCTTGATAAGGTATGTCCAAAGCTTTCTACTAAAATCGTCAATGAACGTGACAAAACATCGATTGCCACCATAAGTCTCTACTTACATCGGTCTGCAAACGTCGGAACATACCACCTCAAGTAAGCCTTTGGTTCTTTGACCAACATCTTTGCTAAACACATTCTTGTGTTGTTTAGCCTTCATACATTCCTCACACAATTCAGTTGGAATACTAATGTGTGGCAGCCCCGTTACCATTTCACTTTGTTGCAATATTTTTAGATCCCTAAAGTTAAGGTGACAAAGAAGGTAATGACATAACCACTCATCTCTACTTGCCGCGATAGCTATACAACGATGCTCCATAACTTTTAACTCAACCTTAAAGGTTCTATTGGCAACCATCGATGCTTTTAGAATCAACACACTATTAGAGTCCAAAACGCGTAAAATCTTATCCTCCAAGCGAATTTTGTATCCTCTTTCAAGTAATTGGCCAATGCTTAAAAGATTGCACTTAATTCCCGGTATATACAAGACATCTTTGATCCTTTAATGTCTGCCATTCCTTTTTCCGATCAAAACATCTCCTACCCCTTCGACGCTTAAAGTGGTATCGTCGGAAAATTTAACTTTACTTTTTGTCGCTTGATTGATTTGAACAAACCAATCTTTTCGACCCGTCATATGTGTTGAACAACCGGAATCCAAGTACCACTCATCTCTTCCTTGGACTCCATCACGAACAGTAACCAATGCATTTCAATCCGAATGCGTTTTCTCGCTATTTTCCGGAACGGTACAACTGCTGTCCCACAAACTGTCACTACCGTAGCTGTTGCCCGGAACATTTATAATGCCATAACTCTCCTATGTAATCATTACTAGAAGGGTGTTCTCATCATCTACCTCTTCCGTAGCAACCTTGGCTTCATTATTATGATTTTCATTCGATTTACTACGACATGAAGTTGCAAATTGTCCAAGCTTTCTACACTTATAACATTGCACCTTACTCATACCACGCTTCTTAAAACCATTGCTATGACCACTATCCTTGGAGCTACTTTCACCCTTTTCACTCGTCGAATGCTTTGAATTTTGCGAATCGTTTGAACCAAAATTCTGAAAATTTGACTTACCTCTAGCCGCAAATTTTCCTTTCGACCTCTTATTCTTTTCATTGAAACGCGCTTGCAAAGCAATCTTCGCTTTGATTTTTTCGGCGCCTCTCTCGTCCATCCTTTGTTCATGCGCTTCTAACGAACTTTGCAATTCATCCTCGCCCAAAGTTGTTAGATCCTTCGACTCTTCAATAGCCACAACTATGTTGTCGAAACGCAACGTTAACGAACGCAACACTTTCGATACAACATTCTGCTCAAGAATCGTTTTCCCACATGATTTGATTTGATTAACTAATCGGGTAATGCGCGTAATGTAATCGTTGATCGTTTCTTTGTCTTCCATTTGTGTTAATTCGAATTGTCGCTTGTAAGTTTGTAACCTTACAACCTTCGCTTTGACGGCACTGGCATATGCTTTCTCCAAGATTTCTCCAAGATTTCTCATGCTTGCTTCGCCGATTCACAATCGCCGACATTCTCGAAATTATCGTTATCAATACACGAATGAATCAAGAATAAGGCTTTGTAATCTTTTTGCTTCTCTTATTTGTGTGTAGCTCTTTGAATGTCGGTAGCCTCTGCCCCTAATGGTGTAACTCCATTGATGATGAGCTCAAGCACCTCTTGGTAACCAAACAAGACCTTCATTTGTTTCACCTCTTTATCATAGTTCTTCGAATCAAGAATTGGGAGATTGGTGGGGATTCGATCATTGGAAACGGTTGCCATTGTTACAGTGGATTAGGATCAACAACCAATGTTCTTGATGCCAAATGTTAGAACACAAAAAAACAGATCAAAGGTTTTAAGAATGGTGGAAGGTAGAAATTGGGAAGAAGATGAAATTGAGAGAGAAAGAGAATTTAAGAGAAAAGAATAACAGTATTGGATGAATATAAATTTTGGCATTAATTTGGAATTGAAATATACAAAGAGTATTTATACATTGAGAGAATAACAAATAAAATTTAAAAATACAACTAAAGTGGCAGTGCTGTTAAATTTTGTTATTTGCTGAAAAACTAATCGTGGTAATCAGTAGAAAAATCAGCAATAACAAAAATTTAACAGCATCAACATCGCATACTTCATCGTTGAACATGATTTGATTCTGGGTCTACCACAAACACCAACATACAATGGTCCAAATTTCCACTGCACTCAATACGACCTCAACCTTCCCTCTCAATTTTTCTATCCAACCCAACAAATGGCCGCAACAACAACTCCAATGTCTAGCCATGCACAAATCTTCCTCCACAGAAGTTTATTCTTTTTGCAAGTGAAGAAAAGATGTTGAAAATATTCGAAATTAACAATATAAATATATATATACCAAAATTATTATATAATATTATAAATGTTACTTTTATTAAATTTTATATATAAAAAAAATACTTTTAAAACCTATATTTTTTCATAAATATATATTTAATCCACCTATTATAAACAACACATTCACAACACGATACAATTTTTTTTAAAAAACTAATTTACCTTCAAAGATTCTCAATTGAATCGTTTTCTAAATGTGTCCTATATATTACATTTGCTTACGCAAAAATAACACCTTTAAATAATTTATTCGAAGTTATGGATAAAATCAATTATTGTACACGAAAAAGACAAATCAAATACTTATTTAGTATTGGAGTAGATAAAGAGAAAAAGGAAAGGGGAATTTAATTTTGTGAATGGTAGAGGTGAGCAATGAAGTAAAGAAAATTGATTACGATGAAATTGGAATATAGTGTTTCATCCTCAAATTTTGTGGTCTTGGAAAGATCCTTAAATTGTGGAGGTGTATATATCAACAAATTGTTATCATAGGATATTCTGGTATAGCTCCCAAAAGAGTTTTTTATTTCATAAACCAATTGACTTATATTCTTTCGAGTAATATTCTTTAGAGTGTTAACTTCTCTCTCTCACTCTCACACACACACACACATATATATATATATATATATATATATATATATATATATATATATATATATATATATATATATATATATATATATATATATATATATATATATATATATATATATATATATATATATATATATATATATATATATATATATATATATATATATATATATATATATATATATATATATATATATATATATATATATATATATATATATAAAACAGTTAGTAGCGACGTGATTTTTACATTACAAACCTTAATTAGCGTCATACATAAACACGAGACAGAAGCACTTGTGACAATTTTTTTTGCCACGAGAAAATCACACCACAATTTTACTTTGTGATTTTCACGTCTCAACATCTTGACACGTGATTTTCACACCACAATATTATAGCAAATCTACACTGCTACAATTCAGAGGAGTGAGTTAGGTTCTGGTTTGCCACACTAATTTTATGACACAAATATTCGTTTTACATAGTGTTTTCCACACCACTAAATTGAAAACATTATCATTAATTAGCGTTATGTTGAGCATATCACAAATTAGTTTTTTATAAAAAAAATTAATAAATAATAAAAATACAAAAATTTTAAAAAATTAATATATTTGCAAATATAATAATTAAAAATATATTATTTTTACAATTAAAAATAATAATTTCAATTAATAATTAAAATATTTTTTTTTCAAATAGTAATTAAAAATATGAATTTCATTTAAAAATGATTAAATTCAAAATAATTAAAAATATTTTAAACTAAAATAACAATAAAAAAATTAATCAACATCATAATCCTCGTTATCATCCATATGATCATCCGCATCATCATCATCATCCACGTCACCACCCATTAAATTATTTGTTTGGTTCTTTTTATGAGAGCAATTATCGAATTATTTCCTCCATCTTAATTTGTCTTTTCTTCATTGCCTCCTTTTGTGCAGTTATCATCGCCGCACGTTCTGCCAACTCACGTCTCGCTTCAGTTGACGCCAATTGTCGCACTATTTTTATCATTTGAGGTGTCAATTGTAGTGGATGTCGCGTTCCTTCCCCATACACAACTCTTTCAAATAAAATTTGATCCCCTAGTCTGTAATTTCTGACCAAAGATCCAGCATCAAAAAAATTCTTGTTAGGTCCTCTCCTGCCATTTACTAAACTCCAAATATAATGATTTACACGTTCATCAATTGGGTTTGAACCAATCGGAGTATACTGAAGATTTTGAATTAAAAATTCTACAAGTAATGTGTGATAGTCCTTCTACTCATACAAGAAAAAAATTTAAATTAAATATATTTAAATAATTTAGTTATATGCAAGAACAAAATAAAATAAAATAATGAAATATAGCCACGCGATTTTCACACCACAAACAACATTAAATCAGCTGACACATGAAAATCACACAACAAATTTGCCATTAAATATTAAAATAATTTAAACAATTTATTCATATATGAGAATTAATTTAAATAAAATAATGGAATATAAACAACTTGCAAAGCTAATCGGGTACGTTCGTCAACAAAGTCTCTCGATTTTTTGGTATGAGTCTTTGCAACCAGCTCATTCATTTGTGGGGGTCTCCCCAAATCCTTAGACTAATTAATAAAATTAACTTTAATTAAAAATATATAGTAAATCAAAATTTAACTTAAAAAATTAGTTATAATTATCATGCGTTGAGCATGTTCGACGAAACTAATGCTTTCAACTGCATTGAGGTGACTCCCCTTTTCAAATTCTCTTATTTTTCTTGTAATTTCATATCTTGCCTTAAAACCAGGTGAATCTTAATAGACAAGAAGTTCGTCAAAAATAATCAAGTGGATAACCTATATACTCTAAGATTGATAGAGTCCTGGAAAACATGAAATGGCTTCAATTGAATGATGCTTCTGTCCTCAGAGTTTTGGAAAGTGGAGTTTCAGATCATGCTATGTTGAGCCTAGTGGATAAGAATTGTAAAAAGCCTAGCAGGTACCATTTTAAATTCCAAAATGTTGTGATTGATATAGAAGGATTCATGGAGGATCACCACAAGAAAATGTAAAATTGCGACGATTCACTTTGGTCGGTTACGACGGTTAGAATTGTCGCAATTTGCATGCTATGACGGTTCCATCTTCGTCCTAGAAATGTGCGTCGCGAGATTGTATTACGAAGGTTGTCAAAACCATCACACCAACTATCATTCTCTTTCATGAAGGTTATGAAACTAACATAACCTGAATATTGCAACGGTTACCAACTATCGTGGAATTTCGTTTTGATTTTTGTTTATATCATTGATTGCGACGGTAAATTGTGGCGGTTTGAACTGTCATAAGTTGCAAATATTTTTTTAAAAAAAATTTTACCCTTAATTTTTTAGCATTATTATAATAAAAACAAAATAAAAAATAAAAATTAGTACATGCAATTCCTGGAACTTGTACGTAAAAATTAGTACATAAAAAATAAAATTCTGAGAGTCTTCTCCATATCACACCAATTCTTTAATCATAAGCTCAAATGGTTCACCATCCAATCCTTGGAACTTGTACACATTAGTACACATGATTTCTCTGTGTACATATAAATCCAAAAGAACCAAATTTTAAAACAAAGGAGTCTGCTTCTATCCTCTTCTTAAAATTTATTATATATTTCAAAAAATGGATGTGTGTAAATAGGAGCATCTCTTCAAATTAAAATAAGTACAAATTAAATATTTTTTAAAAATATGTGTGTCTAATATATGTGGACCATTAAAAAAATGGTGGAAAGGTGGACCCTTACCATTTTTAGTAAAAAATGAGTTGTATAATAATAATTAAAATGCAAAATAAAATATATTTTTTATTTAAATTTATTGAAAATAGTAAAGTTTGTTCAAAGTATATTTTACTCTTACATTATTAATAAAAAATATTCTTAAATTCAAAATATATTTTATTCTTTTTATTTTACTCTTACGAATAAAATATATATTTAAATAAAAGTATATCTTTCACAAATAAAAAATAGTAAATTATTACTACTTTTTTATGTTTATATATATATATATATATATATATATATATATATATATATATATATATATATATATATATATATATATATATATATATATATATATATATATATTACCCTTACAATTTGACAACTATGGTCATATTTGACAATTTAAAACGCAATAAAAATATAAAAAATAAATAAAAAAATTGTACTAATATAACATTATTAACCTTCGGATTTTTATTATTATAAATTCAAAAGAATAATAACATGAGAGTCATGTGCATATTAATTAAATGGTATAATAAGATAAAATATATATAATTATATTAAAAATAAAAAGTTACACTTTTTCTGTTGAATATAGCAGCACTTAGACATATTTGATGGAAAATATGTATATTGAACAATGTAGAGTGGCTTTTTCATGAAAATGTATATTTGATCCTTGGCCACATATAAGATACTCTCTCAATCTTTTACTCTTTCGTAGGCACTACAAGTTGAATAAAATAAAATTTATAGTATAAACATAGAATAAAGTGAACACTTGGATTCCCTCGCCACTCACTATTTACACTTGGCTATCTACAAATTTAGTTTTTGATTTGTTCTTCAACCATAGAATTTGATAGGAGAGAGGAGATAATGATTGTCTCATTTTAGAATTTGTGGTGTAAGAGAGTAATGAAAAAGAAAGATAAAGGCATGAGAGCATGTGTCTAACATGTGAAAGAAAAAGACATATTATACTAAAAAAAAAAAAACCCCTAACATCTAGCATCTAGAGAAATAAAATGATCTCACTAATTAAAGAAATCAACTTAGTTTGATTTTGGAAATTTCTCTTTATATTAAATTTAATTTTTATTATGCATTGACATATTTCACATGAAGTCCGGATGAAACTAGTCACCCATCATGAATTCTCACCTAGCCATCTCCACAAGACACATGACATGAAATGCATGACAACACAATTATGCAATATAATAATTCAACCATAATTCACGATCATCAATGATCCGTACGAGCCATCTGCTCATCGTAATCCTCTCTGGAATTACCACAATCGCACAAGATTATCCAATTTCGACAATCATGACTCATACTCATCAAAACACACCCATAAGGGCACACCTAGATAATTCCACATTCTCTTGATTTAATTCATTACTAATCTTTCTTAAGTTCATTTTAGTTCTATTAATCCTACCGATCGAACGAAATTGCGTTCAAGTGAACACGGGACATAAATCACAAAAAATGGGGAAAAGTCATCTCAGACTGTCCATACGCGTACCAACAGGGTCCATACGCGTATTGCCTGCTGTCATACGCGTATTAGACCTGCCTTACGCGTATGACCAGAGGTCTTCACCTTCCAAAACCCCTCAGAGTCACTCCCTTACGCGTATAACTACCCCCATACGCGTATTGCCCATACCCATACGTGTATCACCAGATGGCTGTGCTGGCACTGGGGACAGGGCACGTCTGCTACGCGTACAGCCCCTTGGAGAGTCCCCCATACGCATATTGACACCCCCAATACGCGTATGACCAGCAGATTTGTCAAAAACTCAGATATCATCATTCTCACGAGTTTCTACTCAAGATTCATCATTTTATCCTCCCATTCATCCTAAAACTCAGATTTTAATCCATTCTAATGAATCCTATCTTCTATTCTTTCAAGATTCTACTTATTAGATCTAATTTCAATCGTCGTTAAACCCTTAATTCTCAGATCTAACATCTGACATAATTTCACCACAATGTTCATAACTTTTCACACGAATTTTAGATTAGTTCTAGATTCGTTCACCCAACACCAGATCAGAATATTCAACAATGACAGCAATTACAAGGAAAATCATATTGTTACAAAAATCAGACCAATAAGTAAGAACAAACAGAATTCCTACGAGAGGAAGGACATCTCACTATCCTCTCATATTAAATCATCCATGTTGAAATTCATTCTCCCCCCTTACCTTGGATTGAAGCTTTTTCCTTGACAACAATGGAGAATTGGTTCTTTTTGCCCTAGCTCTCCTTTCTCTGCCTTTTTCCTCTTTCACGTGTTAACTGACTAATTCTTCTACTAACCCTCTCTTAACCCCTTAATCGGGTTTTTAATTCATTTAATTTTATTACAAATAATACTAATAATGTTAATAATAACAATAATAATAATAACCATAATCCTATTAATATTTCTAAGTCCACATTACCCCCAACTAAGGTCAGCTCTCACTCTCGTCCCTAACCTCATACCCTTAATTAAGGACATCACACCAATACACGCACAACAAAGTATAAAAAGACTAAATAATTCAAATGGGGTGTTTTCCACAAAACATGGTCTGGAACAGATATTGCATCACTTTTCTCCTCTTCTAACTACACATTAAGACAGATAATAAAGCATTCATATCCCATTATATATACTTACTATTTTCTGTAACTATATAATATTAAAGAATTTATATATACTTACTATTTTTTGCAAACAAATAAACATACATATAACATGTTAGTATAATTAATTTAAAGATGTAATCGTCGACATAATTAAAAAATATCAAATATCATACCTGTATCTCGCTCCAAATTTTGTCTTTATCCGGTTGTAACGAAGGAATTCTCCAATTATCGCAAGTAATTGGAATTTGCGAACGAACAAGTGCTCCAATGTAACTTGTCAGCATCGCACCGTTAGGCTCAATTAACTGATCTCTTTCATTCCAATGCAAGTCATACTTTACACCTTTATCTCTCGCACGGATGATTTTTTTCATAATCGTTATTCCTCTTTTAATATCGCCTTCCTCGTCTTTTGTTGTTTCGTTTCCATCATGTGAATTTTCCTCGTTGGTGGCCATAATACCTGTAATTCAGAAAAACCAAATTATCAAATGAATGACAAATATGTAAATAAGAAATATATACATAAGAAATATATAAATAAGAAAAACATATATATAATTTTATTACATGATATAAATATGTAATTTTATTACATGATATAAATATGTAATTTTATTGAATGAGACAATATGTAATTTTACAAGTACCTTTGTCACTAACGATTAGAAGACATCCATTTTTTATCCATACTAATTAAGTAGGCTAAATTAAACTAAGAAAGTTAAACAAAAACAGCGAATACCTGTAAAGAAATCACCAACTTCTAAGAAAGCTACACAGTAGGATTCTTGGAAACGATCACAACCTTGCTCTTCACAGGTAACCCCTATAACAGACAAAATTAATAACATCATCAATATTAAATAATTCTTGGAACATCAATTGTTGATAAAACTTGCAATAATGTAACAACTTCTTATATAGTTGATAATTTCTTTTAATAAAGCCTTATAATATTAAAAGAAAAAGGTGGAACAACTAAGGAACTATAAAATGAGGAACAAAATAAAATACCATAAAACGGACTACTCATATTTCATACGAACTACTTGACATAAATATTAGTACAATTTAAGAATTTTTAATTATATGGGTCAAACGGACTACTCATATTTCATACGAACTAACTCTAATAGATAGCTGATATTTTAAAGTTAGACTAAAACTCTTATAAACTCAAACTTTAATTTTAAAACTCAAATCATGTAATTTATCGAGTTTTTTGAGTTTGTACATATGAATTATTCTATTTTAGCATATCCAAACTATGAAAAAAAATATGCTCTATCAAGTTACATTAATATTTTTTAATTAATTATATGACGTGGGTGGATGATGAATTTTATTAAATGGTAATGTAAACCTATTTTTCACATATGGATTCACTACCACTAATCTCTCAAACTATTGTTATTTGAATTCCATACTAAAAATTATATTGAATGTGTTATATAGATAAGTTAAAAACAAAACCTAACTATTCCATTTCTCTAACTTTTCCCTTCCTTTTTTGATTCTATTCATTTTCCATTTGTACAACTTTAACACACTAACTTCACTTTCCTCGCAGCATTCGTGTAATTGCTGCAATCTCTCACTATCGACTAACCTTCAATCTCTCACTATCGTAATTCCGTCTAATTGCAAAAACTAACTGCAATAGTTCTAACAGTGTTACAATTCAAAAACTAACTTCTTCATGAAATTCTTAACACTAATTTTACAACTAATAAACAATATCAGTTTCAATCCAAAGTTCAAATATACCACCACATTCACTAACTTTATAACCAATAAATTAACAATCAGTTTCAATCCAAAGAATAAATCTATTAGTTCAGAAAAAATGAAAAACTAAGAGAACAATCGAGAAAAATGAAAAATGAAAAACTTTAAATACCGAAAAAATGGCGGAAATACGTTACAGAATGAACGGACGGAGGCTGTCGAAAACGGACGGACGGCGGTGCTCGGATAGAGGGAATGGACGGAATCGGTCGTGGTGAATAGGGCATTAATGTTCACGAGAGGAGAAAGAAGGAAAGAAGTATACACGACTGTTCTGTTTCTATTAAAATTCTGGTGGGCATTTTAAAATTTATTCTACTTAAACCTATAGCAGCGCTTTTGCATGGTCTTTAGCAGCGCTTTTACAAAGCGCTCTCTAAGGCCTACCTTAGGCAGGACCTATAGCAGCGCTTTCTTATGTACTCCCTATAGCAGCGCTTTTGAAGAAAGCGCTTTCTTAGACCCTCCGCCCCCCCCCCCCTCCCCCCTCTTTAGCAGCGCTTTTAGAAAGCGCTCTCGTAGGTTAGACCTATAGCAGCGCTTTAAAAAAGCGCTTTCTTAGGGCATACATTTAGCAGCGCTTTTCATAAAGCGCTTTCTTAGGGGCCCCCTTTAGCAGCGCTTTTCATAAAGCGTTGTTTAAGGTATGCTATTTTTTTTCATTTTTTTTCATGACTCTTTAGCAGCGCTTTTTCATATAGCGCTGTCTTTTTATGCGGTGCCAAATATCATTTCTGGCGTAGTGACATCTGCAAGTTGAAATGGTCAACTTGAAAAATCACCTCAAACTTCCTCAAGATACTCAAAACAAACTCTTGGACAAACATAAAAATAACAAATTAAAATAAACTACTATAAACATACTAAAAGATCGGGTGAAATTGAAGTAAACAAGTTAAAAAGTGAAGATTTGAGAGTTTTAAGTACTAATCCAATTTCAACTTTTTTAACCAATTCACCACACTGCCTATACTAATACAATAAAAACAATAAAGAAACTAAAAACAATATAACATGCTTGTTTTATGTCGCAAGCTCGACGCCTGTTATTTACAAACCAGCATGTCGCTTCGAAAGAGCCAAATGCTTTCACTTCCGCCTTTTCTTTCATCTCTTCGAGCTCTAACCAGAACTACACATCTAACCACACTTTTGGCAAACGTGAAGAGAAACAAATATATAAACTATATTCACAAGTATGCAAAACATGTAAAACTCACAAATATGGTAAACATATACAAGTATCAATATAAACAAGTGAAAATAGACAATATATACGATATCTACAAAACTCAAAAATAAAGAAACTATCGCAATGCGATCCAATAAAAATACCAATCTCCGGCAACAACACCATTTTGTTGGTGCAATAAAGCGGCAAGCAACACAAGTTTTTGGAAGTATTTATCCGAGAAACTATCGTGTCCACAAAGATTATTGTTATTGAACTGTCATTCGATAATTTAAATATTATTGAGTTTGAGTTTAAAATGAGTTTAAATTAAATGTAGGAAATAAAACTTATGAACAGTAAAAGAACTTGTTCTTTGGATAGTAGAGAACTTTCGGGTTTCCATTTCATCTACCCTATCAAATACTTAAACTTACTGCCTGTTGTACCCCAAAATTTGCCCAACCTTTTTTTTAACTTGGTTTATGTTTCATTGCATTTTCATAGCATTAGCATTTGCATACCATTGTTCATTTATAGGGGATTGAGAGAGGTGTGCCTAGCAAGAGGAGATTACCAAAGTTTCCAATCCTAATCAAGAGGTCTTGTTCAAGTGATCAAGTGCTTATCTTCATCAGAAGAAAGTCAAAGTTCTTTGAAAGAGCAGATGAATGAATATGGTTCACCTCCTATCTTGGAGGCCATGTGAAGGTCATCAGAGGATATTGAGTCCATGGTTATGGATGTAGAGTATTGTGGGAGCTCATTGAGTGCCTTGAGGGTCACTGTGGAGCTTATCCAAGTCATTGTCATCATGGAATGTTGTGTTGAGGCATCTAAGATGTTATTCCAAGATCAAATCAAAAAGAATCAAGAGTGTGAGAAGTTGCTAAGCTAGGGTTTCTAAGCTTGTCAGTGTAAACGCCCCTATTTAGTGTCTAACTTCAAGACCACATATCTCAAGATACAAGTTTTATCTCATATTGACTCCAACATGAGACTTGTAGAGCATATTTCTATATTTCTTTTGAGTACTAGAACTCATCCATTGGGTTTCTAGAACTCAAGTTATGATGCTGACAAGTTATGGATCCTCAGATGAATGTATTTTCAGTCAACCAAAGTCAACCAACTTCCAAGGCATTTTTTACCTAGAATCATGTTTCTCCTCACTTTGACCCAAACATGAAAGTTGTTCCTTATGATATTAGCTTTCCTAAAAGTACTGGAAGTCCTTCATCTGATTTGTACAGCTCAAGATATGAAGCTTGCAAGGCAGGGGTATTTTGGGAAACTTTGATTATAGGTCACTTTGGTTATAGGTCATTTTCATGACTTTGTGCACTTCAAATGGAACTTTCTCCAATATCAAACTTGCATAAAATGAACTCAATTTCATCATTAAACATCAAGTTGCCATGGGTTTGGCTTGTATGTGAAGATTGCGGAAGGAATTTCATGAAAAAAGGCATTAAAGGCCATGATTTGAATTTGAATCCATTTAAATCATTTCATGACATATTGGTGCATTTTTTGAGTCCCTTAAACATACTAAACACAATGCCTAAATCATAAGTGAGTTTTGATGAGTAAAAACATATGTCTTTTCAAGTTGCTTCAAGAAGAAGTCACACATCCAAAATCAACCATAGGATCTTTTCAGGGAGCCATTTCGGTCCATTGGATCACTACATACCACAAGCAAGGTGTTTGAGCTAAATTCAGAGCCTTTGGAGCCAGTTTCATACGTGAATTTTCAAGCTTTGAACTTCAAAATTGGATTTTTCAATTCCCACCAACAGGCCACAATTGGTCCTCCAATTGGCTCTAGATCCATCACATATAATCTCCATATGAATTACAAGTGCTCAGAGGTGGAAATTGGTGGAGTTTGAACAAAATTCAGTTGAGAATTTTGAAGGAGAAAGTGAAATCGTGATTTTGAAATTCAAGTCATTTCAAGTCAATTGAAGATTACCAAGATCTCCATTGAAAATCAGTGAAGCTTTCCGGATTGTTTCCCACGAGTTTCAGCTGCAATTCAAGACCCAACGGAGGAGCTCCATTAGGTAAATTCTATTTCAAGAATTCACCATGATCAAACATCCATTCACTGCCATTCTTGATGCATATTGAAGCCCTACACTTGTAGGCCATTTCTGGATTGATTTGATGTCTGTTCTTTATGTTTTGTGATTCAACCTTGAAACTTGCATGCTTCGTTTTGCCTTAATTATGAGTGAAAAATAGATTTGAATCTTGTATTCTTAATGTACATAACATAAGGATGAATTTGGTATAAGGTTTCGTCTGTTTTGGTTGAGTTTTAGACTCACGGTGCCGGAAATGCAACCGGAGAAGACGACCAAAGCACAGTACTCCGGTGTCTGGTTATTTTACCGTCTAGATGACGTGTATTGCCAAGTAAGCCTTGGACCATTTGACTGATAACGGATGAACGGTTGTGATTGCATTTTGATGATTGTTTGACTTGGTTTGACTACCACCTATTAAGTGAAACGGTGAGTTTCACCCACTCAGCCTTGTATCTTGGACTTGGGCTCATATTCATATCCACACCCCCTTCATCACAAGCCCAATGAAACTAATTGGATACAATTTCTATTCATCACACGCTTTTAGTTATTTTTCTTTTCTTTTATTCTTCTTTGCATTTTATTTTCAGTTTGAGTTTTAAATCATGAAAAATACCTCAAATCACCTAAAAATCTTGGAAAAAAATATTTTGTCACACTTTAGGATGTTATGTGATTTTAGAAATTTTTCACTTATTTTTTTAAGTCATTTTCCAATTAAATTTGATTTTTCACATTTGAGGTATTTTAGTTGGATTAGAAATGCATCTCCCATGATTTTGATTTTATTTCTTGATGAACTTTCCATGTTAATGGCTGATTTTTATTTATCATATTGTTGAAATGTCATATGATTTTTTAGACCTTTTTACCCCTGGTTTTATTGATAATTGGTTAGGGTTTCGGGTTAGTCTTTATGACCCTCGGTTCACCCTTGCATTTAGGGTATCCCTTTGAATTTCACCTCTATTTGCATAGTTTTGTTTCGACTTAGTCTCCATACTTTTGACCCCTGGTTCCTAACACTTAGGCGTTTTTTAGGATTTTATTTGGCATTTTTTGGATATGTTTGCTATTTTTAGTGTAATTTCCATTTTAGGTCATCTTTGTGTGATGTTTACCCTAATACATGAGCTAGTTTGTGTTCTAAATGGTTTTTGTGCATTAATTGAGTCTCTATTTCTTGTGGATTCATATTATAGACATATTGAGGTATGTTTAGGTTCAATTATAGGTCCTAATTTGGTTTGTAACTTGTTTAAGTTTGTGTACCTTTTAGGCCTTTCTTTTAGGGTTTTACTTGTGTACATATGTAAATGTTTCTCATCTCTTACATGCTTTTACTTGCATTCTTTTGTGCATTTCTCCTCATTTATTTTGAGTGCACTCTTCTCTCATCTTTCCCTATGTTCAGTGATGTAAGAACACCATTTGGGATGGCTTAGTCTCTCCTTAGGAGATACTTGAAGCAAGTCCTAAAATGGTGAACTTTTAGGACAATTTTGTGCATCTTTTGCACAAGTCATAATGAAGCTTTGGTTGAATTACACTTGGGACACCATTGTTGTTTTCATTTCTTCTTTTTATCCCCTTTAGGTTTAGGTTTCATTATACTTCCATGTTGATGGCCTTAGGGCATGTTTTGCATTCCTTTGTGAATTGTTTTGTGGATTGTTTTGCATTTTACCTTATGCATTCTTTCTCTTCCTTTCTCTTTGCATTCATACACATGCTTGAGGTTGATATGGGTTTATGGAGGACTTTGCCCCACACTATTTTCCTCCCTCACTATCATTCTAAATGTGCATAAGATGTTTGCATGTTTACATATTACATATTGCATTTGGTTTATGCTTTCCTTCTTCTTCTCTTTTCATTACCATGCTCCCTTAGGATTTCTAATCTCCTTGTTTAAGGATGATTATGATAGACTCTAGGATTAAAACCATGTATGAGAACATTAAGTAGGATTTCCCTTTAACCTCAATCATAGGGTCATTTTGCATGACAACTACTAGGTTTGAACTAGTTTCCCTTTAGTTTGTCCTCTCTCCTTCTCATCTTCAAACAATTTCAAAACACTTAATAAAGGTTAAGGATTATTGTGCGTTACAAGCCTTAAGTACCTGAGAAGTGGTGATTGGGGGGCTTCCTCTCAATTTCCTAGAGTGTTTAGCGTATGTTCTTTGGACGGTATGCGACGCATTCGCTCCTAGGTCATAGTTTTTAGTGCGACATGAATTACAAACAATTCAAAAAACACTTTTCCTTAAAAGACACAAAAAACAAAGATCAAACTTCTCTTTTTCCTTTGGGACCCTTAATAATGGAAAACCTTTTCATAAAAAGAGTTCCGTTAACTCTTAGTTCTACCGCAAACATGTAATGCATAAGTCTCCAATGGTCGAGCTGCATACACCTAACTGCTAGAACTGGTTGCTAACCCTCGGGTAAAAACAATTGAACCAACCGGTGCTCTTATATGCCCAAACTACATTTGCTCTGATTTCTCATATCAGATGAGAATACGTAGGCACGAGACGACGATGTCTCGGCGAGCAACCTTTCTCCACCTTTCACCCGTAGTTAGCCGAACTACGTTGACTCTGACTTTCCCATTGCACGAGGGAATACGTAGGCACAAAGTGGCGATACTCTGCCGAGTCACTTCTCTTTTCTTTTGTCCCTGAGACTTTAGCGTAGATAGTTTCAATCACCCTTTTAGATAGACAACAAGCGTGGATCCCGTCGAGTACGACGGACGTGAGGGGTGTTAATATCTTCCCCTTGCGTAACCGACTCCCGAACCCGAGACATGGTTGCGATGACATGTCTTCTCCCGTTTTTGTCAGGTTTTCTCTGATCATTTCCTTTCCCTATTTTGGGATAAATAACGAACGGTGGCGACTCTTCTGTCATTGTCGGCACCTTTTTTCGCAGTTGCGACACTACCCAGTTGTACGCAACCACAATCACTCGTCAACATTATCACATATCTCTCACATATGTTATCTCTAACACAGAGTGAGACAACGACCGTATTACTCGCGTCGGCGATCTCTCAGCGCAACACAAATAACACAGAAGCATTAAGTTCCGATATCCAAGTAAATATTAAGTCTAAATCTATCTCCAGAATCTAGAACCTAATAGATGTTCATCCTAACACAAAAACATTGAAGAAATATTAAAAACAAAATATTGAAGAAAAAAGGAAATGAAGAAACACAAATCATTTTAAAGGAAAGATTAAATGATTATAAACCAAATCACAACATTTGAAAAATGTGAAACAATTAAAAACATATGAATAGTGAAATACTATTCCAGAAAAGTACTCAGAAAACATTGAATACAAAAAATAGAAAAAAAAAATGACAAATGAGAAAATGAGTTTCATTACCTTTTGATGTTTGAAGTTTGGAATCTTGATTTTGATATAGTAAAGAAAAAAATATCTTTTTGGTTCTGAAGCCCTAATGTGTATCATTCATTGATTGGATTTTAAACCCTGTGGTTTATATTTTCAGATGAAGAAAGTTTATGAATTTTTAAAATTTTTCATCATTTCTTATTTCTAAAGCAATTCCACCTGAAAATAAAAGAAAAACTTATTATTTTTTGTTAATAAGCAAATTTTATGAAAAAGACTTTAAATAAATCTAACAATCTTTGTGTTGTGTTTAAAAGAAACTAATGGAAACTATCAAATAAAGGGGTAGTAATTTTTTTTAATAAAAATCAATCAAAAGGATTTAATAAAGAAAAGAAAAAACTGAGGAACAATAGATTTAAATGGGTTTGAAATGAAGGTTGAGACCATGGCAGAACAAAGTGTATTTGGGAAAGTAGTGTTGCGGTGAAATTTGGATGTCAAGCTATTGATTAACTTGAATCTTAATTCATTTACAACCGGTCTTTGATTTATCCGAAGGAAAGGTTAAAGAAAGGAAAAATCTAAAGGGGAGAGATCTAAGGTTCGGGGGTTGGTTAAGATTAGGGAAGGTATTAGCACCCTAAACTTCCGTAGTACTCTACGGGAACCTTTTGTTTATTTTTTTATTTGTTTCATTTTTTGCTTTAAGGGTATGTACAAAGGATTAAGTGTTTAAAAGACCTAAGGGGTTAATTCTAAGTTTACTCGGCAAGACGTCGCATCTTGTGCCTACATATCCTTACGGGAATGGAATCAGAGTAATTGTAGTTCCCCTCAAAATGGAGGTTAGAAACGTCTTGATTGTGGCCAAGGTTTCAATGGGGAATAAACGTATCTTAGGGACACGCTTACGCGGAGTGTAGAAACTCCAATATCTACGTTGTAAATTGTTAAGTGAATTAGGGTTAGGTTAGGGATTCCGCGGCGGGAAACCCTAAAATGAGTGCGGCGACTCTTTGACCTAAAGCTAGGGGTAGTTTTGTAATTTTTGTCCACGGCGAGACATTCGTGAAAAGTTAGGGTTTGTAAGGGTTTGAAGTTTTGAGGACTATTGGCGCGGCGGCCAAACGGCTAGACCTAATCCTTCGGAGGAATGCAATGGGACAAATTAACGATGCAAATGCGCGAATTTAAACCATACAAACAGCAGAAATTAAAGTGCGGAAAGGTAAACGCGATAATTTGTTCGCGAAGTTACAAATGAGAAACAGATACAATTATAATACAACTTGAATTGAAAAACACATTAAAATAGCTAATAGCAACGTAACAAGCTGCACATTGAATACACAAGGTTAGTAGACAGAGTCAGACAGTAATCAGACGAGTTATGAAACGGAAGTGCGAAAGTTATAGATATTCTTTGTTGTTTATTTGTGATATATAAAAAAGCTTTTGATTTAAGTTAAAAAGGAGGTTTTAATATTATTAAAAAAAACTTTTCAAAAATAGTCTTAATTTAATTATCTAACAAAAAGGTTTTATTTTTTAAAAAAAGGTTTAATGTTATTATTATATATTTTTTTTAAAAACGGTTCTAGTTATTATTTTAAAAAAAGATTTTAGTTATTATTTTAAATTTATCTAAAAAAAAGTTTTTCTTAAAAATAATAGGTTTTCATATTAATTTGGAAAAGATGTTAATGTTATTTATTTTAAAAAACAGATTTTTATATTATAACAAGTTTTAATGAATTAATGATAATAATAATAATAATAGTAATAATAATAATAATAATAATGATAATAATAATAAATAATGATAATAATAATAAATACTAATAATAATAATAATCATAAATAATGATAATAATAATACTAATAATAATAATAATAATAAAGCAATAATGAATTTTAAATGTGCCAAATAACCCAACAATGTTGCTAAAGCAGAAATGCGCTCAGCGCAACCAGATCTAAATCGGACGAAACAAAATTTATCGCAAAGAAAAAGAAATTAAGCCAAAAAAACAGTATCATTGCTCACACAAAAATGCGATCATCGCAACCAGATCGAACTAACACAAATGTCACGCGTCATGCACACAAATGTGCAAACATCGTATCGATATAATTCGATCAAAAATTAATCTTATATAATATAAACTCTAACAATTTAAAAATTATAAATATATAAACGTAACAGTAATAGATAAAGAAAAAGAAATAATGGTAATAGATGAAGAAAAAGAAATAACGGTAAAAGATGAAGAAAAAGAAACAACACTAATAGATGAAGTAAAAGAAATAACGGTAAACGATGAAGAAAAAGAAACAACAGTAATAGATGAAGAAAAAGAAATAACGGTAAACGGCACTCACTCCTCTTAGGTTTTTTTCATTCTCCTCTGTTTCAACAAAGCAACACATGTATATATAGGGAACAAATTAGGGTTAACACCAAATTGTCAATAATGTCCCTAAAGCCCATTTTAAAGCCCAAACTAAATAATTAGTTAAGAAAAAAAATAAAATTTAAATAATTTAAAATAATTAAAATAAACTTAAAATAAAAACTAATAATCCTATTGATTCCTAAAATCAAAAATATTATAAAAAGAACAAAAAATTTTTCAATATTTTTTATTTTATGATTTTTTGGATATTTTTATGAATAATTTAGAAAAAAGTGAAAAAAATAATATTTTAAAAAATGATTTAATTAAAATACGAAAATAATAATTAAATAATAATAAAAAAACTATTTTTGTTATTTTTTAATGAAAGATAGAAAAATTTAGAGTAAAAATAATAAAAAACAAAAAAGTGACAAAGGTGAGATTTGAACTCTCAACCTCTCTCACACTCACAACTCCTTACACATGTCCTCTTGCCAATTGTGTCATTTTTACTTTTTAAAAAAAAAATGCATGACATATGATATTTACCTGCAAAAAGTCAAACGACTACACAAATTTGTTAGTAATTGATTAAATGCAAGAAAAATGCAATGAAATGCGACGACAAATCTTAGGGCAAAATTTGGGGTATTACAAGTAGCATTTGTATACATCAAACCAAAATGTAAAGAGATCACTAACTATGACTTGAGTGTTAAATATTAACAAGTGTGAGTAGGGTGGATAATAGACCCACATTGGATAGAAATGTGGTGACTTGAGCATTTATAAGTGAGAGAACCCATACACCTTTGGTTCGAATAAAGGGAACGACTTACTTGTATCGAAAGTATCCCCATAGGTCGTGGGTTGAGTGTCTCGTTGAAGAATGTCAACGACGGTACAAGGGTGCAGTTGCACGGATAATAGTCCCACATTGGATAGAAATGTGGTGACTTGAGGATAGACTCACACTTGAGGGAGAGTGTTACGGATAATAGTCTCACATTGGATAGAAATGTGGTGACTTGAGGATAGACTCACACTTGAGGGAGAGTGTTAAGTATTAACAAGTGTGAATAGGGTCTCACAAAGGTTGCTCTAAAAAAAAAGTTTCACTATGTTCAATGCTCCCGTGTGAGTAGGGTCTCACAAAGGTTGCTCTAAAAAAAAAGTTTCACTATGTTCAATGCTCCCTAGTTGAAAGTCTAACATTGAGTAGACATTTGTTTTAACAAAACTTTCATAATAATAATAAAAAAAACAGTCTATAAAATATTAATTATGCATCAGAAGGCATGATGTTTGCACATAAAAAAATAATAATAAATTATTTAATATAATTTAATAAAAATAAAAGGGAGACATAATGGATAAGTGAAACAGAAAAAAGAATTTGAATCAGCAAGGGACATAGAAATATAAAAAAACAAAATGGATAAAGGAGTCTTTTCCAAATCTTATAAAGTTGTTATATTATAGTTGTACATGGAAAATTAACATACATAGAAAATTACCAATATTATATTGAATTAAACTAAATATGTTACACCCATACTTGTCAGTATAATATATGTCTTTTTCTTTCACATGTTAGACATATGCTCTCATGCCTCTATCTTCCTTTTTTATTTTTTTCTTACACCACAAATTCTAAAATGAAGGGTAAGAGATGAGACAATCATTATCTTCTTTCCTATCAAATTCTATGGTTGAAGACAAAATCAAAAACTTAGTTTGTAGATAGCCAAGTGTAAATGGTGAGTGGTGAGGGAATCCAAGTATTCTGTACTATATTTATATTCCTTACATGATGACTATAAATTTTATTTTATTCAACTTGTAGTGCCTACGAAAGAGTAAAAGATTGAGAGAGTATCTTATATGTGGCCAAGGATTCAACTACATTTGTTAGTGCTTCTATCCATTTGACATACAAAGGTAAATTGAAGACTTCAACTACATTTTCTAGTAATCTTAATACTTAACCATTTTGGCAATTTACATGAAAAGGCACTATACATTTTTTAATATACATAGTTTCCATAAAAAAAAAGTTTAAGTGTTGATAATAAAAATCGAAGGTTATTAATATTATACGGGTTTAAAAGTAGTGCACTCTCAAATACAAGACAGTTTTACATATATAATTAATTAAAATATATATAATTATCATGTAATATTAATATTTTTAAAATAAAAATATATTTTATTTTGATACATAGTTATAGTTGACTGTGCAAAATATTTTACACTGTCAATGCATTTTCTTTTTTCTCATATTATATTAGTAACACTATTTTCATTTTTATTGATTTATTATATATTTTTAATGCATGTTAAATAGTAAAATATGACAATAACGGTCAAATTGTAAGAGTAAAATATAATTTTTGTATTAATAACGTAAGAATAAAAAAAAAATTTGCTATTTTTAATTGTAATAAATATACTTTTATTTAAGTATATATTTTATTTTTAAGAGTAAAATAAAAAGAGTACAATATATATAAAAAGAGTAAAATAACGGTCAGTGAGAGAGGTCTGGTCGAATTGGGGAAGTAGAACCTGCTAGGAGGTGACAAAGTCGAAAAGTTTGAGTTTTGTGAATCTTGTGTATTTGGTAAATCCTGTAGGGTGAAGTTTAACAAAGGCAAACAAAGAACACATGGATCCCTGGATTACATTCATGCCGATCTTTAGGGGCCTGCAAGGAATCCTTCACACTCAGATGTAAGGTATTTTTTATCCATCGTTAATGACTATTCTAGAAAGCTATTTGTATTTATCTTGAAGATGAAGGATGAAACTTTTGAGAATTTCAAAAGTTGGAAGGTTCTGGTCGAAAATTAAACTGGCAAAAAGGTTAAGAGGTTGAGAACCAACAATGGCCTTGAGTTTTGCAATGAAGCGTTTGACAGTTACTGTGTTGAGCATGGGATTGCAAGGCATAAGACTGTAGCATGCACTCTTCAACAAAATGGATTAGCTGAGAGATTCAATGGGACAATCCTTACAGGGGTTAGATGCATGTTGGTTAGTGCTGGATTAAATAAGGTGTTTTGGGCGGAGGCTGTTTCGACAGCAGCCTATCTGATAAGTAGATGTCCCTCGACTGCCTTGGGAATGAAGACACCTGAAGAAGTTTGGTCGGGACATCCACCTAGTCTTGGCAGACTGAAAGTATTTGGTTGTGTGGCCTATGCTCATATTAGGCAAGACAATGTCAAATCTAGAGCTCTGAAATACATGTCCATGGGATACACTGAAGAAGTCAAATCTAGAGCTCTGAAATACATGTCCATGGGATACACTGAAGAAGTCAAAGCTTATAGGTTATGGTGCCTAGAGCCAGGTCATTGGAGGTGTATCACCATTCGAGATGTAGTTTTTAATGAAGCAGAGATGGCTTTCAAGAAAACTGATGATGTTGACAAAGAGCTGGGATAGGGAGAAATTCCCGTTGAGGTGGAACATGTTGACGCAGAAGATGTTGTTAAAGATGAGGAGACTGATAATGACTACCTGCTAGCAAGAGACAGGTCGAGAAGAGTCATCAAGCACCTCAGAGACTTGGGTATGTAGATCTTATAGCTTATGCCTTAATCTCTGCAAGTAAGGTTCTAGACAAAGAACCTAGAGACTATAAGGAAGTTATGAGGAGTCGAAAGAAGACGAATGGCTGAAGGCCATGGATGATGAGATGAAATCTCTTCATGATAACAACACCCGAGAACTGATCAAGAAACCGGCTGGAGCCAGGTTAGTCAGCTGTAAATGGATTTTCAAAGTTAAGGAAGGGATTAAATGAGTGTCGTCGAAGAGATACAAGGCAAGATTGGTCGCTAGGGGGTTCACTTAGAAAGAAGGTGTTGACTTCAATGATGTGTTCTCTCTTGTTGTGAAGCACAAATCCATTCGGATGTTGCTTGTCATAGTGGCACAATTCAACTTTGAACTGGAACAGATGGATGTGAAGATTGTGTTCTTGTATGGTGATCTAGATGAAACAATCCTTATGAGGCAACCTGAAGGGTGTGTCGAAAAAAGAAAGGAAGATTATGTGTGCAAACTGAATAGATCTTTATATGGACTGAAGCAATCTCCTCGACAGTGGAATAGGAGATTCGACAAGTTCATGACACGCATAAGTTTCATTAGAAGTCAGTTCGACCACTGTGTTTACTTCAGATTTCGACCTGGTAATTCATTTATTATTTTGTTACTTTATGTGGATGATATTCTAATAGCAAGCAACAATGTCAAAGATGTAATGAGGGTGAAGGCTGAACTCAATAAGGAGTTCGACGTGAAGGATTTGGGAGCTGTGTCCAGAATTCTTGGGATTGACATCCGAAGAGATAGAAAGTAATCGAAATTATGCTTATCTCAAGAGGCATACCTGCAGAAGTTTCTTGAAAAGTTTGGTATGTCGAATTCAAAGCCTGTTATGACTCTGACAAACCCTCAATTCAAGCTGAGTATAGATCGTTGTCCCAGCACTGATGTCGAAAGAGCTTATATGAATAGCATTTCATATGCTAATATAGTGGGTTCTTTGATGTATGTTATGGTCTGTACTAGACCCGACATAGCATATGCAGTAAGTCTTGTAAGCAGGTACATGGCGAATCCTGGAAAGGCTCACTAGCAAGCATTGAAGTGGATTCTAAGGTACATAAATGGGTTTTTGAATAGAGTCCTAATTTATGGTGGAGCCTTGGGTGAAGATAGTAAAGCAGAAATTGAAGGATATGCCGACTCTGATTATGCAGGTTGTATGGATTCTAGAAAATCTATTTCTGGATATGTGTTCACTATGTTTGGGACAACAATCAGTTGTAAAGCTACACTTCAGAAGGTCATTGACTTATCAACCACTGAAGCAGAATATATCGCTCTAATTGAAGCTGTGAAGGACGTATTTGTTAGAACACAGATTGATTCTTAATAATTACTCTTTGTTTTGATGATAACTGTTAGGAAATTTATATTTAAGAATTATATACTCTAAAATTTGTTTGAGAGTTTTACTGCAGATTAAAATTATATTAACTCTCTAGAAGCAAATCTGCCTTGAATACAAGAAGCTATTCTGACTCTGAAGCGCCAGATGCATCTTACAGAAGAATCTGCTTGCTCCTTACAGAAGATCCTGAGTGTAGTCTCCAGAAGGATCTGAAGAAAGAAGCTCCAGAACATTCTGAGTCAGAAGCATCTGAAGATAGTCAGAAGCATCTGAAGATAATCAGAAGCATCTGAAGCTGAAGCATCAGAAGTATAGAAGAATATTGATTGAAGAGTTTCTCAAAGCATTGATCTACAGAAGTTTCTGAAAGTACCTACGCTGCCATGTACTGAAGTTTTGTGTCAAGATGTTCGGATGATCTACACGCTAGAAGCACACACGCTGCAGAAGACTCTGATACAGCATAGTTCTGAATCTCATCAGAAGACTCTGATCCATTCAAACTCTGAAGAACTTGCTGAAACTGAAGAAGTGTTTTCAAGAATGTATCCGTTGGAACCATTCAACGTCTCTTTCCTTATTTGTGCTAGACACACTTACACAGACAAAAAGGATTTATCTGTGTCATCTATTTCAAGGAAAGGTCAGTGCATGTGAAGACAAAAAGGCTCAGACCTTTTGGACTCTCCTTTCAACGTGCATGATTCAGCTGCCTATAAAAGGAGTTTCTCACTTCATTCTTCAGTGCTACACGCTTGCTGAAAAGAAATCACATATTCTATAAGCTCTCATTCTTATTCTTCATAGTATCTTATTGTACTTAAAACTTAAGAGAAAAATCACTGTTGTGATTATAGCTTTATAGAAGCATTAAAAACTCTTGTATTTAATTTACATTGATTGTAAAGGATATTCCTTAAGAGGATTCAGTGTGAATCAGTAGCTCTTGAGAAGACTAAGAACTGTAGTTCTTAGGTGATACTATTGTAATCAGTTTGATTTAATAGTGGATTAAGTCCTTGTTGAGAAAGGCAAATCACTCTGGAAGGGTGGACTAGAGTAGTTGTTTAACGAACCAGGATAAAAATAATTGTGTGTTTATTTTCAAGTATTAATTTTCCATACTTATTCAACCCCCCCCCCTTCTAAGTAATATCTCACCTTCAGTTGGCATCAGAGCTCCGGTTCTGAGTGTGCTATCACTTAACAGTGTCAGTAAAGATCCAGAGGAGATATACTTTGATCTATATATTTATTTGTTATCATGGCTGATAATTCAATGTCAAATATCAACAATAAATATGAAGAGAGGGATAGGATCAGTACCAAACCTCCAATGTTTGATGGAGAAAAATTTGACTATTGGAAAGATAGAATAGAAAGTTTTTTTCTTGGGTATGATGCTGATCTTTGGGATTTGGTCATTGATGGATATGAACATCCTACTGGAGAGGATGGCAAAAAGATTGATAGAAAATCAATGACTGAAGTGCAGAAAAGAGACTTCAAGAATCACCACAAAGCCAGAACTATATTGCTTAATGCAATCTCTCATACTGAGTATGAGAATATTACTAACAGAGATACTGCTCATGACATGTTTGAATCACTCAAAATGACTCATGAGGGAAACTCTCAGGTTAAAGAGACAAAGGCTCTGGCGCTCATACAGAAGTATGAGACATTTAAAATGGAAGATTCTGAAAATGTAGAAACTATGTTTTCTAGATTTCAGATTCTTACAGCTGGTCTGAAAGTTCTGGACAAGGGCTACTCAACGTCAGATCATGTCAAGAAAATCATCAGAAGTCTTCCCACCAGATGGAGACCAATGGTGACTGCATTGAAGATGGCAAAACATCTGAACAAGATCTCCTTAGAAGAACTTATCAGTTCTTTGAGAAGCCATGAAATTGAGCTGGAGGAAGATGAACCCCAGAAGAAAGATAAAGGTAAATCCATAGCTTTAAAATCTAACAAAACTGCTAAAGCTTTGCAGGTTATTCAAGAAAGCTCTGAAGAATCTTCTTCTGAAGAAGAAGATGAGCTGTCCATGCTGTCCAGAAGGATTAACAAACTCTGGAAGCACAAGGGAAAGAAGTTTAACAACTTCAGTTGCACTGATGGCCAGGACAGAGGATCAAGAGGAAGGTACCTCTGGATATGAATCAGAATCTGAATCTGATGATGATGCAGAAGAGGTAATGGCCAAACTTACCAAAGAAGAACTCATTAAAGTTTTAACAGAAGTTCTTAAAAGTTACAACAACATCAAACTCAAATACAAGAAGCTGAAAAGCAATCTTGAATCTGAGATTGATCTTCTGAAAACAGAACTTGTTGAGCAGAAGGAAATAAATTTAAAAATCAAAAATGACTTTGATAGAACTCAACAAGAATCTGATTCTGAAACTAAGTCTTGTGAAAATATTTTAGAAAAATATGACTCTAGTTTTCAGAAGTTTCTCACTAAGAGCATAGACAGAAGCAAGATGGCTTCCATGATCTATGGTGTTAGTGGAAACAACAGAAGAGGCATTGGATATGAGTTTTCATCTGGAAGCAATCCAAAACCTGTTGATAAACTTTTCATCAGGAAGACACCTTTGTACTCTCAATTCAAATTTGGTCATCTGAATGACATTAAACACACAAGCTCTGAGAAGAGTACTTATGTGTTTAAACCAAAGGCAAGTCAGAATAAACATTATGTTGCAAAACAGAAGTTTAGACAAACCTGCAAACCAACTAACCCCAAAGGACCCAAGAAGATCTGGGTACCTAAAGACAAAATAATTCCTGTTGCAGATGTTCTTAGCAGCAAAGTCAGGACACCAATCATGGTACCTGGACTCTGGATGCTCACGACACATGACAGGAGAAAGGTCTATGTTCCAAAGCCTGTAACTTAGATCTGGAGGGGACGTGAAGTTTGGAGGGAACCAGAAGGGCAAGATCATTGGATCTGGCACTATTGGAAATGGTAAGCTTCCCTCTATTACTAATGTTCTGTTAGTTGAAGGATTGAAACATAATCTATTGTCCATAAGTCAATTAAGTGACAATGGTTATGATATAATCTTTAATCAAAAATGTTACAAAGCTGTATGTCAAAAGGATGGCTCTATCCTATTCAGTGGAAAGAGGAAACACAACATTTATAAAATTAACCTTTCAGAACTTAAAGTTCAAAATGTAAAATGCCTCTTATCTGTGAATGATGAGCAATGGGTCTGGCATTGAAGATTGGGGCATATTAATATGAGACGTATATCTCAGATTAATAAACTCAATCTGGTCAGAGGACTTCCTAAGTTGAAGTTCAACTCAGATGCTCTGTGTGAAGCATGTCAAAGAGGTAAATTTTCAAAATCTCATTTTAAATCAAAAAATGTTGTGTCTACCTCCAGACCATTGGAATTACTTCACATTGATCTGTTTGGACCAGTGAAAACTGCATCCATCAGAGGCAAGAAGTATGGGTTAGTCATTGTAGATGACTACAGCAGATGGACATGGGTAAAGTTTCTAAAACACAAGGATGAGTCTCATTCTGTGTTCTTTGACTTCTGCAATCAAGTCCAGACTGAAAAAGATTCCAAAATTATTAAAGTCAGAAGTGATCATGGTGGAGAATTTGAAAATAAACATTTTGAAAAATATTTTTCTGAAAAAGGCATTGCACATGATTTCTCCTGCCCTAGAACTCCACAACAAAATGGAGTTGTAGAGAGGAAAAATAGAACATTGCAAGAGATGGCCAGAACCATGATCAATGAGACAAATCTGGCAAAACATTTTTGGGCAGAAGCAATTAACACAGCTTGTTATATTCAGAACAGAGTGTTTGTAAGACCTCTTCTGGAAAAGACTCCCTATGAATTTTGGAGAAACAGAAAGCCTAACATTTCTTATTTTCATCCTTTTGGATGTATTTGTTATATGCTTAATACTAAAGATAATCTGAACAAGTTTGATTCCAAAGCACAGAAGTGTTTCATGCTTGGTTATTCTGAACGCTCTAAAGGCTACAGAGTATTCAATACTGAAACACAGATTGTTGAAGAATCTATTCATGTTAGATTTGATGATAAGCTTGGCTCTGAAAAGACAAAGCAGTTTGAAAGTTCTGCAGATAGAGAAGTGATTCTCACAGACTCTGAAGGCTCAGAGGCAGAAAAGGCAAATATCAAAGAATCTGAAGCAACTCCAGATGCTACACCTTTGACTTCCCAACTAAACAACTTGCAAATTTCTGAAAGACCAACTGTCAGAGGATCTTCTTCCAGAATCAAATCATCTCATCCAGAAGATGTGATTATTGGAAAGAAAGATGATCCAATAAGGACAAGATCATTTCTCAGAACTTCTGAATCTTCTTTGTTTGGCTTAGTGTCAATAATAGAACCAACATCTGTAGATGAGGCTCTGGAAGATAATGAATGGATTATAGCTATGCAAGAAGAGCTGAATCAATTCACCAGAAATGAAGTATGGGATCTGGTTCCTAGACCTAAAGGATTCAATATTATTGGAACAAAATGGGTCTTCAGAAATAAGCTGAATGAAAAGGGAGAAGTAGAAAGGAATAAGGCAAGACTGGTTGCTCAGGGATACAGTCAGCAAGAAGGTATTGATTACACTGAGACATATGCTCCAGTGGCAAGGTTAGAATCTATACGCCTTCTTATTTCTTTTGCTGCACAGAATAACATCACTCTGTATCAGATGGATGTTAAAAGTGCTTTTCTTAATGGTATTATAGAAGAAGAAGTATATGTCCACCAACCTCCTGGTTTTGAAAGTGAAAACTTTCCAGATCATGTTTTCAAATTAAAGAAATCCTTTTATGGATTAAAACAAGCTCCCAGAGCTTGGTATGAGAGGTTAAGCAACTTCCTTCTGAAGAAAAATTTTATCAGAGGAAAAGTGGATACAACTTTATTCTGTAAGACTGTTAAGAAAGATCTGTTGATTTGTCAAATTTATGTAGATGACATTATTTTTGGATCAACAAATATTACGCTTGGAAAGGAGTTTGCTAAATGTATGCAGGAAGAATTTGAAATGAGCATGATGGGAGAATTGAGATTCTTCTTGGGAATCCAAGTCAATCAGACTCCAGAGTGCACCTACATACATCAAACCAAATATGTTAAAGAGCTTCTGAAGAAGTTCAACATGGTTGATAGCAAAATGGCAAAGACTCCAATGCATCCTACAAGCACTCTAGGTAAGGAAGAGGTAAGTAAGAAGGTAGATCAAAAGCTCTACAGAGGTATGATAGGATCTCTTCTATACTTGACTGCTTCTAGACCAGATATTCTGTTTAGTGTCTGCTTATGTGCTAGATTCCAATCAGATCCTAGAGAATCACACTTAACAGCTGTTAAGAGGATTCTAAGGTATCTGAAAGGTACTGCTAACATGGGTTTGTGTTACAGAAGATCTGATGAATTTTCATTAGTTGGATTCTGTGATGCTGACTATGTTGGAGACAGAGTTGAACGTAAAAGCACTTCTGGAAGCTGTCAGTTTCTTGGAAGTCATCTGATCTCATGGTACAGCAAGAAGCAACCTACCATTGCACTATCAACTACAGAGGCAGAATACATTGCTGCTGCTGGATGTTGTACTCAGATGCTCTGGATGAAGAGTCAATTAGAAGATTATCAAATCTATGAGAGTAATCTTTCTATCTTTTGTGATAATACTTCTGCTATATGTTTGTCAAAAAATCCAATCTTGCATTCTAAGGCAAAACATATAGAAATTAAACATCACTTCATCAGAGACTATGTTCAGAAGGGTGTAATTAATTTAGCTTTTGTTGATACAGATCATCAATGGGCTGATATTTTCACAAAACCCCTTGCTGAAGATAGATTTAAATTCATTCTGAAAAATATTTGTATGGATTTTTGTCCAGAGTAATATTTATCAGAGGGAACCTCTCAGATGCAAAATGTTTAATGATCTGAAGTATTTCTTCTGTTCATTTATTCTATTCTGATTATTATTTCTGATGTGAAAATCTGAACTAACCATCTTTAGAAGATCTAAACGTGGCTAACGGTTCTTTTCTTGAGAGAATTCAGAACTGCATGCAAGCAAACACGTGTCCCACAAAATCTGATGAGGTGGCATGTGGACAACTGAAAAGACATTTGAGGTGAAATTTGAATAGTAAATTTCTTGGTTTTCCCCCCAAATCTGTCAGAAGCATTCATTATTTGAAATGATTTTATTCTTTTCATTTAATGCTGCTCAAACGTGTGTTATTTCTGTCTTTTGGTGTGCCTATGTGTTTAGTATAAATACTTGAAGTGTATTCACTTTCACACTTTTCACTCTCAGAAATTATATGCATTTTCATCTTTTGTTCTCTCTTCACAAAAACTCAAAACCTAAGTGTTCTAAAAAGCATTCTTCAATGGCGTCTTCTTCATCAACAACTGCTCAGTTTCAATCAACAATGGCTGCTGTGACTTCAGATAATCTAGGTGCAAATCCATATACTCCTCCTCAGAGAACTCTTCTCACACCCGTTGAAAAGTTAGAAGTGTTGTGTGAATCCATGGTTGAATTTGATTCACTGGCTGAAAATGGGTTTGATTTTTGCTCCATTGTTAGAGCTCAAGGTTGGGTGAAATACTTTGATAGACTGTTTGGACCAGTTTACCCTCTGCTTGTTAAGGAATTCTGGATTCATGCATCTGTGTATCCAAAGTTTATTCTATCATCTGTGCTGGGAAAGGAGATCATCATCACAGAGGATCTAATTAGAAAACTGATTGGTTATGAAGAAACAGATGGTGTTTCACATCTGCCAGTTGGGCGTGTTGATATGGATGAAGTTTATGAAGAGGTTATGACTGCTGGACAAGCCTCTAACATATTCAAAGATCTGAAGCCAGATTACAAGATCTGGGCCAAGATATTCATGGGATGCATTCATCACAGAAAGTCTACAAATTCCCCAGATTATGTCAACAATGAACAGATCTATTTTATGTACTGCCTCAGTCAGAGTAATAAGGTAGATCTTCCTTACTTATTGTTCATGCATCTGTGGAATCACATAAATGCATCCAGAGAATCTGTGAAAGAAAAGAACCAGAAGATCAGGAATTGGATACCTTTTGGAAGGTTGCTCCCAGATCTTCTCACTGAAAATGGTTTAGTGGCTGCTCTGTATGATGCTGGTGTAACAGAGGAACTAGAGTTCATTATGGGAAAGCCTCTGAACGCTAAGAGCCTTCTGAGACTCAAGATTGTAGATGAACTTACCACTGCTCCAAAGAAGTTAAACATGTCTGATCTGAATAAAAGGATTCCAGTATCAGATTTCCCTCTATTCTTTGCTGAAGAACTTAGACACATTGTTCTGATGTATATAGAGGAATGTAAAAGGGAAGGAGTGCCTGTTCCAGCAAACGTGTTTCAACTTGTCGAGCAACCCCTGCCAGATGCAGGAGAAGAAGAAGAAGAAGCAGAAGTTCCACTTCAGAGGAAAAGACCTCAACCTGTAGCAGAATCTGAACCTGTCCAGAAGAAGGCTAAGATTGCTGAGAAACCCAAGGATCTTCTGAAGAGAAAAGATTCTGGAGAAGCTGTCTCTGCTAAGAGGATTAAACTCAAAGGTACTAAAGCTTTTGTCTCTTCTAAAAATGTTGTTATAAATGATTCTTCTATTAAGTCTGTTCCAAAACCCCCTGTCACTCAAACAACATCTGTTGTTGCCCCCAGTTCTGTATCACCTCAGAAACAACCCACTGCTTCTGTATCAAAACCACCTCAACCTAAATTACACATCAAACACTTCACTCCACGTCCACAACCTACAGAACCACAACCAATTGTTCCACAACCAACAGAATCACAACAAACAGAACCACAACCATCAGAACTACCACAAAATTCTGACAAACAAAACTCTGCACAACCACAAACAGAAAATCTTTCAGAAAAACAAACCACAGAAGATCAACCACAAAAAGAATCTGTCATTCCACCATCACCAATTCAATCTTCTGAACCTATAGCAACTGTTACTTCTGAACCCACTAAAGTAACTCCTGCTCCTGTTTCATCTGAACCACCATCTCAACAACCTGATATTCCTTCAGAACCATCTCATATCCCTGAGACAGAAGTTCTTGATATCACTCCATTAAAAACAGTGTTTCAAGTTTCTTCTACCTCTTGTACACCTGAAACATCTTCAAATTCATCTGAATCAGAAATTCATCTTGACTTTCTGATTAATCCATCTGACAAATACCCTGTTCATGACCCTGAATCTGAATCATCTGTACCTACCAAAACTACCATTCCAGAACCTATGCCCCCACCTGTACCTTCATCTGAGATGATTGTTCCTTCTTCCAATCCATCATCATCTGGAATTTCTTGTGCTCAAGTGTCGTCTCTGTATCATAATTTATCTTATGGTTTCAAACTTAAAGATTTTTATGATAGAGTTGAGCCCTTTGAACCCTTGAAACCTCTGAGACCTAAACTCAAACCAACCCTTCCATCTGTAATCCTTTCATATATTAAATCTATGGAAAATGAAGGATCCTTAGCCCCCATTTCTGCTACATCTGTAAAGCTGTTGTTTCAGCTCTGCATCCTGCATCTGACAACACAGTTGCATCTGACAAACCATCAAACTCTGCTTTCGTACCATACTCTAATGCAGTCTTTGATGATGTTTACCCACGCACCAGACCTCAACAAAATCTGCTTAATGCTTTAAACAGATCCCTTCCTCAGAAACCAGAAATTTCATTCTTTCCATATGTTCCCCCTCCTCTGATTTCCATTCCAAAATCATTGATACCACCAACTCCAAAGCCTAAACAGATGACTCTGGAAACCTTGCTTAAACCACCGCCCAGACTTAATATTGAACATTTATTTCAAACGTTTTTGCAAGAAATACAGATGTCTTTAGGTACTGTTCAGAAAAGATGTTTTGAAACTATGGATGCAAATGAGACTGAAATCATCTGGAAAGGTTTTCTCAATAGATTCAACACTGTGGCTTCTAATCTGAAGAACATCTGTTCTGATGATGCAAAGCTCAGAGCTGAAAGAACTCAATTCTGGATTGTCAACAAGACTGAACCTCTGCTGTGTTTGGATGCTCCTTCACCTCCTCCTCCACCAGAACCAACTGCCACTGCATTAACTATGACTCTGGTAGAACCATCTTCAGGATCTCCAGAACATATGACAATTGACTCTGTTCAGGATACAGAACCTCCATCATCAGAGATCAAGACAGAAAATCCAGATTTGGCAAACAAGATTGCTGCTCTGGAAGCTGGTCAATCTGAAATAAGATCTTGGATGGCGAAGCAAGACAAGAAATCTGAGGACATGTCAGAGTGGATGACTAAACAAGATGAGAAGAATGAGACAATCACTAAGTTCATGTCAAAGCAAGAGCAATCACAATCTGAGATCACAAACCTATTGAAGATGCTTTTGTCTAAACACACTTAGATTTTTTTCTCATGTTTGTGCATCTGTTGTTTTTGGATCTGAATGTTTTGTTCTATCTTCTGATGTACTTTTGCTCTGTTATGATTGAATGAAACAGTTTGTTATTCTCCATTGAATTATCTGCTATTGTTCCTTTTAATTGTCTTTATTAAAAGTTTTTTACTTTTTGCTTATGACAAAAAAGGGGGAGAAAATAAAGATCTGAACTATTTAATATAATTTCACTAGAATGAATCTCCAGACATATCTTTTCTTTCTAATATCTAAATTGACTATTTCAGAACTTTTGATAAGAATACTCTGTAAAAGAATCTCTGAGTTTCTCAGATCATCTATCTTTTATCAAACTCTGAATCTTATATTTGCAAGATAGTCTGACCCTTGATTATTACAAGACAAATAAGATCTGACTCTGAAGATTTCTCAAGATAAAAAGGGAAGTTTCTATTCCTTTTTCTTATTTAACTCAGGGGGAGATTCATCATCTCAGGGGGAGTTATAATTCTTTATGTTCAATTAAATAAAATTTCTGATACTTTTTGTCATCATCAAAAAGGGGGAGATTGTTAGAACACAGATTGGTTCTTAATAATTACTCTTTATTTTGATGATAACTGTTAGGAAATTTATATTTAAGAATTATATACTCTAAAATTTGTTTGAGAGTTTTACTACAGATTAAAATTATATTAACTCTCTAGAAGCAAATTTTCCTTGAATACAAGAAGCTATTCTGACTCTGAAGCGCCAGATGCATCTTACAGAAGAATCTGCTTGCTCCTTACAGAAGATCCTGAGCGTAGTCTCCAGAAGGATCTGAAGAAAGAAGCTCCAGAACATTCTGAGTCAGAAGCATCTGAAGATAGTCAGAAGCATCTGAAGATAATCAGAAGCATCTGAAGCTGAAGCATCAGAAGTATAAAAGAATATTGATTGAAGAGTTTCTCAAAGCATTGATCTACAGAAGTTTCTGAAAGTACCTACGCTGCCATGTACTGAAGTTCTGTGTCAAGATGCTCTGATGATCTACACGCTAGAAGCACACACGCTGCAGAAGACTCTGATACAGCATAGTTCTGAATCTCATCAGAAGACTCTGATCCATTCAAACTCTGAAGAACTTGCTGAAACTGAAGAAGTGTTTTCAAGAATGTATCAGTTGGAACCATTCAACGTCTCTTTCCTTATTTGTGCTAGACACACTTACACAGACAAAAAGGATTTATCTGTGCCATCTATTTCAAGGAAAGGTCAGTGCATGTGAAGACAAAAAGGCTCAGACCTTTTGGACTCTCCTTTCAACGTGCATGATTCAGCTGCCTATAAAAGGAGTTTCTCACTTCATTCTTCAGTGCTACACGCTTGCTGAAAAGAAATCACATATTCTATAAGCTCTCATTCTTATTCTTCATAGTATCTTATTGTACTTAAAACTTAAGAGAAAAATCACTGTTGTGATTATAGCTTTATAGAAGCATTAAAAACTCTTGTATTTAATTTACATTGATTGTAAAGGATATTCCTTAAGAGGATTCAGTGTGAATCAGTAGCTCTTGAGAAGACTAAGAACTGTAGTTCTTAGGTGATACTATTGTAATCAGTTTGATTTAATAGTGAATTAAGTCCTTGTTGAGAAAGGCAAATCACTCTGGAAGGGTGGACTGGAGTAGTTGTTTAACGAACCAGGATAAAAATAACTGTGTGTTTATTTTCAAGTATTAATTTTCCATATTTATTCAACCCACCCCCCTTCTAAGTAATATCTCACCTTTAGTATTGTGGCTTTAAGATTTTGAAAATGAGCTGAAACTTCAAGGTCGAGTTATCACTGTTAAATGTGATAGTCAAAGTGCAATACATCTGTCGAAGAATTAAGCCTATCATGAGTGAACCAAGCACATTAATGTTAGGCTGCATTTCTTCAGAGGGGTAATCGAGCGTGGAGAAGTCCAAGTGCTGAAGGTTTCGATAGATCATAATGTTGCTTATATGATCACTAAGACGTTGCCCAGTTGCAAGTTTTTCCACTGTATGCAGTTGATAAAGCTGCATGCACAAATCTAGTTTCTTGATGTTATAGAGTTAGATCAAAGGTGGAGATTTGTGAAATATTGAATCGAACTCTAGTATGTTGTCGGAGTAATGCGTGTTGTAGTCGAAGTTCGTTCTAACATGCATTAGTCAATTTTGCTAGGTTTGTTAGTATGTTGAATTGGGTCTTGCTTGTAAGTCCAATTGTTTAAGTTAATTTGTAATGGGTAATTGTTAAAAAGGTCATTAGGTTAGTGTGTTATTTTTCTTATAAATAGCATGCTAGTATCTCATCTTGTATAAGAAAACATAGGAAGATAAAATCTTAACTCAAAAAAGAGAGATGATTTGTTATTCTTGTATACTTGTAATCTTATTTGAAAGAGAAAGAAAATAATAACAGTTTAGAATCAAGCATTGTTGTTTTCCCTTCTTTATTTTATTAACCCTAACTCTTGTGTGTTTTTTGTTTATAAAAAAACAGTGTATATTTTTTTCAAGACATCATTTTCACAACAATATATATAAAACTCATATTTGTTAGTATAATATATGTCTTTTTCTTTCACGTGTTAGTATAATATGTCTTTTTCTTTCACATGTTAGACATATGCTCTCATGCCTTTATCTTCGTTTTTCATTAGTCTCATACACCACAAATTCTAAAATGAAGTGTAAGAGATGAGACAATCATTATCTCCTCTCTCCTATCAAATTCTATGGTTGAAGAACAAATCAAAAACTAAAATTGTAGATAGCCAAGTGTAAATAGTGAGTGGTGAGGGAATCAAATTGCTCCCTTTATTCCTTACATGCTAACCATAAATTTTATTTTATTCAACTTGTAGTGCCTACGGAAGAGTAAAAGATTGAGAGAGTATCTTATATGTGGCCAAGGATTCAACTACATTTGTTAGTGCTTCTATCCATTTGACATACAAAGGTAAATTGAAGACTTCAACTACATTTTCTAGTAATCTTAATACTTAACCATTTTGGCCATTTTCATGAAAAAGGCACTATACATTTTTTAATATAAACTAAGTGTTGCTATATCCAAGAGAAAAAGTGTCTTTTTTAATTTTCAATATAATTTGACATATTTTATCTTATTATATCATCTAATTAATATGCACATGGCTCTCAAGTTATCTTTCTTTTGTACTTATAATAATAAAAATATTGAAGGTTAATAATGTTATATTGTTACAATAATAATAATTATTATTCTTTCATTTATCATATTTTTATTGCATTTTAAATTATCAAATGCGAAAATATCTATCAAATTGTAAGAGTAAAATATATTTGTAATCAATTAAAAATATATTTTTATTTAAATATATTTTGTATTTGTAAGAGTAAAATAATAATAATAATAATAATAATAATAATAACTTTACTATTTTTTATTTGTAAAAAATAATTATTTTTTAAATATACTTTTTATTAGTAAGAAAATCCTTTTATTTAAATAAATTATTTATTTGTAAGAGTAAAATATATTTAATTTTCCATTTTTATTTATATAAAAAAAATAAGTTTTTTACTAAAAATAGTAAGGGTCCACCTTTCCACCATTTTCTAATGGTCCATATATACTAGACACAAGAATATTTAATATTCAAGAAACATTTATTTTGTTATTATTTTATTTAGAAGAGATGCTCCTATTTACACTCCCATCCATTTTTGAAATATAAATTTAAGAAGAGGATAATTAAAATGGAACAAGGTATATAAAGAAAAGACAGAATCTATTGATGACAAGTGCTCACCTCATGAAAGGGAAGTCCAAAGCATATATAAAAGCATGAGCATAGTAAGAGGCAATGAGCAAAATTATCAAAGCATATACAATATTAATCATGCGTATGAAATCATCCAATCCTCTTGTTGTTGGTAATGTAATTGGAGATGTTTTAGATCCATTCATAAATTCAATATCTCTAAGAGTTGTTTATGAAAATAACAAAGAAGTCATCAACAGTGCTGAGCTCAAACCGTCTCAAATAGTCAATCCGCCAAGAGTTCTAGTTGGCGGAAATGACTTCAGGACTCTCTACACTCTGGTTTGTATCCGTTTTAGTTATATTAATTATTTATTTATATTTTTTGAAAAAAATATCCCTCATTAAGAGGCATTTCTTTCTAGGGTTTTTGAGTTTTAGGCACTTTGCAGGTGATGGTGAACCCTGATGCACCAAACCCCTGTGATCCTCATATGGGAGAATACCTGAATTGGTAAATATTCATATATTTATATTGTTACAAGTTTAGGCTTGATAAATATTATGTTATTGTATTGTTTTGTTCAATGGCATGCACGTGTGGTGCTTCTGATTTTCGTTCATATGACAGCATAAATTTTGTCTTTTCTTTTTGGCGACGGTTATAAACTGTTTCATTAGAAATTGCGGCTAAAATGTTGCCGAAGGTTTTAGCTACACTTTGTTAGTTTGAACTGTTGCCAAAAAATAAAATTGTTGTAGTGAGTGTGTTTATAAGTTGTTTCTAATAATTTAAAACATGATTAAAAATTAATTTACGTATTAAAAAATTGATTTTTTTTAGTGATGTTCTTTTTTTCCTTCTAATGTTCAATTTTCTATTGTTATGGGTGGGAGTAGTTTTGATACAAAATTTATACAATAGAATCCAAAGATGAGATAAAATACTTTTAGTAAATTTTAATAAAATATTTTTTTTTAATTAGTTAGTTATAAATTTTATTTATTAGTATAAATGGTGAGCTTAATTGTAGTTTAAGACTTTCTATTTTAGTTCATATTTTAAATTCAATAATTATGATCTCCCTCCCTCTACATATTTGAATTTTGAACTAAAATTGATAATTTATTCATAATTTTGAATGCAAATATATGAGAGAAAAACAAAAAACTGTTTGAATTTAAAATAAATAAAAAATTAATTTGGTGAATAAGTTAAAATAAAAAAGTAAAATATTAATCAATCAAATATGATAAAAGATTCACTTTTTGAACACTTTTTTGAAGTGAATATTAGATGGACCCATATGATTATCTTGGATTTCCTTTTCAAAATAAGACTGTTGAAATAAAGGTTTATTAGAAATGAATAATTTAAAAATTTAAGACAATTAAGATGTTTCGATTGAATTCATTTCATTTTTTTGTATGGAAAGAGTAATAAATTTGTTAATTTTTAAACTGTGTTGAATTTTTTTTTTAATTTCAAAATATTATCATTTTGCAAGATTTTAAAAAACATACGGGTCAATTTCCAATTATTAAAAATTTGTTGGTAGTGATCAATTTTTAATTTAAAAAATTTATAGAGACAAATTTACAAAATAAAAATTATAAAGGGACTCACTTTCAAATTTTGAATAATAACCAGGGACTATTGTATAAATTTTTTAACATATTGAAAGGATTTTCTTTTAAGCATTCGAGTGCTTTTTGATCCTTGTGGACCTTCATTTATTATATAAATTAATATATCGTTATTGTGTTGCTATTACAAAAATTTAAAATTAACATTTTATAAAAGAATAAATTTTAAAGTCTTAATTTTTACATGAAATTTAAAATTCAATAAATGATTTTGACAAAATATTAATAAAATCTATTATTTTAAAAATTCTCCAAATAGTAATAATTTAAGTTGATTAACAAATGCAACCAAACTTAAGTCCTCTACATGATCATAGTAATATAACTATTTGTTTATAAAATAAAATAAAAATTCATGAATGATCTTAGAGCACTAGTTAATGACTTAAATATATTATTATTATTATTATTATTATTATTATTATTATTATTATTATTATTATTACTATTATTATTATTATTATTATTATTATTATTATTATTATTATTATTATTATTATTATTATTATTACTATTATTATTATTATTATTATTATTATTATTATTATTATTATTATTATTATTATTGTTGTTGTTGTTGTTGTTGTTGTTGTTGTTATTATTATTATGATTAATTAATATTATTATTATTATTATTATTATTATTATTATTATTATTATTATTATTATTATTATTATTATTATATTTCAATTTATTGAAAAATCTAAAAATTGAGTTGTTCAAATTTTAATATTTTTTTTCTTTCTTTCATTGGATCCTTATATAGGATGGTAATCAATATTCCAGGAACCACAGGAACAACGTTTGGTATGTGCACAATTTTCAATTTTAAGAAAAGTCCTACAAATTTGAATTTCAACTTCAAAAATAAAATAGTTTTGTAATTGTAGGGCAAGAGATAGTGAGCTATGAAAGTCCAAGGCCAACATCAGGAATTCATCGTATGATCTTTGTGCTGTTTCAACAACCTTGTCGACACACTATCTTACCACCTGGTTGGCGACAGAATTTCATTACTAGAGATTTTGCACAAGTTTATAATCTTGGTTCACCTGTTGCTGCTCTCTACTTCAACTGTCAAAGAGAGAATGGTTCTGGTGGAAGGAGGATGATCATATAATAAATTAATTATTATACGATCATCATGATGTTATTATAACTATTAGAATAAAAAATTTCATAAAAAAACACTAATATTATAATAAAAATAATAATAAATGCATGTGAGCAGAGACTATGGAACTTAGCAAAATATTGTGCGGATGTTTTATAAGAAATTAGGTATTTCTTGATAGGAGATTTATCTAGGGTTTCTATCTCTTATTAGATATAGTATTTTTGAACTTTGACTATTGTATTTTATATTCGAAGGAAAACACCAACTTGAAGAAGTGTTTATCATATATATTTGTGAAGCATATGTAATGATCATTGATATTTGAATAATAGATCTTATGAATTTAGTTTTACACTCTATCTCAATTTTCTTCCTTTTTTGTATGAAGATTCAAGTGTTTGTATGAAAGAAGATAGTAGAGGTGTATAAGAGGTTTCTTTGGGATGGATTTAAAGGTGGGGTCAAGGTAGCTTGGATTAAGTGGATGGATGTGTAAAAGAAGTTAGGGGAGTTAGGTGTTAAGAATCTAAGGAAAGTTAACCTAACGCTTCTTGGTAAGTGGCGTTAAAGGCTTCTAGAGGGCCATCTTTAGTTGTGGAGGGTTATCCTTGTTGAAAGGTAAGGTGCCTCGGTGGTTAACTCTCTGCTAGGGGTGAAGAATGAGTCTTATTAGGAGGGTTTCTCATTAGTGGAAAGATGTATCGCTGCTTGGTTCTAAGTTTTTCGAGTCGTCTAATTGGTTTGCTTCCTCGACCCATAGGGTGGTTTGTGACGAGATGAATATATAGTTTTGGCATGGGGTGTGGATGGGGTCGACTTCTGTGTGTGACTTTAGAAAAGTTGTTCTTCATTTTAGAACAGAAGTCTCAAGTGGTGAGTAGGATGAGATCCTAGGTGGGTGATGCTTAGATTTGAGATTATAATTGGAGGCACAAGTTGTTAGTTTGGGATGAAGAGCAAATGTGTGTTTTGCTTAGCTCTCTTGTTTGGTTGCTTTATCATGATTAAGAGCATGCTTGGATTTAGGGTCCTTATCCTATTTGTGACTTTCCGATTTGGTCGACTTATGATCAGCTTTCCACCTTTTCTAGGGAAGCGGAGGGTATTATCAAATCATTTTATTCAATGGTTAGTTAGTTGATCGATGTCTTAGGTGAAATTTAAAGTGGTCGTTTTTTCGTATTATTATTGCATCATAAGTTGGCGTTTAGAAAGACACTTCATTCAGTTAGGGCATGATTTTAGAATAAACTCGGTCTCAATTAGATCTTTTAAGAGTTGTAACGTAACCTGATTCGCGGCTTTTGAACAAAAGGATATGAGGCTTAAAGTTTAATTTTAACCCAACCCTTCTTCTTTATGAACTTCAGTCCTATGTTCAATTAATTTTGACATACACATTCAACTATTAAGAGAGTTTGAAAGTGTGAAGGGGAAGATAAAGATTCAAGATAACGTTTTTTTGTAATGATAGTCACCTTATTTTGTTTTTGTCAAGGATTCTGATGACCTTTTTCTTTCATCCCTAATTTTTTCTGATCAGTTTTTGAAACTTTCAGTTCACCATAATGCCCTAATTATTTATCTAAATCATTTTTTGTGGTATTCGACTTATATACTTTAAAAATTTTAGTCACTTCTTTCAATTATTTCTAAATTGAACTAGGTGACTAGCACACATGAAATGAATGTCGTAAAGTTTTTAGACAATACATGATTATAAATTTAAAACAATTTATTAATAATTTATTTATTAATAGTAAACTATGATATAGAAGTGATGAAGCCAAAAATAAATAAATAAATAAATAACAAAAATTAAAATTAAAATAAAGATAAAATAAAACTAAATAATAAAAATAAAATAATATCAATTTTTATTTGTATATACAAAAACATTTATTGCAGAGCGAAAAAATGTCAATGCATAATATAAATTATTAAAAGATGCTAGATGTTAGATGTTAGAGCCTTTTTTTAGTATAATATGTCTTTTTCTTTCACATGTTAGACACATGCTCTCATGCCTTTATCTTTCTTTTTAATTACTCTCTTACACCACAAATTCTAAAATGAAGTATAAGAGATGAGACAATCATTATCTCCTCTCTCCTATCAAAGTCTATGGTTGAAGAACAAATCAAAAACTAAATTTGTAGATAGCCAAGTGTAAATAGTGAGTGGTGAGGGAATCAAAGTGCTCCCTTTATTCTAAGTTTATATTCCTTACATGATGACCATAAATTTTATTTTCTTCAACTTGTAGTGCCTACGAAAGAGTAAAAGATTGAGAGAGTATCTTATATGTGGCCAAGGATCAAATATACATTTTCATGAAAAAGGCACTCTACATTGTTGAATATACATATTTTCCATCAAATATGTCTAAGTGGTGCTATATTCAAGAGAAAAAGTGTAACTTTTTATTTTTAATATAATTTGATATATTTTTTTCAAAACATCGAAGAAAAGTGAGCTACTCTTAATTTATAAGTCAACATTATAAAACGTTCAAGCAATGCTTGAATTTGATAAAAAAAAAATTGTTTAATAAATGTTAAATCGGAAGAGAACAGTAAGGAGGTTGATGGGTATACTGACATCACCATCGTTTTAAATTTAGGTGGAGATTGTTGAAGTATGTCTTAAAACTTTAACGGATGAAAAGAAAAAAAACATATTTTAAGATTGTAGAAACTAAAAAGTCGTAAAAGCAACTAGGAAGTCATTCGAGTGCGTTGAAACTGTAGAGAGTCACTCTGGCAGAGGTGGCCGACGACGGTGGATCACTATGTAAAAGTTCTATAAGGTTCGAGATTAACCTGGTATTAAAATCTCTCAGTTTATTGGTTAGCTTGTGGTAAAAAAACAAGGTTTGAGGTTTGTGAGCTCATCCTAGTGTTAAAAGTTCTCATGGTTTGCTTAGAAGCTTAAAAACTAATCACTTCAAGATTCTCGTGAAAAAGAGACTAACCGTTTTGATCCGCCATTTGGAATGAGGACTCACCACTTCACTCCGCAGTTTATTATTTTGTTGGAAGTTAACCTTAAACTTCATTATTCCTCATATAAGGAAGGTCTGTGAGTATATCCTAGTAAAAGGTCTCAAACTTATTAGATACTCTCTAGATCAATTCTTGAGGAGTGGAGTAGGTTTTTTTCCTTATTTGACCAAACCTCTATAACTCTCTATGTTATCTCTTTTCCATCAACACTTTACTTTATGCACTTTACATTCTGCAAATTCTGTTTTTTCGATGCCTAATTTTAAAATAATTTTTATAATGATTTATACTTTAATTCTAATCCGCAAAGTTTTACAAAACCATGTTTTTCTAAACCACGCAATTCAACCACTACCCCTTTTTGTAGTTGCATGTCTCTAATACATTAAGGGAGAGTACCCTAATTCAATGATTTTGTTATTTGTCTTATCGCTTTTGTTTTCATTTACTTTCTTTTATTGAGTTTCCTTCATAATTGCACAACCTCTCTGACTCAAGTTTTTGAAACGATTCATTTTTAGCATGCATAAATCAATAGTTATGTTTGAACCTGATCATGATGCTTTTAGTCAATTGTATGAGTCATTGGAATAAGAGCCATGTGTGTAATTGATTCAAGTTAGGTCGAAAGAAAAATCTTAAAGTATTTTGAAAACCATGAAAATTTGATATTTTGTGTACTTGATTCGAATCAAGTACATATCTTGACTCGAATCAAATTGAACAATATAAAATCAAAAGCTTTTCAAACTCTCTATCTCGAATCATATTTTTAATATGATTCGAATCAGGAAGCTTTATGATTCAAATCACATGTTGCACTTGATTCGAAGCAAAAAAATCTGGGTCACCTCTAGTTCATTTGATTTGAGTCGAACTTTACACCTGATCCAAATCATACAAGTTTTCTTTATTTCTCATACGGATTTGTTTGAATTGATTTTAATCATATTTCTCACTTGACTCAAATCACATGCCTTTTGATTCGAATCACACAATACACTTGATTCGAATCAGCTGAGAAATGGGTTTAAATCAGTTTTCCTTCTTACTCCACTTCACTTGCTCTTTTGACTCAAATCATGAAATGCTCTTGATTTGAATATAACTATCTTTTTCCATTCATTTGTGTGTTTAATCTTAAGCATATATAAAATCATTTTGTCATCATTTTTCAAGTGTGAATCTCATAATCATTATGATTTTCTATGAAACCAACACCATCTACTTTTGAAAGTTCAAAACTCTTACATCTTCAACCTCAAGTTTAATTATAGTTGTTAATTATGAGGGATTTGTAACCGATTAAGGGAGACGCCATCTTGAAACTAATCCTTCTTAAAGATTTGGTTGATATTATTCAGGTATTTTGCAAGAATGAGGTTGTTGTCATTGGTGCTGAAAATTTCCAGTGAAAAGAAGGACGTTCTTCTCTCTAGATTGGCTTGGTAGTGACTGTGTGGAAGGCTACAAACAAGGTGAATTGTTTCTCAAATATAAGGATGTGGTAGGATCAATGGGTGATTTCTACACACAAATACTTGGATAAGATTGGTGATATTGGAAGATTCAAAAAGTGTCAATCGAGTAAAGATTACGCAAAAGAGTTTGACATTAACTTGTATAAAAGTCAAGATTCAAATATTAGATTTATTTTTCTTAGCATTTTTGTTGATTAGTTATTTTATGAACTCTAACAATATTTTTAAAAATAAAAAAGGAATAATGCAAGGTCCAATGGAAACCATTGAAGAATGTACATAGACAAAGCGAGCGTGAACACTGAAGTACTATAAATCCTAGCGTACTCTCTCTCCCTTACTCTTGCATTTAATTTCCATAGGATTTTTCATGCTTAGGTATTTAAATTCTAACATAGTTTATCATTTATTCATTAATATAGGTTTGTTATGTAAGGTTGGGTTTTGTTAGAATTGGTGCCTAATCGAGTTGATTTGGTGATCAAATTCTGAGAAACAACTAAGGTTATAGTTCATTAATAATAATAGTTGTATAAACACACCTCGTGGAATATACAACAGAATTAATTGAATACCTTTGTGTATCATCATAAAACCATCAATTGATGTTTGTAGATTAATTAAGCGTTAACGTGATTAAGTTCCAATAAAAGTATAATCTTCATATTTTCGTTTCAAATTTTCCGCACACACTTTTGAAAAGCTCGAAAAACATTGATTAATGTAACTTGTTCTTTTAATATAACTCAATTTTTTATATTATTAGTTTCTAAATTAGATTGAAATGTTATATGTTTATTAAGCAGATGGTGAAATAAGCATTCCACGTAAGTTATAATAAACTCGAGTGAACATATCACCATGGTTGGTGGGTATAACCATGGTGAAAAGTTGTACATGAAGTCATTCATTACACTTGAAACGTTCAACCATGGTGAAATGTATAAAAATAACTCCCATAATGATGGCTTTGGGTATTTAACCTCGGATCTCCATATTTTACTACAGTTGGTTTCTACAACCATAGTGATATCTTATGTGATACTATATTTTTATCATACCTATCATCTCGTGGTAGTAAAAAGGGCGCATACTGTCACACCTTTTATTACCACGGGCCACCAATCATGGTGGAGTCCTTCTCCCAACCATGGTAAAATTTTCTTTTTGTATTAGTGTCTCCTTAATAGGTTTTCACCTTCCTTTTGATGATTTTGAGATCAACATGCTCAATAACCTACTAATCGCCCCTTCGCAACTGCAGTCGGTGAGTTGGTTTTACGTTAAATAAAAAGAGTGTACTGAATTCGATTATTTCTTTCAATTTCATACCAGTGCATCATGATTTCCTTGGTGAGGGGCCTAGGCTTGATATCTCTTTGTCAGTGCACCATGATGTTTAACATCTATTCAGATAGCATGAATCCTTTCAAGTATTGGTTTTAATTGGTACTTATTTCAATAAAGAGTTTCATGCTAAAATTTTCTCTATTGACACGTGCCCTTCTTACCAAAGCTCAGATATATTTGCTAAGTTATGGCGTCAGAGACACTTCTTGACAGAGTCAAAATCTTATGTTTACAAGATATATTTGCTAATTTTGACGACTTGTGGGTTTACATAATAAAATGGTTTACATAATAAAGTGAAAAACATAAACAGGAGGATTTTCCACTTCTTATCACTTTCCAGTTTGTTGTTTCGAGTAGTTATGAACGGCTGCAATCTTCATTTAAATTTGTTGTTTCGAGTAAAAATCTCTAGAGAATTTGATATAACTCCATGTTATGGAGTGAACTAGTATAAATTCCTTGTATCATTCTCTATTCACTTTATTTTTATGTTTCAACATTTGTGTTTGACTTATAATTTCATTTGATACAAAGAGTAATTCTTATATGAACAAATTTTACAGGAACCAAAATATAACATCATATATATGGGTTTAAAAAGTATTCTGTAGAGATTAAATATATATTTAAATTGAAATAATTATATATTGATATTTAATAAGAATTTATCCATGTAGGCTTATATTAGAATATTTTTTAAAATAAATTTAAAATACTCAATTTTTTGTAGACGTATATTTGAAATTTATTTACACCGATGGTATATGTCATCATTTTTTATTAAAATACTTATTTAATTATAACCAACCACTTCTAAAAATGGCATTTATAATTTGTTAATAATCTATATTTTATATATTTACGGTATGTTAATTTGTTGTTGTTGAATGTTGACAGATAAAAAACTCATAAATTTGTTTTATGAGTTTACTTTGTACATATATTTTATATAGGCATCTGCTTATATTTTATTATTTTATTATTTTATTCTATTAATTTATAAAATAATTTTAAAAAATAATTATGTGATGAAATGTTCTGATACTTTAAACCAAAAATATAATTATACTTTTTCATATGATTTTTTATCCAAAACAAAAAGGATAAAAAGTGTCTGCACTTTTTTAGCCGGAAAGGAAAAAGGCGTGCATATTTATCAAAAAGAAAAAGTCCATTCACTTTATAGTTTATATATTACTATACCATAAATTATTGCTCTAAAGAATATAACTCAATTTGTTTATGAAATCTAAAACTCTTATGGGAGCTAAACATGGATATTCCTATGTTATCTATATCTTTATATATACACCTCCACAAATTAAGCATCTTTGCAAGACCACAAAATTTGAGGATGAAACACTATATTCCAATTCCTTTTTCTTGATCAATTCTCATTACATCATTGGTACAAAATACAAAAATATAACAACCAAAAGTTTTTGCTCACACTCTCCACCAAACCACCACTCACAAAACAAAATTAAATTCGCCCCTTTTTTTTCTATATGCACTCCTATTGTTAATAAGCATTTGATTTTTAGAATCTATTGTAAATTAAGACTCTAATTGACATACAATTTTGATGATACCAAATTCTAGTATTTCTTGGATGAGATGACAGACTATTTCAATGTGTTTTAACCACTCATGAAACGTTGGATGATGCGCTAAGTAGATAACGTATTTGTTGTCGCAATAAAGAGCAGTTGGTCTAGTAAATTAAATGTGGAGGTCTTTAAAGAGATAGTGCAGTCATGAACATCGCATGTGAGGCTAGCAAGAGCATGGTATTCAGCTTCTGAGCTTGAACGGGAAATGGTGGTTTATTTCTTAAACTTTCAAGAAATGAGGGGTTTGCTAAAGAAAACAGCAAAATCAGTGACATAGTGTCTTGTTAAAGAGCAAGTAGCCTAATTGCTATCTGCAAAACCATAAAAAATTAAATCACTGGAGGTAGGATAAAACAGACTTTGAGCTGATTGTGTTTTAAATATTGTAGGATTTTAAGAGCAGCTTGGTAATGAGGAACATACAGATCGGAAATAAGTTGACTTAAATGTAAAAATGTAAAAGAGACATCGGGTCTAGCAGTGATTAAACAAATAAGTTAACCTATGAGTCTACGGTATTAAGTAGAATCATGATAAGGTGGAGATTGTTTTTAAGCAAGCATGTTTGTTTTGGTAAGTAAATCAAGTGTATAATGACATTGATTAACTAAAATTTCAGACGGAGATCTAGCCACTTCAAAGCTAAGAAAGTATCGAAGAGGTCCCAAGTCTTTGATATGAAATTGATGATGGAGGAAGGTTTTTACACCATTAATTTTTGTAAGGTCATTACCTGCTAGAACTAAATCATCTACATAGACTAACAAAGCTTTAAGGATGGCCATGTAAGCCTCTTAATTGAGATCCCCATGAAGGAAACAATTATTGACATCTAGTTATTTTAGATACCAAATTTTTATTGAAGCTAGGGCCAAAAGAGTCCAAACAGTAGCTAATTTAGCGACAGGGGAAAAGGTGTCAATGTAATCAACACTTTCAAGTTGAGTGTAGCCTTTTGCTACAAGTATGAATTTGTACCTGTCAATAGAACCATCCACGAAATATTTGATTTTGTAAACCCATTTACATCCTATGGGGGTTTTATTAGGAAGCGGATCAACGATGGCCCAGATGTTTGTTTGCTCAATAGTGCGTAACTTATATTTCATGGCTTAAAGCCAACAACTCTGTTTACTAGCTTGAGAAAAGGTGGTGGGTTCATGGGTGGAGGAAATGGAGAGGAAGAAAATTTATTCGAGGTGCTACAATTGTCATAAGAGAGGATGAAGGATAGAGGGAAGGAAGGGATGGGTGGAGTAGAGTTTCTGTATTTAGGAGATTACAATGGTAATTCTTGAGATATGAATGTTGTTTTGTTTGTCTAGTGGAACATCTAAGGTTAGGGGTAGGATTGATAGATTGAGGGGTAGGAGAGGGTTGAGTAAGTGGGATAGATGTTAACTAAGAGGAGCCGGGTAAGGTTGGGATAGGAGAGAGAGAGAGAGAGAGAGAGAGAGAGAGAGAGAGAGAGAGAGAGAGAGAGAGAGAGAGAGAGAGAGAGAGAGAGAGAGAGAGAGAGAGAGAGAGAGAGAGAGAGAGAGAGGATAAGGAGGGACGGTAGGGAGAGGATCAATGTCAGTAGTGTCATGAGTAATAGTAGGTATGGGTGGGAGAGGGATATTATCATGGGTATTAGAAAGGGATAATGTAATTCATAAAAGGATACATTCTTGGTAACAAAAAAACTTGTTAATAGATGTTGCAATGAGAATCGGATATCAAGCTATTAATTAACTTAAATCACAAATTATGAAGTTCACCGTCGAACTTTGATTTATCCAAAGAAAATGGTAAAGATCGAAGAATACAACTAGAGATCTAAGGTCCAGGAGTTGGTTATACCTAGGGAAGGTGTTAGCATCCTAAGTAACTGTAGTACTCTACATGAAGCTCTTGTTAATATTTGTGTTATGCTAAAGTTTACTTATTAAGGGAACTGGTGCTAAGATAAATATCTAAGATATATACACTAAGTATGCTCATCAAGACGTTGCATCTCGTGCCTAAGTATCCTGACTAGGAATGAGAAATCAGAGTCTTCGTAATTCACCTCACTAAGGGTGAGGAACTCTTGACTATGGTCAAGGTTCCAAGGGGGGGTAAGTGTTTATAACCATGACACTTACATGGAGTGCGGAGACTCCACTCCTAAGGCTAGGATAAAAGGGAATTAAGTGTCCATGGAAGAACACCTACATAGAGTGCAGCGACTCTAATCCTAAGGCTAGGAAAAAAGGGAAGGTAAACTAGTCTCGATCGCGCGGCGGTGTGAGATAAAGAGAAGGATATACCTATCATCATATGGGCACAAAAAAGGATGATATACAAGATTCACAAGTGTATCCATGATAAATATGCTTGAGGTCGACCCAAAGGGGATAAGAGTCGACACAAACATGTTAAAAGCGCAAAAATGCACATAAAAGGAATTTGTGAGTCGACCTACAGGGGTCATGCATCGACACGAATGGGCCAGAAAGCCAAAAACAAACTTTTCAAACAGTATGTGTCGACTCATACATGTCTGTGCGTCGACTCATGCAGTGCAGAATGCTAAAAAGATCAATTTTAACAGTATGTGTCGACTCATACATGCCTATGAATCGACTCATATAGGGCAGAATGCTAAAAACACCATTTCTTAGGTATGTAAACTTTAGCATAACACAAATATTAACACCAGTTCCCTTAGTATCCTGTAGAGTACTGAGCAAACTTTAGTATAATACAATTTTCTTGAAATTTCATAAGGAATCCAATGGTATTGTTTTCATAACCTAAAACGTTTTATAACACTAAATAAGGGTAAAATCATAAAGAAACCTTAGGTTTCAAACATTGCAAACTTCAAACATGAACATGATATATTGCCAACAATGGAAAGAACACATTAAACACAATCACATCTACATTTTTCTTCAATAAATAGTCACCAATGATGTATGGTTCAATATTTTTAAAGTGTAAGAACACTTACCTATTGGAGCAAGGTCCAATCCCTCTTCTTAGTGACTCTTTGCAAAGTATGAAGGTGAAGATGGTGTGGATGGTACAGAAATAATTTGAGTGTTTGGATGGGTTATATGTGATGTATATGAGATGTTTTGATGGTTAAATGAAGTGGAAAACTTTTGGTTTGAGTAATCACAATTTTCACTTCAATGGAGGTTGAAAAAGTGAAAGAAAGGGTGATTTTGGTGCAGAGGAGTTTGCAAGGCTTTGAGGTGTATTTTTTTGTTTTTTTTTTTTGTTGTTTACAAGTGGTCTCTATTTATAGTGAGGAATCGAATAGACGAGTCAAGGCTTCTTCAACAAGACTTGTAAACAGAAGAAGATTGTCTCCTTCCTACGGGATTAACTTTAATCCCTGCTAGCGAGCATCCATTTACTTTCATCCCCGGTGGGATTTTAAAACTCCTACTCCTTCGGCTTCGGAATCAAGACTATACCCTCTGCCAGCTTCTTTCTTGAGGTGCGATGTCATCAAAGTGCTTCCTTTTCCGCCCTGTAGTTCGCTCAAAGGAAAAGTGACACTACCTTTCATCAGTTTGGATCGATCTATCAATGAAAAGTCCCTTTCAATAGGGCCCTAAAGCCATTAGACCTAAAGCATGATACTGGCATAACACAAAAACTGGGAGACTTGCTCCTCCCTACTTGCTTTCTTTTCCTCTAAGAATACTAAGACTAAGGTTTTCACCGCTACTTAGTCGAAAAGAGTTGGATTAGTCCCCGCCAACGGCATTACCGACTCAAGAGTCAAATCTACGAATGAGATGGATATTTGTTGTCCCAACCATTCTAGTTAGTCTCGATCCAGATAAGAAAGGAATGATTTTTTTACAAATTTTCTCTTGTTGTTGATTCCCTAGCATAGTGTTTCTTCCCTCATGCCGCCTATTGGTACTAGTGGAGTAGGATTCACCTAACCCCATAAATAGGTATATATAGGTATAACTTTTCGCTTAATACTATAAACCTAAAATTGAAGCATATTGAGACTGCATTAATCGGGAATACACGACAGAAGAGATTAATCGTTTTATTTCCAAACTTTACCTTTAGCAAGTGTCATTTTTTTTATTTGTCTCTGAAGAATGTATCTTTCTTCTAAAACTGAGATCGGTAAAAAATAACAAATTGCACCATCATTGTAATAAGTGAATGCCTCTTTTTCTCCAGAAGTTTTCGGAATTATTCGTAATAAGATATTGCATACAATGGTAAAGGTCTTATCAATAAAATTTCTATTGGTTGAGGGATTAAGGGTTGATCAGAATGTAATGGTTTGGAGTTTTTGTTTGGTTGAGATCAAATGGTGGTTTCATGAAAATGTGAAGTTCCAAGGCAAATTACTCAAGTTATCTAGAGTGGTTGGAAGCTTTTTTATCTTACTTTTGAAGATAATACAATCAAAAAGCTTTATACAAGTTGACTTTAGGATTAAAGCTTCTTTTCAAGAATAGCAGTGGGACCTTTTGGCAAAGTGTTCCATAAATGGAATGAAACCTTAGATAATAGCTCAACTCTTTGTGTAATGCACCAAGGATTTGTGTAAAGTTCTGATCATAGCAATATTTACAAGTTACATGACCTGCAAAGTGAGATTATATAGCTTGGATTGGATTTGTAACAAGTATTTGGCATGAACATGACTTGAAATTCATCATGGAGAGCCAACTTCTTCTCTTTGAATCTCTCAGTTCAAGAATGATATCAATGAGTTCTTGTACTTTTTAAAAAGTCCCAAACATGCTTTACAACTTTCATGTTTTAAATTTTTGCTGAATCAAAATGGATCATGATGAAAACTGGCTCTCAAGTTGGTCACTTTTATTGTGCATAACACAAACCATATTCAACATCAACCGACATTCAAAGTCCAACATCTATTGGCATCTTAAGTCCAATATCCATTTGCACCAAAGTCTTGTTTATTCTTGTAGGTATACGCACTGCAATAACAAATCTAGAGACAATCAATTTATCTTATTTTGCATAATCAATTTATCACTTTTGAATTAACAATTTATCGTTTTCGCATTCACAATTTATCTTTTTCACATAAAAAATTATTGATTTTTCATTCATAATTTATATGTTTCACGTCAAAACTTTATTACTTGTTCATCAACAATTTACTGCTTCCGCATTTAGAATTTATCTGCTTTCGTATAAACAATTTATCGTTTTTGCATCAAGAATTTATAGCTTTCTTATTCACAATTTATCTGTTTTCGCATAACTAATTTATATGCTTTTGCATTAACAATTTGTCTTCTTTTTTATAAACAATTTATCTACTTTCGTATTCATAATTTATCTTCTTTCGCGTCAATAATTTATCTAATTTTGCATCGATCATTTATCAATTTATTAATTTAATTTATTTTGCATTATTTCCTTTTGTGTTGATCTACCACAAGTATGCAATCTTGAGACAGATTTTTTTAAAGGATAAAATTTGAGCCTTTGTATTTAACTATCTTTAACAGAATTATATGAATACTTTGTTCGAATTAGTGGCTGGTATGACTCAATTAATCAAATTAGTGATCCAAAGCATATTTATTCATCGTCTTCAAGCTTTTGATTGGCCTGTGAAGTTGCTTAAAAAATAACGACAACATGGAGATGGATTTTTCAAAAATCTTCAATTTGGCTGAGAGCAAAATAGGTATAAATCTTAAAACTTTCATGGCATTTAATTGGTTATTGATTGATATATTTCACGAGGGAAAAACAGAAGAAACTTCATATGGTAGAGACCGAATTCAAAATTTTTTTACAGTGAGTTTTTCAAAAACTTGTTTATATGGTAGAGTGTAAAATACCTATTAATCTTATTTTTTTAATAAAAATTAATTAATTAGAGGCAATTATAATACTTCAATTTCGTCATGTCAATTAAAAAAATAAAATAAAAAATAGATATTGTATTTTATTTTATTTGTTGTCATCTTTTTCTTTTTCTTTTTTTAAAATCTTGTCGTCATCCTTTATTAATTTCAATAAAAAAAATCCATAAAAGAAACATCCATTTGATTTTGTCCATTTTATTTCATTTAGCCCATTAATCTTGAGCCCATTAACATAAGTGTTCAATTTTATTTTTACACTCCAAACAAAAATATATAACAATAACAAAAAATTAACAGATAAAATAAAATTTCAAATCAATTTTGCAGCATACTCTTTCCCTTCTTTTAGGCCATTTGTGACGTCATTTTCATCTTCTATTATTTTTCTGTGTTTTATTATTTCAGTTGCTGCTCTTTCTATTTCTCATTTTGTTTTACTTTGCCATTACCAATTATGGCTCTTTTAATGGAGTTTAAGTCTATATAATGTATTGTATTTCTCAGAATCTCTTACAAATTCTAGTTTTCTACCTAATTTATTTACATTTTCCTGCAATTTTACATTCCTTAAAAAAAAAAAAGACTCCATTTAGCATTTAGCATGTACTCTGTTGTAACCCAATTTCTCAAGTCATATTCTATTTCCATGTTGTTTTCTCATTTAATTGTTTTTATCTTATATTTATGTCTATCTTTAAAAATATGTATGTTTTTATATTAGAATTTAATTGAAATACACTGTCAGTATAAAAAGATTTTACATTATCATTTAATTACAGACGTTAGATGATAAAAAGCGTTTGACTTTTATTTTAACCACTTATAAAATAATCCAAGCAGATGATGGTGATAAATTGACTATGTAAAATTTTTTACACTAACAATGCATACTAATTAATCTCTTTATGTTAAACGTGTGTGAGTAGTTCTATTTTAGATTTATGACTAAACAGACGATTTAAACAACAAATCTCATGTTAACTTTCAATTCAATGTCTGGTCTTTAAGGCTTAATATATATATATATATATATATATATATATATATATATATATATATATATATATATATATATATATATTATATATATATATATATATATATATATATATATATATATATATACATACATACATACATACATACATACATACATACATACATACATACATACATACATACATACATATATATATATATATATATATATATATATATATATATATATATATATATATATATAGAGAGAGAGAGAGAGAGAGAGAGAGAGAGAGAGAGAGAGAGAGAGAGAGAGAGAGAGAGAGAGAGAGAGAGAGAGAGAGAGAGAGAGAGAGAGAGAGAGAGAGAGAGAGAGTCTTAAATATCAGTCATTTAATAAAAGCGTATGACAGTAACTGAACTAAAAAATTTGCAGTTAAATCAAAGTTACGAAAGTGTCTCTGACTTACCTAAAGAAAAACTCTTTTTCAAAATACTAAACCTTAAACGATCATGAACGGATGAATTTAGCTATGAAAACAAACAATTCATTGGTTAAAGACAAGACCATAAGATGCTAAAGGAAGTATGATCACTTTTTATCTATTCATTTCTGCAAGCACATGAATTCTTTTAGCATATGATAAACAAGAGTTTACGTGAGGAGTCATAGACGAAAGTTGTAACACCTCTCTAATCCCATTGGGTTGTTACAGAAGTCATAATCCTGTTGAGGATAGAAATTAGCATGTAGTGCTAATTGTTAATGGGTTAGTGGGTGGTTTCATTTCCTGTTAGTAAAAGACCTATTCAATTGGTTTGTCAGTTTTATTTTTCTAGTATCCATGTTTTTAGGACTTGTTGCTACGTGGTGGTTTTTTTCTCTTGATTCTTATAATTGATGTAAGGCTATATAATAGTCATTACTTCTCAATAATAAGAATCATCTTCTTCTTTGCTCCAGACCTTACTCTATACATGCATCTTGTTTCTTAACATATGGTATCTTGAGTCTAACATATATTTTACAGAGTGTGTTAGTGAGTCATACTCGCAAGTATGACTTCAGAAAATTCTTTTATACAACCAATGGTACCTAAGTTCGATGGGTACTATGACCATTGGGCAATGCTCATGAAAAAATTTCTACGATCCAAAGAGTATTGGGGATTAATAGACTAATGCATCCCTAAGACTACAGTCGAGACAGTATTGACAGATGCACAAAAGAAGCAGCAAAATGAGTTGCAGCTCAAAGATTTAAAGGCCAAGAACTATCTTTTTCAATCATTGGATCGTTCTATCTTGGAGACAATTCTCAAGAAGGACACCGCAAAGGATATTTGGGACTTAAAGAAAATAAAGTATCAAGGGACGAATCGAGTTAAGCAGGCTCAATTGCAAACCTACGCAAAGAATATGAAATTTTGCATATGAAGGAAGGAGAAACAATAACGACCCTCTTTTCTCGAGTTCTTACAATCATCAATAAGATGAAAGCCAACGGTGAAAACAAATATGAAAGCGATGTTGTGAGTAAGGTTTTGAGGTCGCTAACTCCAAAATTCAACTATGTTGTATGTTTTATTGAGGAGTCAAACAACACAAATGCATTGGCCATTGATAAACTTCAAACCAAGTTGCTTCTACTTGAACAACGTATGTGTCCTTCTATTAAAGAAGAGCATGCTCTGGCTGTTACTTATAGAGGTCGAGGATGTGGTCATGGAACTCGAGGTTGAGGTCGTGCTAGACAAATGCCACAAGCTAGGAAACTTCCAGTGGGAATGTTTATCCAAGGATTAGGAGGCTCACTATGCTGAAAGTCGAGAAGAATTGCTACTCATGGCGCAGGTTGATAATACGACGCGCTCTTTTAAAAATCAATGGTTCCTTGATTTGGGATGCAGCAATCACACGTGTGGTATGAAATCATCTTTCTCTGATCTTTGATGAAAATCATCTTGACTTGGTTAAATTTGGGAACAATACTTCTATGGTTGTATTAGGCATGGGCAATATAAGATCGTAAGTAAATGGTAGGGCCCACATCGTCACTGAAGTTTTCTTTGTGCCTGAATTGAAGAATAATTTACTAAGCATTGGAAAACTGCAAGCTAAAAACCTAACTATCATGTTTCAAGGTGGAAAATGCAAAGTATTTCATCCTGAAAAAGGTCTCCTCATGGAAACAGAAATGGCTGCAAATCGAATGTTCATTCTAAATGGTGTCGTTCAACCTAAGTCTTTCACATGTTTTAACATTGTAGCTGAGGATGAATGGTATCTTTGGCATTGTCGGTATGAACATTAAGGTTTCAAGGGGCTCCAAACTCTTGTTCAAAAAAGGATGGTGAATGCACTGCCTCACTTGAAGTATTCAGCAAAGACATGCAGATATTGTTTAGTTGGGAAGCAACATAGAGAGTTGTTTCCGTCACATAGTACGTGGAGAGCAGATCACATTCTACAATTGATTCACGCTGACATTTGTGGGCCAATTAAACCAGAATCTAACAGTGGAAAAAGGTATTTTCTCACTTTAATCGATGACTTTAGCCGTAAAAACATGGGCTTATTTCTTAACTGCAAAATCAGAAGCTCTAGGTGTTTTCAAAAGTTTCCAGATTCATGTTGAGAAAGAAACTAGTCATGCTATCAAAGGCCTACACATAGATCAAGGAGGGGAGTTTACTTCTCATGAATTCATGCAACATTGTGAAGAGCATGGTATCCAACACCAATTGACAGCCGCATATTCTCCACAACAGAACGGCATTTTCAAAGAAAGAATCGAACTATAATGAATTTGCTTGAAGGATGTTGTCCAACAAACAAATTACTCTCACGTTTTGGCCGGAAGATATCAATTGGATCGTGCACATATTAAATCGCAGTCCTACTCTTGATGTCAAAAATAAAACCCCAGAAGAAGCTTGGAGTGGCATCAAACCTTCTGTTGAGTATTTTCGGATTTTTGGTTGCATTGGCAATGTTCATGTTCTTGATGCTAAGCGAACCAAACTCGATAACAAGAGTTTTTCTTGTGTTTTACTTGGCGTCAGTGATGTATCCATAGCATACCGACTATATGATCCAGTTTCCAAATGAACTATCATTAGCAGAAATGTCGTCTTCGAAGAAGATGGGGCTTGGAATTGGCACACCAATTCGGAATCATCCACGACGTATGAGTTGGAGTGGGAGTGGGAAGAAGAAAGTGATATTGGCAGCAACAGGTCTGAAATTCCTGAGCCTAAAAATGTTGATCAAGTCGCTGACCGTGATGAGCCTGATCATCATACATCAGCTCTAGTTGATACATCAACATGTCTCCCAGTGCGAGACTGTCGCCAACCATCTTGGATGGATGATTATGTTACTGGTGAAGATCTTTCCAATGAAGAACTTGTTGATCCTTTCTCTAATTTATCCTTATTTACATGTGATGATGATCCTACTTGTTTTGAGAAAGCTATTAAAAGTGTCAAATGGTAGCAGGCAATTGATGCTGAAATGGAATCCATAAAGAGGAATGATACATGGGAATTGGTAGACTTGCCTAGAGGTGGAATGATTGTTGGTCTCAAGTGGATTTACAAGACCAAATACAATGAAATTGGTCAAATTGATCAACACAAGGCCCGATTAGTAGCCAAAGGATATACACAAAAACATGGCATTAACTATAATGAAGTGTTCGCTCTTATAGCACGAATTGAAACCATTCATCTAATTCTAGCATCTGCAGCACATCACAGCTAGCCTCTCTACCATCTTGATGCCAAACCACCATTTTTGTATGGCGAACTAGCAGAAGAGGTGTTTGTAGAACAACCATGTGGATATGTCAAGAAGGGGAATGAAGAAAAGGTATATCGACTAAAGAAAGCTCTTTATGGCCTGAAGCAAGCCCCGCGAGCATGGTATATTCGAATAGAGACATATTTTTTGAATATGGGATTTAAAAAATGTGATTTTGAACAAACTCTATTCATCAAAACAGACCAAGGAGGCAAGATCTTAATTGTGAGTATGTATGTTGATGATCTCATTTATATTGGTAATGATCCTTTAATGTTCACCTCTTTTATGAGCCATACGAAGCAAGAATTTGATATGACAGATCTCGGTAAGATGCGATATTTTCTTGGTCTTGAAATTATGCGATTGCACAACAGTATTTTATATCTCAAAAGAAATATGCTTTTGAGGTATTAAAACGCTTTGGCATGAATGACTCGAATTTTGTGCAAAATCCTATAGTGTCAGGAATAAAGACCTCAAAGAAAATTGGCCTTGATTAAGGGGTGAACAAGTCCCACTATAAGCAACTTATTGGATGCCTCGTGTATCTAACTTGATTTGGCATACGTTGCAAGTCTCCTTAGTCGTTACATGGAAAATCCTTCGGTGAAACATATGCAGGTAGCAAAACGGGTACTGCTCTAAGGGAACTGCTTTACAAGAAGGGTGAAGTAAAACTTGTAACATACACAGACAGCGATTATGCAGATGACATAGATGATCAAAAAATCACTTCCGACTATGTCTTCATGGTTAGCTCTGAAGCAATTTCATGGTGCTCAAAGAAACAACATGTGGTTAGCTTATCCACCACAGAAGCGAAATTTATAGATGATGCATCTGGTGCTTGTCAAATAGTGTGGTTACAAAGGATAATAGCAAAATTAAATCAGGTTTATGAGAATAAAGGCATATCGATTAACTGCGACAACAGTTCTACTATTAAGCTGTCTAAAAATCCCGTTTTGCTTGATCGCGGTAAATATAGCGATGTCAAATTTCATTTTCTTCGTGAGATGTCCAAAGAAGGAATTGTAAATTTAATTTATTGTGCTAGTCAAGAACAATTAGCAGATTTTATGATCAAATCATTAAAGCTTAGAGTATTTTTGAAGTTGCGAAAGTCTCTTGATTTTTGCTCTAAAATTGAAGTAAACTATAAGTTAGAAGTTAAAATCAAAAGTTGTCGTTTAAGGGAGGATATTGAAGATATAAATTAGCATGTAGTTCTAATGATTAATGGGTTAGTGGGTGGTTTCATTTGTTGTTAATAAAAGATCTATTTAATTAGTTTGTCAATTTTATTTTTTTAGTATTCATGTTTTTAGAACTTGTTGCTACGTGATAGTTTTTTTCTCTTGATTCCTGTAATTGATGTAAGGCTATAATAGCCATTACTTATCAATAATAAAAATCATCTTCTTCTTTGTTGTAAACCTTACTCTACTCATGCATCTTCTTTCTTAACAAATCCTAACTCTATTTTTATTAAATTTTAAATCAATCAAATCACTTCAAAACAAAATTTTCATAATTTTAACTAATTAACTAAAAATAGGTAAAACTCAGTACTCCAAACGATTCTCCAGAAAACAATATCTTTTACTACTTTGATAAAAGAGGTGTGCTATGCTTACACTCAAACTGTACACCATATACTTTTACACCGTAGTTATTCCAATTCATTGCAAGTGTGGCACAAAGTCCAATGCACTAAAAAATAATAAAAAATAAAAAATGTATGTTGGATGGTATATTTATACGGTGTAGGTGTTATTAGTAGTGTAAAAATAATATTTCTCTTGATAAAATCATGCGATTACAGCATATCATTTTGTCAAACCTTGCACTCTTTTCCTACATCAATATTTTATCCTATTAAATTAATTTTAATAAAGTTTTTAATAAAACTGATATTTACACACCTTATGCATTGTTTTAGATATTGGCCTATTCTCCACGCTCCTCCCCTAATAACTTTCCATGTTTTAAGAAAGCAGACACTTAGTATCTTGTGATACTCAATTCAAAACAGAATCAATTCTACTTTAAAAGAACCAAACATCTTAAAACCACTCCAGAATCAATTTTAAATATTTAGAGTTGCGTTAGATAAGAGAAAAATCATACAAATGAGCCTGGCAAAACACTCCACTTCCTTTATGTGATAAATACATGTTGAACAAGAGGGGGGAAATTGGTATCAAACATACTTCCTAGTATTTTTTTTTTGTTGTTGAACTCTATAAACTCACATAAAGTGGACAATCTAGGATTTTAATCTAAGACAAATCCAATTTAACAATGTTAACATTACCTATTGACTAGGCTTTACATATATTATCTTCTATTATATTATTATCAACTAATACAACACTTAAATTATAAAAAACTCACAAATGAACAAACATCTTAACTCAAGCCCCTCTTCTCTCTTTTTTCAGAAGCAGAAAGAGAATTTGGATCCTCTCATAATGAAATGATACAAGTAAATTATTATTATAATCTCACTAATGAAAACTCAATGCTTCCTACTAATATACCTTTCAGATTATAGAACCCAATAAACTTTCAATAGTGAGATCAATACCATAACCCCCTCATCTCATCTTGGAATCCAACATGAAAGGATACAAATATCCCAAAAATAACTTGTACTTTTACATATATCCCATAAGTCCCCTCAAGCGAAAGTAATCTTATTCCTCGGATATTAAATGTGATTAGGCCACTTAACTAATTACGAAAGTTTATTGTTGGTGAAATATTAGTTATTACATGATTTATTTATGAACATATAAAATGCAAATTCAAGAACCCGGGATGTTGTAATTTGCTAGTTATGCATCAAACTACCGTCAGTTCCAAAACAAAACGCTAATTTATCAAAAAGGACTTGTTCATATTTTCAAGATAGATTAAATTGACTATTAGCGATAACAAAAATGCATTTCAAAATATATTTCTCATACAAATCTAAACGGGATAGTCAGCACATGCCTAAATTGACAACATATAGTACAGAGAGTACATGGTGGGTTTTAGATGTACTTGAGACCAGAGATATATTGTTGCCTAGTAATTATATACTGGGCCAGTGAATATATAACTCCTAAGATACCCAAGATCTTAATCTTGAGAATATCTGTACATGCAATAGGAAGCAGATTAAGGGGCAAAGTTATCCATGGTGGTGAGTCACTCTGTTTTGAATGGCTCCATACATACCTGGTGAAAATTATGTGACTGGGAAACGTAAGAAGAAGGAGTGCCAAATTCTTCACCATAAAAATCCAGTCTGGCCCACCGATTTGAAGACCCCATCCACCAGCATTCCCTTGCCAAACATCTTCCCATATGCTATATAAGGCAGTTAAAACAAAGTAGACAGAGATAACAACAGTCACGGGAAAATATCTGTGTTTGTCCCCAAAACCAGCAATGAAATCTGAATCCTGATTGAGCAGCAGAAGGATAGGTGCCAGGAAAAATATAGAACGGTTTGAGCCACCAGTAAGGTAAACATTCAGGACCAAGCATATAGCAAAGCATAATATTGTGGCGACGTTGCCAACAGAAGGCATCCAGGCTCCATCGGCAGCCATCTTCTTAATTGTAAAGGAGGGAACAGTAGAAGCCCGGCGGTGCTGCATGAACCTTGCTCTTGGCAGAGAACTAGCAGATACATTTTGACCAGAATGACTGTGTCGAATTCCACTTGAATCAATGATCTTTTCCCGCATAATTGAAGTAAGTTTATATTTTATTTCCAACGCTATAAGCATGAAGATTGCTGCGTACAAACCAAGAAGAGATGTTCTAGCACCCTCAATAGCAAGCAATGTTGTAAGCTTCTTCTCCTCCTCGTCCAAATTTCCTATCTCACTATCTTCAAGAATATTTTTAATTCTCAGTTGGCCCTCCAAAAGATAAGTAACTGGAAAGAGAGCTACAAGTAAAGCAAATACCCAAGGTAAAAGCTTTGTGCTTGAAGCAGAGGGCATATGAGTGAAGATGACAAAAACAGAGGCACAAACCATAGTGACAACAATCAGAACATCCAGAACTACTGCCCAGACAAAGTATTCCGTGGCAATGTAGATACCAAGGGCAAGACCCATAGCAATAGAGTAAACAGTCCTTAGTTCAACAATATATTTAATGGGTATGATAGATGTAATGGATGCTAGAGTCAGCAAAATAGCAATAATAAGAAGCCAAGATGGCCAGGTAGGCTTCCCAGCTATAAACCCATAAATTGAGATATCATCAGCAGAATGGCGGGCAGTTTTGATAAGATCCGACTGGTAACTCAGTGACAAAGGAAGAGGTGGCTGCATCAAAATTAAAAGTAGACCAGTTGCAGCTACGAGCACCAGACATCTCTTTGCAGACTGCAGGACAAACAAAAAGCTTATGATCAGTCTTCCAATATCTTACATGAATTGGGAAGGTGCGATGTCAACCGTGATTTCTAATTATCTAGCATGTGATGTGAGAACACAAAGGTTTGCATTTGATAATGAATAGTCCACAGTCCATACTCCAAAACCAAACATCGCAAAACAATATATTGGATAATTATACATACCAAAACATGAGAGAAATGAATAGCAACAATTGGAATACAAGCCACTCCAATCAACAGTGTACAGAAGCCCAAAATTAAACCATCTGAAGGAGACCTTCCGTTCCACCACTGGAGGGCCTCAAAAATTGTTTCACGGCAAAACCATACAGATAAGGCAACTACGCTGGCATGCGCATAACCTTGCCATGGTTTCATCCTAGAACCTGTTTTTGATTTATCCCTGCAAAATCCAACAATAATTAAGTACAATGAGGCAGACAATAAAGTGCAGAGGCTTAATTACGGTCAAACCCCTCAAATTGACAAATCCAGGGACTCGCAAAAATTACCTATAAAGAAGTAGTGGGGGGGAAACAGCCAACAGGAGGACAGCTGAAACCCATACAACAGACTTAGATGCAATAAACAACATGGAAAGCTTTGAAGAAAAGAGGCAAGTCAAAATCCAAACAGCTTTTCCTCCAATTCGATGATCCACATATAGCCTTCTCACCAAAGCTAAACCCAATAAAGTTGTCATCACAACCATATAACTAGGATACATCACCACATCTTCAAATCCATAATAGTAAATGCTGGAGTAACTGAAAAATCGGCTTTCAATGTGGCATAAGAGCAATGCGTGGCTTATCAGACTGATCTCAGACAAAAAGTTTATCTTGGAAGGCAGAAGAGTTAAACCAGGAATAGCCATAGCCAGGACAGCATTTGCAACAATCAGCTTGCAAAAAGATTTAAGGGACATGCCAGCCAACCAAATATTTAAATCCCAGAAGTTGTGCAACACAAACCATGTGATCATCAAGCTCCCAAGAACAACAAAAGCAAAGTATGAAGTTAAGCTCTTCTTTTCAAAAAATCGAGCCAAATAAAAGCCAGCAGCTGCAGGCAGGGGCAGGAACTGCAAATCAAAGATAGATAATAGATCAATCATAGAGTGTGAGAATAAGAAAGAGAGAGGGAGAGAGAATTGATATGGGTAAATGTTAAATATTTAACTATCAAAATGAGCAGTGTAATCATGTACCAAAGAAGCCAGTAAACCAAAATATCAAATAGTTCAAGAAAAACAGCAGGAAGTCAGCCAACCAATACAGATAGGTCCTGATTAGTGTTTTAGGGTTATTTAGTGGGATGAATATTTAACGATATTGGATCAAGAAATTACTCGTTAGACAAAAAATCAAGAAACAAGAGTTGATGAGGACATAAAACTAGATACTGCACAATTGAGTAGTGATAAAATGCAATACGACTCAAATTCGGAAAATATATACCATGGTAAGATTAATGGTAATCGGACAGAATAAAGTGGTACGAATGAGAATATGAAACTACTTCACATTGCCCGCATTGTATGAAATAGGACAGAATAGAAATGAACATTATTGGATGCATTTTGTTCCATTCCCTAACCAAAAACCCTTCATTTTCCCTCTTACATTTTAGGAGGCATCGGATGAAACCAGTCCCTTTCGTTTTTTTTCATAAAAATATACAAACAATGGAATTATAATTATACTCCAATCCAATCAATTACATTTAAATCACCATCTAATATCCTAAGAAACCTGTAAATCTTGTTCAGTTTCTGATTTCTGATTATTCTCTACAACAAAGTTGACAAAATAGTAATTCCTAGCTTGACTCAGACAAAAAAGAAATGTAAAACTATGAGATCTTAACACTAGATACAAGATCTTAGCGGTTATGTATATTTAAGAATCTAATATAAAAACACAAATATGCATGTCCTAAAATACGAATAAGGCATAATTCCAATAAAATCATGATCATAAAAAGCATTTAAATATTTAGTTACTTCCATAACAAGAGGAGAACTAGCACTAGCCTAGCAGGTACACATAACCACTAGGAGCAATAGAAGTACCAGGAACAATAGATGACATTTTCCTGACACCCAACATGAAGAACCAACAACCAAAAAACAGCTAATGATAAACAACATCAAACGGGTATCGCAGCTGGAATCAGTCCAAGCTCTCACAAAGGCCGAGAGAATCCTGCACAAACCAGAAACATGGAAAGACGTAAACCCCATGGGCCACCAGAAACAGCTTAGTTTAAGCTCCACAACCACAAATGATGTAACACTCAAGGTGCGTTGTCCAGACGACAGCACAAACAAGGTTGCCTAGACAATGTCACGTCGTCAAAGCAATAGGGTTCAAAAGGAAAAGATTCAAAGCATAAACCACCATTTTGGCCTCTTCGAGTATGGGACATTATAAATTTAGTCTTTGAAAGAAGGGAAATTTAATAGATTAAGTCCAGTTACTTAACATTAACAGACCTGCTCACGTGGCACATTAAACACACGGTTGCACCATTACGAGTATAGTATGTGGCATTTGTCTCTGTTATGGATTAAAATAACCTAAACAACAACAATCAGGATCCTCTTTTTCAACCACCCTAACAAATACCACCTTCATCAATGCCCCCATCCTCCACTTTTCCAAATCAAAAGACGTTCCACTCATTCAGGTAGGGTGTATTCTCTTCTATTTCCCTTTAATACTTTGAAGACATGGACTTCTTGCACAAGACTATCCATTTCTCTTTCTCTCTCTCTCTCTTTGTTTCTTTCTCAACATTGATTGCTAAGAGCACCCTACAATTCTGGACCCCTTCTTTCACCTTCCATATTTGTAAGCTTTTTTCTTGCATCATCTTTACATTTTCTAGAAACTTCCATAGCTTTACCCTTATTAATTCGCCTTAAAAAAAGTTTAAGGCTAAAAGCTAAATGGCTTAGCTTGCTAAAAATTCTGAAGCCCCTTGCACCAACAAAATTCTGAAGTGAAGCTAAAAAAATTGCTATATATCAAAGCAATAAATAGTGCCATTATGGTGAATGGTGAAGTTTTACACACTATCAATTCTTGAGCAGAAGCTAAAAAAAACAACTTGAGTAAAGCCATCATCAACATTGAACCATTCAATATAATGCTCTCAGTTATGTATTATAAGCCCCTGCTTTTCTAGCTGCCCAACACATTAGAAGATTGGAGGTATCTATAAAAAGGCGAGTGCTTATCAAAGGGACTGGTGAAGAAGGTTGAATGTTACAGAGGTTGGAGAAGAGTCATGTGACTCAAGGTGTTTTGGTCATTGTAGTCCCTAATAGAGAAAGATGCCACATATTACAACACAAAAAATCTAATCAGGCACATAACATGAAGCAGAAAGTAATGAACCTAGAATAGAGCCTCAATTGATTGACAGCAGTTTTTTGAATAAATAAAATAGTTCTTCTTTTAAGAACTACACTTAACTGAGAATGCCCTACACGTTCAAGTTGCAAAACTCTCATTTGATGCGGGTTAATTTTAGGCTGGGAGAATACATGATATCATTGTTTAACTAAGAGAGTGAATAATTTCTGGCAAGACGGGTTTAAGGAAGATTGTCACACTGACAGGTACCTGTTATTAAATTCAGACACACTCTGTTAGTAGCTTGCAGCTCGCTGGATATGACCACTCATGGTAGCTTCATCGTGTGCTAACGTGTGACTCACAAGAAACACAACTGTTCCCAACTACTCATGTTCATAAATACAAAGCAAATTGCAGGTCACAAACAAACATCATATTATGCAATTCAATTACTTTCTACAGTTTTACTATCATGCACCACAAAGCTCGGCAAATAAATCTGTCACAGTTTTGACTATCATTCTAAAATCTACTAGACTACCTATCATGTTTTCATTATCAGTTTCAACTCAACACTCACGGTCTACTACAGACGCATCAAGGAAGAACCAGAAAACTAACCGAATTGCTCCTTTTTTCCAACAATTTATTAATTTTTTTAGAGGATTCATCCATGACCATTTCATCACAGTAATCCTATCTTAAAGAATCTCTTTCTGACCCAAGAATAAAAGCCAGCCATAATTCAAATATATAATCATCTACAGAATCAAATAGCTCTGCCCCCAAAGAAACCACTTTGAATTCCATTGAAGCAAGAAATCACAAAAATAAGTCAAAACCTACTCACCAGTACAGGGTATCCAACAACAACAGCTCCAGCGGCACTGACAACAATGGCGGAAGTAGTGAAAGCAACCGAGCTTAGGGCATCAGAAACCATACCCATAGAATAAGCACCGCCAGCAGCAGCCCCACCAAGCATAGTGATAGTAACAAGAACATAATTAAGAGGCGGCGGAACCTGAATATACCTCCCAAACGAATTAAAAACAACCCTAACCTCCAATGCAATCACAACAAAAACCAAAGCAACAAAACCATTCACTAGACGAATACTACGAAGATGAGAAGCATTATCAGAAACCCACCAGAGAGCACCTCTAGTGGAAGCATAAAGCTGAAACAGAAACGGAATGAAGAAAAGCAAAATGAGGTCACAAAAGGAAGCATAGGAAGACAAAACAACCGAGTAATGCGTAGCAAGATGAAAACAAAGAGGAACAAAAAGCAAATAGAGAGTGTGAATACAGCTCTCAAGAGGACCAAGTATGAAACTATCTTTAGGAGCTTCACCACCATGAAACCTAGCATGATGACTAGTCTTAAAAGACGAAAGCCTAGGAACAGAGTAAAGCCAATAGAAAAAGCAATTAAACGCCATGAGATAATAAGCGGAGTTGTCAATTCCGACAGCCGCGACGGCAGCCCATGTAAAAAGCGAGGAGGCAGTGATAGGGAGGCAAGCAAAGAGAAGACGTTCGAGAGCCGGGACGATGGTGGGGTTTTCGAGGAGGAGAAACTTGAACTGAAGAGAAGACCAGATTCCAATAAGGAAAGTAGTATGAGCGCATAGGAACGTAGCGAGGATGGTTAGGGTTACGGAGGAATTGAAAGATGAGAAGAGAGAAGGTGAAGCTGTGAAGAAGAATGAGAATTGAGCGAAGATGAGTGAAATCCAAACGGAGAAGAATGAAGCGGGTTTGAAATTGAGTGAATCGATGATGTATGAGATCATGAGGCCGACGATGAGTGTAGCGGCAACGGTGGAGCCGCCGAGGTCGAGGAGGAACAAGGCGGAGGGAATGAGGGAGATTGCGATGAGGTAATTGTGTGAGAAGGTGGTAGGGTTTTTGAGAGATCTAGAAGATGAAGATGAAGATGAGAATGATGATTGTGATGAAGAGAATTCATTGGAATTGAATCGAGAAATGGTTTCTCTGGGGTTGGGGTTAGGGTTAGGGTTAGGGTTTGAGGAAGATGGTGAAGAAATTGAAATGTAGGGACGAAGTGAACGGGGTTGAAGCATTTTGGTTCTGTGTTGACTCGGAATGAACTCGTTGGGACACTCTTCGGAGAGAAGAGAAACCCGCAGTAGAGAAGAAGCTGATAATTCCTAACTGAAACGATGGGTGTGAATGTCGTTTTGGTGTTTGTTAGATTTGGGTGGGATTCGTTGTAGAATTATGGGCTTGGTGGGCTTTGATGGGATAAAGATTTCATTGCACCACCTGAATCTTTTCAAGGAAGTTTTACCCCATACCCCTACACTTATACCTATACCCCTACATTAAAAAATTTTGGACCAAAATATCCTCGTATAAAAATTTATTATTTTTTAATTTTTTTAATATTTTTTTATTTGTTTACCGGAAGACTTTTTGGAAGTCTTCCGATTCACATTTTTTTAGTATGTTTACCGGAAGACTTTTTGGAAGTCTTCCTGTTCATGTTTTTTTTTTAATTTGTAATTAATATTTAAGATTTATTAATTTTATATAAAGATCAATTTAGTAAATTTTTTAATATTATACTTAAAATATAAAAATTCTATAAATAGAGAATCATTTTCAGAATATTTTCTATTTACTATAATTATTAGAATACTAGGATTAAAAACATTTATTTTAAATGATCATAATAGTAGAATTTTCTCAAATATCTTATTAATCTTAAACATTAATAAATAAAATAAATTTAAATATAAGATATAAGTTTATATTATTCAATATATTTAATCAAATGAAAACATATGTGATAAATAAATAATGTATTTTAACTTAAAATGATCACAATAAGTTATCTTGCAAAATAATATAAGTAATAAATTAATAATGTATTTTATTTAAAATAATCACAATAATAAAATACGCAAATAATGTGTTTTATTTATAGGACTGATATAGTTTTATTGATTATTTAATTTTGAATACTACTATGAATATAGTATTTAATCTATACTTTAGAACTCACATAATTATAAATATAAAAAATATTGTTTTATTACCCATATTTTTATTTAATTAAAAAAAATAAGAATATAAATTTATTATTTGTTTTTCATTTTTGTTTGATCTTTTTAATTATTTCACTTTATTTAATATTTTTAATAAAATAAATAATATATTTTATTTAAAGTAAGCGCAGTATAGAATATGCAAAAAATTTATAAATAAAAAAAAGATCAAACGAAAATGAAAAACAAATAATAAATTTATATTCTTATTTTTTTTAATTAAATAAAAATATGGGTAATAAAACAATATTTTTTATATTTATAATTATGTGAGTTCTAAAGTATAGATTAAATACTATATTCATAGTAGTATTTAAAATTAAATAATCAATAAAACTATATCAGTCCTATAAATAAAACATATTATTTGCGTATTCTATTATTGTGATTATTTTAAATAAAATACATTATTAATTTATTACTTATATTATTTTGCAAGTTAACTTATTGTGATCATCTTAAGTTAAAATACATTATTTATTTATCACATATGTTTTCATTTGATTAAATATATTGAATAATGTAAACTTATATCCTATATTTAAATTTATTTTATTTATTAATGTTTAAGATTAATAAGATATTTGAGAAAATTTTACTATTATGATCATTTAAAATAAATGATTTTAATCTCATTGTATTCTAATAATTATAGCAAATAGAAAATATTCTTAAAATAATTCTCTATTTATAGAATTTTTATATTTTAAGTATAATATTCAAAAATTCACTAAATTGGTCTTTATATAAAGTTAATAAATCTTAAATATTAATTACAAATTAAAAAAAAATATGAACCGAAAGACTTCCAAAAAGTCTTCCGGTAAACAAACGAAAAAATATGAACCGGAAGACTTCCAAAAAGTCTTTCGTAAACATACGAAAAAAAATGTGAACCGGAAGACTTCCAAAAAGTCTTCCGGTAAACAAATAAAAAAATATAAAAAAAATTAAAAAATAATAAATTTTTATACGAGGATATTTTGGTCCAAAAATTTTTAATGTAGGGGTATAGGTACAAGTGTAGGGGTATGAGGTAAAACTTCCCTCTTTTCAAACGTTTTTCATTTACTTAGATGTAATTTTGAAAGTATTTTTTACACACTTAACAAATGCTATTATGAGAGGCATCTTATATGTTGAGATATTTTTATTTCGAAGATGTATTTCTGAAATATTTAAAAAAAACATTTTAATTGTTTAATTCAGTTAATATTATGTATATGCATCTCCGGGTTGCACCTCTTGCACACTCAAAAAATATCATTTTGAGAGTCGTTACATGTATTTGGGTTATTTTTATTCTAGATATGTATCTCCGAAATATTTTAAGAGTTAATTGTTCAACTCAGTAAATATTTCAGAGATACATTTCTAGAATTTTGAAAGTATTTTGAAAGTATTTTTCATTTACTTAGATGTAATTTTGAAAGTATTTTTTACACACTCAACAAATGCTATTATGAGAGGCATCTTATATGTTGGGATATTTTTATTTCGGAAATATATTTCTGAAATATTTAAAAAAAAACATTTTAATTGTTTAATTCAGTTAATATTATGTATATGCATCTCCGGTTGCACCTCTTGCACACTCAAAAAATATCATTTTGAGAGTCGTTCCATGTATTTGGGTTATTTTTATTCTAGATATGTATCTCTGAAACATTTTAAGAGTTAATTGTTCAACTCAGTAAATATTTCAGAGATACATCTCCAAAATTATTGGCGACGTTTTGAAATTTCTATCACCATTGCATGTCAGGTGTTTCCGGAGATGCATCTCCGAAAATATCTGATATAGAATCCAATTGCATGATTACTCCTCCATTGTTGACATACTTAGTTTCAACCAAACTTTTCGCTCTAAAAACCATTCATTCTCAATTCATTTTTCACTCCAAATATCCATCATTTTGGTTCATCATATCACATGAACAAAATAATACTGAATTTCATATAAAGATTTTTCTTTTACATCTGCATTGCTCACATTAATCATCCATTTTTACTGGAAAAAATTACGTTGTCTCCGAAAATGTATCTCCGAAACGTATATGAACTTGTCCGAAGATGCATTTTCTGGAAGTTGATCCTATGTTCTGTTATTGTTTTAATTGTTTTTATTAGATATGGTACACTCCGGTGTTTTTCCAAAACAAGTTGTTTCGTCCAAGGTGTGGTTGTTTCTCTAAATGTTAAAGGGGTTGTTGTGAAGACGGTGGGTGTTGGCAACGACTTTAAAAAACAAGCAAGAGTTTGAATCTCGTGATCATATGCTTGAATGGATTTGTATGGAGGCCTCTAAACTTGAATCCAGTGTGGTTATCGGAAGGTTCAATAATGGTTTGAATAGAAGGTGCGTCTTTGTGACAATGACATGCAAAATAAGCAAGAAATATCGAACTTCTCTCCAGAATTTTAAAAGAGACGACGCTAGTATAAGAAAATATGATTGTCCGTTTAAGGTTTGTGGTTACATGTTGGCAAACAAAAATTGGAGATTTAATGTAATACGTGGTTTGCATAACCATGATTAATGTTTAAAATTAGTCGGTCATCCTACTTTTTGTCGGCTCAAATAGGAAGAGAAGGAATGTATTGCTGACAAAAACCAAATAATAAGTATCGTTATCTATTACTTATGTGTGTGTCTAGGGCTACGCAAAAACTATCTTTTTGTGCGAAAAAGAGAAAACAAATAATTTAATTAAATATTAAAATAAGAGACTAAAACAACGATTCTCATCTATCAAATTTATTCATACAAATCTCTGCACCTAATCATAACTAGAATTTCATTTTATTTTGAAAATACTAAAGTAGTGGTAACACCCAGTTTCGTCGGTGTGTCACTGAACCTTAAACCCGCAAAGTATCGGCTTTTGCATGATTTTAAGTTTAAAATTTTTATACAAGATGAAATAACTTATCGATTAATTTATAAAAACTTTCACAATCTCTAAATTAAAAGTTTGATTTCCAACGTTGGATACAGTTTTTGCCTTTTCGGCGTGTAAATGGTATCTCAGCCCTATTACTTTTATAGCAAGTCTTTACTTTTTTAAAAAAGAAAATTTAAAACAACATATTAATTTTCTTTATAATTAAATATCTAGGCGATTCGCACAAATTCCATCAGTAAAATATTCCTAATATTTTAGACTTTAAAGCAGATTACTCAGACATGGTATATGAACAGACAAAGCATGTATATAACAAATTCATAATTAAAAAAGTAAATAATTGAAATTGTGAATAATTATAATTTCTTATGAAATTAAAGGTGCTACGAAGGGATGCTTTGATCCAAAAATACATCAGTGCATAATTGTTTGAAACTTGAAACTTGCATAAAACTAAAGTGCGGAATTTTAATGTAAATCAAGTGCAAATTAAAGCTTGGATCCTTTTGAGTTATAAGCCTATTAATAATGAATTTCACACTCCAAATGTTCCACAAATCATGTCTAATTATAGGCAAATCATGGAGAAATGGGTTGAAATGGTTGGAGAAAATGCATAAAATTTTGGTATTGGACGTCGTCGTGACTTGTGATTCTGGATTCTAGGCCTATGATGGGCGTCATATGCAATGACGGCCAACCCGTTATGGGATCTTCAACATGAACTCTATTTTTCTGCGTCAGGGCAATGACGACCTAATTCATGGGCACGACAGACGTTATGCCATCCCATCACAACTTATGGTTCTTTCGTGTTCTTCCTTTTTTCGTTTATTTCTTTCTGAAATCGATGCCAATTGCCATATACTTGAAACACAGTGAAACTTCCAAGTTTTGCAATATCATGCAACTAAAATACTATGAAAACATGGAAAGAAAACTAACATAAAGACGATAAAATAAATTTGATCATCAAGAAGACATCAATGGAAGGTAGGTGGAAGTTGGGTTCCCAAAAGGACCATATTACATATTCATACTAACATGGTATAAGGATCACGTAGCATTACATTTGTGGCAAAGATAATTTTCTGCAATGGAACCAAAGTTAGCCACTAAATAAGGAGGCGGAGATTGTTACAGTGATCTTGAGCTTTTGATACGGTCGATGAGGGTCTGACCTGCAAAGTTAACACTTCAACGCTCAAGTTAGTAAGAAAGTGAAAATGATATGAGAATGAGAATTAATTTGAATACCTAAGAAATGACATATTTTCCTTAAATAAGAGAAGCAACTGGAAATCAAAAGTGTGAAAAGTGCGGCGGGAATTGCAGTTAACCTTCAGATAACAGAGTCCTCGTGCATAGAATTGCTTACTTAGAGAGGGAAAACGAGTCTAACTGTTATGTACTTTATTGCTTTTGCTTCACTATTAGGCATTTACCCTTTGTCCTTGTGGGTGGCCCAGGACAGATAGATATATGTAATTAAATAGTACTCCCTCTGTTTCAAAATGATTGTCGTTTTAGTAAATAAAATTTGTTTCAAAATGATTGTCATTCGCATTTTTCAATATAGCAATTATTACAAATTTTCCAATTGTATCATTTACTTATTACTCTTGACACTATTTACAATACTTTTAATAAGGTTAATTTAGTAAAAGTGTAATATCTTGTGACAACATTATTGCATTCTTTAATTTGTGTGCAAAAATCTTAAACGGCAGTCATTTTGAAACAAAGAGAGTAATTTAAATATTATTATACTATTTACATTGTGATTTAATTAAAATAATTGATACTTTATTATTTAATTGGCTAGGATTGATCAACATTAAAGGTTGATGGGGTGTATCTGCAAGTGCACAGAAATGCCAGTTATAGTATAAAAAATGTTGAACCCACGAATACCAACAATCAATCCTATCGTTAACAACTATCGCTATGTAAATCTAAGGCTAATAGGATTTTTGTTTTTGGATTTTTGAAGGAAAATAAAATAAGACAGGGAATAAAATTCGGCGTTGGATAATGATAAAAATGAGACCGGAACATAAGTTCCAATCGCACCTCTAGGACTCAATGAATCCTTGGCGTTTGTTTTTATTTTTAAAATATTTTTCGAACAGGAAGTATCAATTTAAAAACACTGATCACTTTCGCGTAGCCCGTGTTATCTTTCAAAACTTAAATGCTTGGTTGTTGATGTCTCACTTACACTTCCAAAACAATTTTTGAAAACCAATAAATCCTAATTAGTCCCTAAAACATTGTCGCTGTTTTTAGAAACTAAATCCAATCTTTACGATCGGGTATTGATCCCACATTGTCGTTTTGTTAATTAGTACCTGAGTATTTTGAAATCACAAATGCAAACATTAATCAGGCATCAATCTCACATTATCGTTTTGTTGATCGATACTGAAACGTATCAAACTCATAAATGCATAAAATTTATCGAATAATTGTTTCACACTATCGTTTGTTGACCAATATCTAAACACTTCCATTATCATGCAAAACTTATGAATGTTAAACCTTAAAAATCAGAACCAGAAAAATACTTTAATGTTGAAATTATACGCCAGCTGAATTCACAGAGTTCCATCAGAATGAAGATCCCCACATCCGAACTCTAGTAGTTTAGTCGAACATGGTTGCAGAAACAAACATGCAATTTTCAATATTCAATTCAATCAAAAACATCATAAATAATTTAAATTAATTGATAATGGGATTTTGCATATGAATTAACAGAATAAATCAAGAATCCAGGGTAAAAACAATAGGAATATGATACAAGGTAGGAATTGTAAAAGGCTTGAAATAAAAGCGATGGAACGTAAATGACCTAAAATAAAACCTGAAATATAAAGCAGTTAAATTCAAATAAACCTGCAAAGTAGAACTGGAAATAAACTAGAATTAAAAACTTCAATTGAAGGCAAGATCGTTTGATTCAAGCACACAATACAAGCTTAAATAATAAGGCGTAGTAGTTCCTCAGTGTGAGAAAGCTACTAGTTTACAATGGTGATTTCTTCTTAAAACTAAATGTTCTGAACTTACACAAGACTAAGGTATAACTTGGATAATTAATTATGATAAAAACTAACAGTATATAGTGTTACATAACTGAAACTGCAATCCCAAAGGTGTAGAAGTCAAGGGAGAGAAAATAGGAGGAATGGGGGAAGACTGGGCATGATTTTATTGCTACTCTTAAGGATGTGCACTGCATGGCGGGCACCATGCATCCTGTGGCAAACGCCACATGTGTAAAACGTGAATTTTAGCAGTTGGGACTGCGTATCAGACGCCATGGCCCCTGTGGCGAGCGCCATGGTCCTTTGACTACGTCTCCTTGCTCATTTTCCTCCTCTGGTGGGTCCCTTGGCTGCCTAGTCATGGAAGGCGCCATATGGGTTGCCGCAAGTGTATTTTTGCCAATTTTCTATACTTTTCATCATTTTCGTCTGATTTTTTCATATATATACTCCTACTCGTAATATACCTGAACACATAAAGTACCAACATAACACTATAAAATATAATAAAGTGACACAAAAACATGTGCAAATCGAGTCAAAATACACTATATGTTTTAGTGTTATCAAAGGTCACCATCCATGAGACGAAGTTTAAGAAATTATCTAAGGTAAAGATACTTGAGAAGGTTCTAAGCATTGTAGACCACACAAAATTGTTACTTCAAACTTATTTATACAAAAGTGTCAATGCAAACTCGACCATACAAAAATGTCAGCCATCGTCAAGTTCAAATATTTGTTCGTGTTGATTTACATATGCCCTTTTTGGTCATATTATTTATATAACTTGTGTTTGATACTTCCCATTATTTTGCACTTAAAATATTGTTCCTCTCTAACGGTCGATGACTATAGGCAAGAGGCAATCGAGCCACAACTTCAAATAAATCAAATGACAATTGTTGATAAAGTCAACTACAATAAGCTTATGTTGACATGCATTCATAGATGGTGACAAGCCAAGTAAGAAGAATGTGGTGTTTAGGTTCTTGGGCAATGTTAACACTATGATTGATAACTCACTATTTATGAGAGAATAAAGCCCTTATTCTTTTATTTTATTTTGTACTAGCAAGTTTATTAGGCCATTTCAAGTATTTTTGTTGTTTTAGTTCAATTAGGATAGAACACAATAGGTACTATCTTTTGAGATTCTTATGTGTTTTTCACTTGTGTAATATTACTCGGATGATAAGTTTTGGCACAACAAAAATGCTTCATGAATCCAACCTTACTCCCTAGCAGACCTCAGAGTCAGAAGATGATGTAAGGAGCGAATGGCTTCAACATTAGGGAAAATGTGGCATTGGTGTGAAGAAATAAGCATAGGCAAGCTAGAGAATTGGATGGATACGATCAAATGCTACAAGACAAAACCTGTAAAAGCTATGGGACACTGAAGTTTGTGCATTGTATGTCTGTTTGTGCAGCAGGACTACCATAGGGTGTGTTATCCCCTGTGCGCTGAATAGTACCGCCTGATGCTGATTCGTGGGAAAGGATGAGGAATGTCGTGATTTTCTTGGGTCGAAATTGAATATTCACAAAGCCAATGATTCAATGACAAAATTAAACACTAGAAGTTAGAATATATAAAAGGACCACATGGAAGAAATTAATAGAGGTTCAAAAGTTGAGAAAATTTAGAAATAACTTAGAAAAATATCTCCTTTGAAGAAAAAGTTTGAACCAGAAGTTGAGAGTTCCTTCCTTTCTTCATCCATTGAAAAAGTGTTGAGTTGCCAGGCGGAACAAAACTTGCCTCTCGTTGATTGAAATATTGCACGAAGTAGAGTGTTACAATTAAATTTACATTTTATTTTCATTTGTGTTTAGAAATGTTAATTGTAAGAACTTGTCTTGTTGTATTTCTTTTTATCTCCATGAGATAAACTTCTTTATGTTAAGCAATGTGAAGTTTAATAAAAACTAGTATTATGTGTTAAATGATGTGATTTGAAGTGAGGTTTTTATCATGTGAAATAATGTAATATATTTATTTCTCTGCATGATCATCTTAAAAATAGGTAAAAGTGGGTTATTGATTAGGATGCCTATTAATTGGTGGAAAATCATGATAAATATGGTTGAAAATAGTAGGATAGACATATTCATTAGATTAGTCACTTTAGATATAAAATGACTGCAACCATAGAGAAAATCAAAAGAAAACAATACATGCTTCAATGTTATTGCGAGACCTTGAGAGTTGTTCTCCTAACTTAATGCATATGCTTTGATGTTGTAGACATACACCACTAGATCACATATGACCTCATATGTCACGATGCACCTCATCAAACACACAAAAGATATGAAACTCGTTGAATGGAACACTATCCAACACAACTCTCATTATTGATTTAACTTATTTACTATTGATTATTTCTACTCAACCTAAATCTATGACAACTAATTATTATTGTTACATTTTTGTTCATGGCTATTCACAAAGTCATGCATTAAGAATCAACTCAAGTCAATAAAATCTTTGTAGGATCGATACTATTACTTTTACATCACTTACTACCATTTGACTAAGTATACTTGCACATATAAATAGAACAACAAGTTTTTGCTATTGTTGTCGGGGGATTGCATCAATAACACTTTGATTCTTTAAAAATTTATGCGAAAAGTACATTTGAGCTTTTGAAGTTTTTGTCTTATAGTGACACAACATCTGTGTGGTTACTACATGCATAGGTTCATATGATTTTCTCCTCTATCACAATCGAGCAGTAACTTGTCACTCGTGTCTCTTCCCCCCTTAGTTGTATCATATTAAATAGAAACAATAATAATTTCATTTTGTCACCAATATTTTGTGCCAATAATAATACTTCTTCTCCAACCGTAAATATCTAAGAAATGAAACATAAACAAAATTAAGGCTAATTAATAAAATATAAAAGTTAAATGAACAAAGTATTAATCTTAATTAGACACACCTCTTTAATCGTGAAAAAGTCACCAAAGTCTCTAAATGTTTCACGGATCTCATCTTTTTTATTTTTTTGTAATTATAAAAAAAATGGCTTAAATTTACTTTTGATATCTCAACTTTGATGTTTTTTTTTTAAACTTTTATTCCACTTTCAACGATGAATGGAATAACTTATTATATTTCAAAAAAATTAATTAATAATTAGTATTTTTTATTAAATTTTTTTAAATATTAAATAATTAAAGCTGTGAAACTAGAATTTAGATCTAAGCCAACTTCATTAGATCAATAATTAAATACTCTATTCACAAGCTAACTTATATAAACACTAAAACTAATTGCAATTGAAACAACGTGGAACTTGAAATGAAGCTTTGCAATAGAGTCTTTCATCACTTCAACCATAACAAGAACAATAACAACCACCACCACCTCCATTTTCATTGAAATGGACTTTGGCCCAAAATTTAATTTCACAACTTTAAGTATTTAATATTTAAAAAAATGATAAAAATTATTAATAATTATTAGACTAAATTACAATTTTTGTCATCCCATTATGGTCATTTCACGAAATCATTTTTCATATTTATTTTTAAAGAGTTTTGATTCTCATATTCATTTTTCGTCTAAAAAACGCGGATGTGTCATTTATTTTATATAGGTGGTATACTTTTTGAAAGAGAGAGAATATAAAGAGCATTTTTTGATGAACGAGAAAAACGAATGAACAAATCAAGAGAAATAGAAAATGAAGACGACGATCGGAGAAGACGACTGAATGAATAAAACGTCGTCGACAATGCAATGAATAATTAATCTTTCTTATGCAAAGTCAATAAAAATATGTCACGTATCTAAAAAATAGTACACAACAACGTTTTTAGACAAAAAAAAATGGGCATGAGGAACAACGTGGTGGACTAAAAATACATTTAAACTTAAAAAAAATTAAACAACAATTTTATACTACTGAGTTTTTATGGGGCAGGGGAAAATGTAGTACACTGCATTTTTAAGAAAGGCAAAATATGCCACATTTTAAAGAAGAAAAAATAATGAGAAAGTGATGTTGCATTTGTGTACTAAACTCAAATATATGTGAATTTTTGTCTTTAAATGAAAAACTTCTATTGCATTTTTGTTAGGTGTGTTAGTTTTTTTTCTTTTTATCAAAAGTTTTAACAGTAATTTTTCTCTAAAAATTGTAAAAATTTTAGAAGGGAAAAAGTAAAATATTTATAAAATTAATTTGGGGTGTAAGGTGTTAGCATAAGAGTGCAGATAAAAAAATGATTAGTTATGATCTTAGCGGGCTTTGAAATAGAAAAAATATAAACCAAACCTATAGAATAAATTCAATGATATATTACTATTTTCCACCACTATTTGCTTATACGCCCCTTTCTTTGTATTTTTCCCTCACTTTAAAGTTATATATATATTTCTTATATTAATGAAGAGTTGTAGCAATTAATGGTAATAGGGAATTGTAATTTGAAAATTAATCAATTGCTGATTGTTCAAAATATTGAGTTCCCTCCTCTGTTGCAACCATACCTCACTATTCCTCAGACCATCCTTCGCTCACTGTGTACTCACCACCCTGTGACCTACCTTCAATTTCCACAAATTTTCTGTTCACTCAGAACCATCACCATGTCTTCTAAGCGTGATACGGCTAATGCTCACCACATGAGCATCTCTCTGGATGATGTCCTTGATATCGCTCCTCTCAATATAGTTTTTGGAAATGCTAGTGAAGCCTCAAATTCTGCTCCTCCTCATGCAAAACAAGCTTTTAAAGGTAAAATCCCTGAATCTTCTACTATCAACATTAATAGAATGCAAGGCTCTACCTACGTGGACAAGTCTATCAAGGAACTGGTCACTAAGATCCTCTATGGAGGTCGCAATGTGCATGGGATCACCACCCCCTGTCTCGGGTTGATCCATCCCCAATCCCTAGTGAGAACACCGAAGATAATACTGAGTTTCCCTCTACTGATACTAACCCTAACACAGAGAACTTGGAGAATCTTGCCAGCTCTGTGGTGCATGAGGAAGGTAATGATGCTGGCCAAAATGATGATGAAGCCAAGAATACTGATAATGATGATGACGTGAATGATGTTCACAGCAATGGTATAGATGTGCCATCAGATGATGAGCTCATCAAGAATGCTGCTCCTGGAATTGCCAAGAGACTTATGACCAGGAAAGGAAAAGCTGTGGTTGAAGAATCCCTTCTCAAAAGTCAAAAGAAGAGAAATCTTGTTGCCCCCCCCCCCCAAGACATGGAGCAAGGTGACTGGTGCATCCAAGAAAAGAAAAGTTACCAGTAAAAACTCTGAGTCTGATGAGGATGTTGTGAAAGATGTTCCTGACATATCCCATTTAAAGAAATCCTCTGATAAGAAATCTTCTAAACCTGTGCCAGCTGCCCCTCTGAACAACATCTCTTTTCATACTATTAACAGTGTGACCAAATGAAGATATGTCTATCAAAGGAGAATTGCTCTTGAAAGAGAATTGGGAAAGGATGCCTTGGAAATCAAGGAGGTAATGGACCTAATCAACAAGGCCGGTTTGTTCAAGATAGTCACTAGGTTCTCCAAATGCTATGAAGGACTGGTGAAATAGTTCATTGTAAACATACCTGATTCGATCACAAATAGGACCAGCAAAGAATACATAAAGGTGTTTGTTAGAGGGAATTGTGTGAAGTTATCTCTGGCTGTGATCAACAGATGTTTGGGACGTGCAAATAGTGGTGAGGAAGAATTGTCTGCTTCAGACAACCAGGTTTACAAGATCATCATTGCAAATCAAGTCAAGACATGACCATCGAAAGGGAAGCTATTTGCAGGAAAACTTAGTGTAAAATATGCCATTTTGCACAGAATTGAAGCTGCAAATTGGGTGCCTACCAACCATACATCCACCATTACTGTCGGGCTTGGCAAGTTCATTCATGTTGTAGGTACCAAAGTCAATTTTGATTTTGGCCGGTATATTTTTATCAGATTATTAAGCACTCTACTTCTAGTGCTATCAAGATGTCAATTGCTTTTCCCTCTCTTATTTGTGAGATTATCTTAAATCAATACCCTGGGATTCTATACTCTAGTGATGTTGCTAGCAAGAGAGAGACTTCACTGTCTCTTCACTTCAAGCTCTTTGCTGGGAGACATGTCCCAGATATTGCTTTGACTTCTGATGAGAAGGTCAATATCTCTAAAGAAATTATCATTGCTGAATTAAAAGAAACTTGTAGGGAATTAGGGGAAACTATCAATACTGCCACTACAAGAAAGATCAAGCTAGAGTCTTTCATTCAAAGTCTTGAAAGAGTTGCAGCTAATATTGACAGTAAGGCTGTGTCAGGGAAAGAATATGGAAATAAAGATGAAGATGTCTCAATTAATATTGAAGAGTTTGAATCCAGTCCTTTTGAGGAGGAAAATTAAGTTGTCTGCTTTGGTGGTTTGCTGATGGTCTATTGTTGGTGTGGCTAGTTTGTTTCTTTTTGTTTCTTCTGAGGAGTTCGATTTTTTGCTTTTGGTGGCTGTCTTAACAGAATGGGATATTTGTTGTGCTCTTCATGAGCTTTGTGTTGTAATAAACCTTTAACTTTGTGTTTCCAACTGTGTATTTGATCTATACTATTTGTTTAGTTATGATATAAATCTGTGGCTAAAAAGAGGGAGAAATAGTAGTAAGTAGTAGTAGTAGCATGTTTAGTTGTTTGTGCCTCAGCAGGTTAGTTGTGTGTATGCATCAGCAGGTGTGCTGATAATGTTGCTGCAGGCTGAGGTGTGTTTAGGTGTTAGATGAGGTTGTGTTTTGCTGCTTGAATGTGTGTGATTGCAGGTTGTGCAGGTTGTGCTTGGCTGATGTTATGTGCATCAGTTGAGGGGGAGTAACACAGGATGGTGTGACATCTGTAGTTTGGACTATCAGATGACTTTTTTTGCTGTGGAACATATGTGATTCAGGATGTCATTCTGGATGTCTTGACATCCATAATCCAAAACAGTCTAGATGATAATGTGTGAACAGGTTGATCCTGAGTGGCTGGAAGCTGATATTGTTTGTGTGTGTAGATAACTCTGATATGGTACTACAACATGTGTGTGTTAATTGGTAGTATTGGCTAGTAGCTTTCCTGCATGATTAGATACATGTTATGAACTTTTCTGCTTATGAACTTTTCTGCTGCTTGTTCTCTGATATGATGACAGAGTGTTTTAGCCAAAAATTTGCTAAAAGGGGAGTTTGTAGATGTTTTTGATTGGCTGCATTTTGTGGTAAAACATTGATATATGTGTGAATATCATGACTGATGTTATGACATACATAATAAGTGTGCTGCATGGTAAGTTTGGATAGCTAAGAGCAAAGTATGTTGGATGTCATGCTGGATGTTATGACATCAAGCAGCTTACATTAGGGCGTGTGTTTTAGGTTCTGGTATAGTGCATGAGGAAGCTCAAGCTATACTTCAGAAAACATTTTAGGAAGCTTGGTTATCTCAGGCGAAATGCCAGGCATGGCTGAGGATAACCTAGGACCAAACTGTTAGTGCGCAGCTTAATGAAAAGAGGTCTTAACTGGGTTAAACCTAATTTCTGCACTAGGGCCCAAAATCTTTCTGCTGCTTATAAACAACAAAGTAGCAATCCTAATTAAAGATAGTTCTGGGCAGGTCGACAGAGTTTTTGACAAAGAGTACATAGTGTTTGTAAGTGAAGAATTCAGTCTGTGTACTGTGATCTTCACGTGGTTGTTTGTGTCTTAGGATTACTTATGAGCCAAGTAATTATCTCTTTGATGATTGCATTGGACTGGTGTGTTTTGAGCTGTACTCTGTGTGTGTCACTTTAAGCTTTTAAGCACGAGTGCTTGTCTATTGATCAAAGCTGCGAAGCAGATCAAAATGTGTTTGAAGTGTGTCTTCAATTTTATCTGTAATTGAATTAGTTGATATCACTGCTGTGATTAAGGGGGAGTGAATTGGTAACTCAGGTATAATGTTAGGCTGAAGTGTCATTGGGTAGGTCTTAAGTGAAGAGTGCAAACTGGTTGTTTGACTCTGAATTAATTCTACTAAGAGTGAATTTCCTCCCTGGCTTGGTAGCCCCCAGATGTAGGTGTGATTTGCACTGAACTAGGTCAACAAATCTCTGTGTTATTTACTGCTTTCAATTCCTGTTTATGGTTAAATTCTGTAGTCAGCTCAGTAGTGGATGTCATAACATCCACTGTAACATCGACTGTTTGGTACCTAGAATTTCAAGCATGATCTCCAAGAAAATGACTTTCACTTTCTGGTCATTTTAGTGTAGATCTGGATTTGGACCTATGATCCTTTCTTCTATTACTTAGCGGAGTTCCCGAGGGAATCAAAGATCAGGAGATCCAATGAATCGCCACTGAAGCGATAAGACTGGAACAAGTGTGACGAATCTCCGTGTTCGATTATGAGTGCTCTTAATTCGATGGCATGAGGGGGTTACGAATTAGTAGGTCGGTGATTGGATATAAAATCGTGGAAATCATAGGAATGGGAAGTCGATTCCCACAGACAGTGCCACAGTTCCGTTCAGGGACCATAAATAAATGCAACTAGTGACTTGGATATCTTGAATCGATGATGTTGATCTCTATTACGGAGGCGTGAGACAGACCTTTATGGTTGACACTCTAACACCCAAGTCGATTCAAGATTCAAGAAGAGTATACTCAAAAGTGTTAATTAGAGAAAGTACATTGTTTTCAGTATAACCTGACTTTTATACCATGGTTCAGGTGGAGTGAATTTGAGATGAATTGGACCTTAACTATTTAGGCCTTTGGCCGACCCGGACCTGAACGTATACCATATTGCAGAGAACTATTATATTATTTTGTGCAACATTTTTTTTTTATGAATGTTATCTTGCGTGCGAATGGAATTTGCGTGTGTCCTTTATACAATCAACACCAATAGGTCTGCGTATGATCGTCTGGTGATCAATTTTACCATTAATAGGATATGAGTTAATGGACTTTATTTCCTTGTCTTCTTATTATTTCTACAATGAGTCGTGGGGCTCGACTCCTATAGATTTTTGTACTGATTGATCCCAAGTCCTCACCAATGCGATTACGAGGTATTGTTTGTTTTAGGTGTGAGAATTGTCACGACTTTGTTCATTAAAAAAGACACATTATTATTGAGAAGTTATGTATATCACTTTAACTTTCTCGGTGTCACAAATAAATTTTGCTGATATATCTCCCCCAACAGGCGGTTGAAGAACTTGCTGGATTTGTGGACTTTTCCTCTACTCCCACTCCAGCTTATGCACAAAACCTCTACTTTCAAGTTCGTCTCGAGTTATTGTTTCGATCGATCACACTTCTCCTGTAGACTAAACCTTTAAAAGCGGTATGTCCTATCACTATGATAAAGAAGGATCTTAAATTCACATCAGAGGTTCGTTTCATCGACCGTTATAGTGTTGATTCGTGGATTCTTTTGGTTTTACTTTCAGATAGGGTAAGATCTAGTGATAACTAAAGGATTATCTTTGTCATAAAGTTTCTTTGTAGATCTTTTGAATTATAGTCATCAGAATTAATAGTTGGATCGGGAAGGCTGACAGAAAATTATTATGCCATAAGGCCGGGAATGAAGTGATCATCTGATGTGATTTCTTTGCGATCTGCCTTTGGGTCAAACCAAATGTGATCGTGAAATTTCGCAAAAATTGATGTCAATTCATACAAACAGCGTGACTGTTCTATCTGAAAACTAGAATTGATGTTGATTGACGACGTTGGACTCTTGAAGTGGTGATGTTAATCTTCGATGCAGTGATGTTAATCTTCGATATGGTGACACGGAATAGATCTGCAAAATTAGCACTCCAACACTCAAAAATTAAGACGAGTAAAATGAGAAAAAAAAGTTTTTAAAATCTCACATGTGCCTATTATATACGTTGAATGATTTTTATTGAGTTGAACGTATAAATCCATGCGTATTAGACTTTGATCGACCTAAAAAAGACATTCTCAAACTTTATTATCTTATGTATTTAAATCATAAGTAAACATCTCATCCAATAGCACCAGATGCAAACTAATAAACCTTTAGAACAAAGATGGTTAATGATATCATTTCATATTAAAGGATTTTTTTTTATCGGAATATAAATAGATAAGTTCGCTATTTGTAGGGACCCAAACAAATATATATATATATAAGATTAACTTACTTCAAAAATAAGTATTATAGTCTTTAAATTGATCATAATCTAGTGATTAAATTAATATTTTACCTATAACCATTCAATTAAATCTAATTTAAAGACTATGATTATAGAATAAGTTATAAGTTTTACCTAATGTAGAGTTATAAGTTTTGATAATGGTGTATAGTAACTTGTAACTAGTAAGACGCCATCTATTTATTAGCTTGTGTGTTCCATTCCACCTACTTAATGCTTCTTTGTCGTAGCAATTCACACGCATTCCACAACCAAAACAAACAACAACTAATATGACGGTGGATTAATTAAACTATAACTCAAATTCATCAAAACCACTTCCGCACTTTTTCTCAATAATAATGGTATATAGCTCTTTTTTCCCCCACTAGGATAAATAACTAAAATACACTTTTTTCCTTAAATATTTTTTGTGCGTAAAGCAGTGTACCATTCTTTCATACTTAATAAAGCCAAACGTGTTGCCAATTATATACAGTTGTATTTGTACAGGCATTTACTTGCTGCAGTGTGCCAGTGTACAATTCACTCGTTTTAAGACATTGGTAATTGTAGGTAGGTGGCTTTTCATTACTATTGAAACAAATATCTTACTACATTTAATGAATATAACAAAATATCTACGCCATGTTGGATGGAGTGTACTCAAATCAATCGAAGTAGTGCTAATTTGTTAGTACAACATTTTAAGAATAGGACCGACAATACTATACAACCATAGTAGTTTAAATTGATTCAATTGTAAAATAAAATTAAAACTATACCATTTTTACTACCAAACCTCTCAACGACAGTTCAATCCATTCAACTTCAATCTGATTCAGAACCAACCGACAAAACAGCCAGATTTTGTTTAAACATGAATAACTGGTTCGGGTCAATTTTTATAACATTGAATTCTATTAAAATGCCTTGTACTCTACTTCAAGATCTCAGATCTGAGTTTTAGTTGGAAAAAGATTGGTGCCCTACGCTAACCATCAAGACTAATCAAACACCTTAACTCCATTTACATGCAGTTTTCTTCTCATAGGACCACCTAATACCCTATGTAAAGAAAAACCGCAACAGAAAAATCACAACCAAAAGTCCTCATAACCTAAATGAAGTTCAACTACCTGATTAAATGAAGATCAAGTCATAACAAGAAAAAGTCATACCAAAATGACAATCAGTATTCTTCACTATTGCCGCATACATGCAGTTCAGTTGATACAGTTTTACTATTTTGACTTTACGGTGTTATCTTCGTCGGAAGAGATTTCGGGTACTGAAATTTGGGATGAATACTTCTTAATTCTCAAAGAAATAAGTACACTAGATAAAATACCAACTATGGGGAAGAAGTAAGACCAAAATTGAGATTTCTTAGAGCCAGATGCTGTGGCAACAGCTGCACCGGCAAGGCTTCCGATGGATGTATTCTGCAAGATCATGGGGAGGCATCCGACAACAGTGGGAAGAAGAAAATCCAAAAAGAACCTAACTTCAGTTGCAGCTAAGGTATAGTTAATAATATAGGAAGGCACGGGTGAGAATCGGGCAAGAAGAACAAACTTCCAACCATCTCGCGCAACTCCATTTGAGAGGATTTTGAAGTATTTGTTTCTTTGAGCCCAGTCCATTGCTGAACTTGAATTCCTGAATATTAACCTGTGAAGAACCCAAAATGACAAATTCAGAACAGATAAGCAAAGATAAAAAGAGGATTGAGTTACACATAGAACTTCTGATGGAGAAAACATCATTAAACATGAGTGTTCTTGTTAGTTGTTACTTGAAAAGGATTGACATTGTCACCAACACCGGACACCAGATTGATTCGTCAACATCGATAATTATTTAAGAGGACTAATTACACAGAGAACATTGAATGAAGAATACATCATTAACATATGGATGTCCATGTAAGTTTTTACTACTTATAAGTAATTAACACGAACGCGACTCTGACATGTCGACACCAATACGTGTTGGACGTCAAACATGTCTTTAATATGAAGTGTTGGTGCTACATAATGGTAATATCAGAATAGACATGTTAAGCTAGCGTATTTTCACACAGCTGCCTCATATGTCCTATAAATTACCCTTTATAGTCTTTCATACCATGGCAGATCATTTCAGTTATCCAAGTGAGTCAAATAAGCAATAACTAAACAACACATTTTCAACATGCAAGGCAAATTGAATATAATTACAAAAAACAACATTGAACTAAACACAACAATCAACATTAGATATTTGATAAACAATTTCCTAAGATTAATATTCTGATTTATCAAATTAACCACATGCAAGAAAAGCACTAATTATTCTTTAACATGATTGAGCAAATGTTTACAAATTCCTCTCATTATTGACTCATGTAAGAGAAAAAGCTTTATTGAAATGCAAAGTGAAAAAGTAACCAGAAAGACCAAAGACAAGAATATAGCTTCTGTATACAAAACAAAAGTAAGCACACCAGTACCCTACAATACCATAGAATATTTGCACAAGAGATGCTTAAAAAAGGGCCCAAAGTGTAACATCAACGGAAAAAAACAAATATACTAAGATCCTAATGTTCCAGCAGTCCTTTCCTAGACACACAATTAGGAAATCAAAATTCCAATTCTATTTGTTTGAGTTATCGTGAAAAACAAGATTGGTGACTCACAACAAAAGAGAATTTCTTATTCCCTCTGCTACATTAAGTTTTCATCTCAAAATTGTTTTAACCAATCATTTGATTTCAGAATTTCAGGTGAATAACTTCGAAAATTAAAAAAAAGAAAAAATTATAAAGAAAACTGCAGTAACATATTAAGAACCCTGATATCATATAAACATAGGCTTCAATTTTAATTCTAATAGCAAAAACCACAATTTCCAACTATCTATAAATAGATGTACAAAAGAGCTTATTTAGGCTTACTTAATGACATCTGTAGTGTTGGGAAAAACTTACAAATAGGTTTTTTCCCTTTTCAGTTTATTTTAATTTAAGTTATGGACACAGTGTATTGTAATACGGGCATTAATACACTAAAACTCTTAAGCATTGCATAAATAATAGGAAACTATTGTAAAATTTGTAAGCACAGTTGGCCAAACTTTGCAATCAATTGAGTGTGTTCTTGCTCTTTATTTATCGGTTTAATTTAAAGCCAGTTTTGCTCTTCTAATACAATTTGACTACTCATCAATCTCAAATTCTACTATTTTAGATATAAAAGTAAACCGTGAGAACACATCCAAACACAAATAAAACAAATTGACAACTTATTAGATTAAATTCCTAACTACCTATAACAACTTAATCACTTAATTGTTGGTTTAAATAAAACAAATTGACAACTAAAACGCTAGGCATCATCTAAGAGTTTAATGAATATACAATCTCACAATAAATTAGTTTTAACCAACATCCAATCAGAACTCATCATATCAAAATCTCACTTCATAACACCAATTCAAAAGATAACTACAAAGTAATAGATTCTCATTGGAATACCTATGTTTGGTTCCTCGTTTGGAGGAGTCCTAATTGAAAATGAGTCCATTTTTTTTACCTATGTCATGGCCGTTTTAAAACCTTGCTCTAAAACTAATTTACCTCTATTGATCCGTTTTTTCTCCTCATCAAATTCACGTCACCGCAAGAGTTGAAAACATAAACAAACACAACGGATTTAACATCAACTAATCACAACTAACTTATAACTAATTAAACTAATTCTTACAAATCTCAAACTATCTCTAACAACAAAATCGATTAATCCAACACTAGATCTGAAAAAATTCAGCCGAAAACCATTACCTGCCAATCGAGAATGAAAGAGAAGCAGCAAGGATCTTCGCAGAGAAAACACATAGAACAGAAGGTAAGAATCCGAAGAGAAGAGAAGCACCGGTTTCGAGAAAAATAGCGGAAGGTAAACAAAGAGCGATGGAGATTGTATGAACTGAGATGTATAGAGGAATCGCCCAAATCCCTAATTTATCAGATAAATCACTCATCCATTTCATCAACGATTCTCTGTCCCAACCAACTCCGATCAGATCTCCGCCGTAAGATCTTAATAACAAGGCGGCTATTGCGACAAACGCCGCCGTTTTCCACCACCACCGCCCCATTGGTATTTTATTTTATTTTTTTACCCGAAACTGTAACTATAACAACGACACCGCTATCAACCTAACACTCGCTTTCAATTATTGATTTTTTAATTAATTTAATGCTAGCGGTACCAGAGTCGAGTTATTTTCTCGGTTACTTTTATTTCTTGTTGTATTATGTATACTAAAATAATTTACAAATTATAAGATAGATTTGGTTCCACTAGCTAATATCAATATTATTTTCTCAATGTGTAATGAACTTAAGATAATAATATTGAAATTACAGTTATAGATTGTCCATGTTTCATTATTGAGATTTTATACTCCCACAACATGTTTGAACCTTAATATATTCAATAAAGATTTATTTATTTTGTATTCGATTATTTTTTTGTTTAGTTAAAAGAGATTTTAATGGTCATAAAATCGATTATTTGTTATTTTTCGATTAAGTATAAACAATAATACCAAAAATTATGATTAAGTTATTCAAAATATTTAATTTTATAGTGTGTCATGGGCTTTCGACTAAAGCATTTCACCTCTACGTGTCTCGTGCTAAGAAGACTATGTATGTTTAATCATATTTTCACCGGGGACCTAAAATAACATGATGAAGAGCACATACCAAGGGAGTAGGTTGGACTGTAGGCCGAAGTATCAAGAGTTTTCTCAATACCGACCAAGAGCTCTCGTAGTAGTATTAAGAGCTCGTTCGAGTATCAAGAGCACAACCAACCATCAAGAGTTTGGCCAAGAGGAGTAAGAGTTTGCCAAAGGCTGTGAATTTCCCGAGCTAGGCCCAAACTGTCAAGAGTTTGCTCAATTGTATTATGAGCTTGCTCGAGTAGCAAGAGATATCTCAACTATCAAGAGCTTGGGCAAGAGGATAAAAACATGTGGCACAACTATCAAGAGCTCAGCCAAGAGTTTGCCCAATATTATTAAAAGCTCGCACAAGTAGTAAGAGCTCAACGAAGAGGAGCAAGAGATTGCCCAACTATCAAGAGTTCACCTAATAGTATTAAGAGCTCGCCTGAGTACCAACTCGGCCAGGAGGAGCAAAAGGTCGCCCAACTATTAAGAGTTCAATTAATAGTTTTATCAGATCGACCAATATGAGCAAGAGTTCACTCAATAATATTAAGAGCTCGGCCAAGAGGAACAAGAGTTCACCTAAGGCTAAAAATATCACGAGTTAGGTGATGACTATCAAGAGCTCGACCAAGAGCTCGCCCAATAGTATTAAGTGCTCGTACAATGACCAGAAGCTAGGTTAGAACTATCAAGAGCTCGGCCAAGAGCTTTCCTAATAGTATTAAGAGTGCGTCTGTGTTGTACATATCACAAGGCTACAATGAATTTTGAAGAGATAAAAGAAAAGGGTTAGAGAATGCTTCTCATTCAAATATTCCCACCAATACTAGAAGACTTTCACATATGATCAACTCGCATGACGATCAAGTTGCGATAGAGCCATTATTAGATGATTAAGAAATTACATCTCAAAAGCATTGAAAGGAAACTAAAGACCCGCAATCAAGAAGATACATTCATAAAAATGAATGGCATAATCACCATACTCGTTGTATATTTTGTCATTTTCGCTGGGGTCAGGACACCTCAATCTGAAGATGAACCAACGTCAAGAAAGGTTCCATCAATATAACCCTATTTGACAAAGACAATAACAGGTGGAGAATAAACAGATTCCACCCACGAAGGTCGATCACTCTTCTGTGATTTTTAACTCATGATGTATATTATTTTTTCTATACACAAAAAAGCAAACTATCAAAAGAAAAGAGGTAACAATGATTTGGGAAAAATAACTCAAAGAAATGTAAAACTTACTCTTCAAGAACCATATGCTAGCATGCAATGTGGAATATACTTTATCAACGCTTCAAATCAGTCACATGTAACCCTCAAGTGTTCCAGTTCTCAAGGGTCGTAATGAGAATACCTTCGAAAAGACGTTGAAAGTATGAAACATTAATCGCGCAAATTCCCACGAAACTGAAATGCTTACTCCTTCTCTTCCAATATAGATGAAAGAGTGATTGACAACCGAGACTAATACGACAAACATTTGTCTTGCTACGCAAAAGCAAGGGTTTTGACGCAACTGTTTTAGACTGACCATATTGATCTTCGTTGACCAATTTAAAGAAGTTGCATTGCTTCTAAAACTTTATGAGCACATGAGAGCTACCCTATGAATAAGAATAGGAGATCCAAATTCCAAATGCATCCAACGAATCTTCGCGATTCATGTCTGACAAATAGCAAGTTGTTGTTTCCTCTTCACTATACATAGAAAGTGCGTCAATTCAGATACTCAATGTCAATTTCAATTCACTTTTCTCCCTCACATGCTGACTTGAGCGTTGAAGTGTTAACTTTGCAAGTCGGCTCCTTTTATATCGTATTGAAAGCTCAAATCTACCATTATCACTAATTCTTACTCTATTTTTTATTTCAAAATCCTTATCGCCCTCGTTAGTCAGGTAAGCGCTTGAGCTCAAGTGATAATGTATTGTATTATGTATTTAATTTATTATAATAATATAACCTTTTGTTTGAAAATATATAATTTTATAATTCAATTTGATTGGATTGATTTACATTATAAGAACCGAAAGTTGATCAATTTTTTTGTTTCTTACAATTGATCAAACGAGCTATTTAAAAACGGCTTTTTTATTATTATCTTGGATTGCATTGAAGGGTTTATTTGGTGATGGTACATTGTCCCTTTTTGTAAAAAAGAAATATTATACGTATGTGGGTTTATTTAGTGAAGACACATTGTTCCCTTCAAATGTAATTAAAAGCAATTGTGACATTTTAGTGAAGTTATATAACCACAATTTGATACGTCTTTTGAGTTATATTTTGGCATGCATGGTTGTCTACATTAGTGCAATATATCATCATGAATCATATTCACAATTTGTAAATTATCAACTTTTGATGAATTACCTAATTTTGTACTTTATCTTTACCTAATTGTTTTGTTTACGTATTAGTTTATATTTCGTGACAACATCAAAATTAGCCAAACATGTTTACGTAACTATAATATCTTTTGGGTAAGAACATTATCACATATTTCTCTTAGATCGAAAACAAAAAACAAAAACCTCAAAAACCAATCACATATGATAGATTTCTTATGTTACCAATTACATAGTGACAACTTAGGTAGAGGAATTATTAAATCTAATGACTTTTGAAAAAAAAGATATAATTAAATATAATAACTTATACGGCTATAATTATTATCAAATTGTTGTTTTTAAATTTCCCTCTATTTTTCTTATTTGGCGCTATATGTCACACAATTTGAATGGGCAAAAGTGATAGATTTATATGATAGAAATAAATAAATAACTAGTGAATTGAATTGCATGTGCATTTTTAAAAAATATATTTAATTTAAGGTGGTTGAAAGATGCTCTTTATAAGGGGTTGCTGATTTGGGGTTAGTAGGTGTTTGAATTCGGTTACTTCTTCTTCGTTGTACTTTTTATAGATGATTAAGTCTCAAAATAGGCAGGATCGCATGTTTGAAAATTGAAAGTCCTTGTAACAACACCACATTTTGGAGTGTTTTAACTATTTGGTTAATGCAGACCACATCCTCCATGCAGACCACCTTGTTCTCTAAGGCTCCCTTAGTGGTTGATGCTGATATTATCTTCAAGTGCACTAAATCATTTCCCAAGGGAACGTCATGTGGTAGAGATAGTTTGTGTGCTTAACATGTATTAGACGCACTGCGTGGAGAAGGTTCTGTTATGGCAAAAGATATTTTATATGCAAACACTCTAGTTGTTAACTTATGGTTATAGGGAAGATGTCACATGAGTTTGACAGAGTTTGTTGCCTCTGCACCCTTGACACCATTACTAAAGTCTGATGATGGGATACGACCAATTATTGTGGGTTCTATTTAGAGGCGGTTGGTATCCAAGGTTGCTATGAAAGGGGTCGGTAAATATGTGACACGCTATCTCAACGAGTTTCAATTTAGTGTTGCGGTATCCGGTGGTATTGAGGCCATTTAGCACAATGCCAATAAGGTGTTAAGCAAACGATACATAGATGGTTCATTGGGTATGCTCACACTCGATTTCTTGAATGTTTTCAACATGGTAGATTGACCAACCCTATTGCGCGAGATAATGGTGAGATGTCCATATATTTTTCTATGGGTTGAGTTTCTTTATGGCTAAGCAGCGACGATGTACCTTGGAGATGAACATATTATGTCAGCAATTGGATAAACAAGGTGATCCATTAGGGTCGCTCCTTTTTGCTCTTGTTTTACACCCACACATTGATCAGGTTAGAGACAATTGTAAGCTTCTTCTTCATGTCTGGTATATTGGTGATGAAACTTTAATATGGGATTCACAGAAGGTGGCTAAAGCTCTTGACATCATTCAGGAGACAGGTCTAGGGTTATGTCTCGAATTGAATATTCGTATGACTGAGATCTTTTGGCTTTCATGTGATGGTAGTAAACTTCATGAGCGTTTGTTCCCATTGAACATTAGGAGTCCAATGTTGGGGATGAAGTTACTTGGATAGGTTGTGATTCGACATGACATCTTTATCAAGGGGTTATCCATGAAGAGAGTTTCCAGAGCCATTGAATTAATGCATATTCTACCACAATTAAGGGATACTATATTGAGCTTCTTCTACTTTGGTCTTGCATGGGTATTGCCAATATATTTTTGTGTGTGCTTAAGAATGTACAAACCTAATCATATGGAGGAAGCAACTATTTGGTTTGATAAAGAGTTGGGAAGGGAAGTTGAAGACATTGTGGTTGGAAGTGGTCCTTTCTTCTAGGACTTTCAATTGCGGATGTTTTTTTTTACCCATTTGAGTTGGGGGTTTGGGTATGTACTTGATAGTAGAGGTTTCCACATACTTTTTTGTGGCCTCTAGGCCCAATCTTAGGTGTTATAGGATCATATATTGAGAGACAATGAGGTATATGATATGAAATTAGATTTTGACATTGCTTTGGATGGCCTTAGTACTGCGATTCAAGATTTTGACCTTAGCAGGTTTACTAGAAAGGACATTGTCCCTTATAAAGCACAACATGTTTTGGCGAGTGCCTTTTTGTGTATAACTATTAAAGAGATGATGTAAATTTTGGCATGACCATATGACAAAAAAAAATTTTTGGTTGTTTATAAGTCACACATGCTCAAGACTTTCTCTGTATTATTCGCATTAAAGGGTTAGGCCAATATATGTCAGTGGCAGAGTACCATATTATCCTAAGATTCTGCCTTATGATCCCTTTAATTTTTATTGATGAGATTTTCCTTGTTTGTTGTAAAGCGTGTTTGGATACATTTAGAGAACACATGATTCATTATAGGGAGCTTCTAAGTTTCAAATACTGACATGACCTTGTTAGGAATTCATGTTTGATATATTCTTGTGGGCCAAAGTATTTGTTAAGAAAGAGGTGCCTGTGAATTTCTTTACTGGCCTATGAGGCGAGATCGACACTTAGGCCAGCTGATGTTATGGTGTACGAATAGGTAGGAGGGAAACATGCTTGTGTGGACTTGAATGGAGTTTTTCCAGTAGTGGGACTGATGACTAGTGGTTTTACTATGGGACACAAAACTCTCAAAGCTGATTCAAATAAAGTGGTTAAATATGAGAAAACGTGTTCTGACATTCAACATGCTTTCATACCATTTTCTTCTAAGACATTGGGTTTCCTTGCACCAGAAACAGTTGATATTTTAAAGAAATCCAAATGCTTATGAATAACAATGTTGTACCTCCTAGGTCCACGACTGTAGTTTTTGAAGAGATGATTTTTCTATCACAAAAAGGAGTAGCGACACAACATGTTTCTTGTTTGCCTTCTACTTTTGTATAAACTCTATTATGTTGAAGTAGAGATGAAGTTGTTCAAATTCAAAAAGTTCAATTAAAAAAATAATAATTTATATATGTATACAAATTCCTTTATATTATGTCAATAAATATCGTGCCGCGAAAAATACATAGTTGCCGTTGAACTTTATTTATTCAAAAGGATAGGAAAAATATCTATAAAATCCCTAAAATATAGAGAAAATGGTCAACGCAACCAAATTCGGGTTAGGAAGTCGATTATGCATGGGGAAGTTATTAGCACCCCTCACATCCGTTGCACTCAATGGTAACCGTTTTGATTATTTTGTGCGGATGAGTGTTATTTTTTAAAGGTTACTTGTGATTGGTTTTAATTAAGAAAAAAATAAGTTTTTAATCAGTGTGTTCGCCAAGTTATCAAAATCACGTGCCTATGTATTATCATAGTGCAATGAGAAAATCAGAGCTTCGTAGTTCATGGGGTAGAAAATGTGTGTTTGTTGGTTGGTTTTACTGAACGATGTTAATGTTCACGTTATAACAGTTAAAAAATTGCTTGTATACTCGCGCGTGAGAGGTTTAAGCGTTGTTTATATTGCAGTAGAATGGAAATAATATGTCCTTTGTAAAAAGATTTTGAATTCCATATGGTGGAAAATTGAATTTGATTAGTTGTAATTGATTTTAGTCTAAAGATGGATATTTAGAAAGGGAGCTATACAACAATATCTGATCATTCAAGGAGAGAGAGAGAGAGAGAGAGAGAGAGAGAGAGAGAGAGAGAGAGAGAGAGAGAGAGAGAGAGAGAGAGAGAGAGAGAGTCTACATCCTCTTTCTTTTATGAAAATTTGCCTTGATTTGAATTGCACTAAAGTCTATGAATGAAGGTGAATACTTTAAACAATTGTTAGGTATTTATCCCTCTTATTCTTCTTCATTTCTTAAGACTCATCGCGCACAATTCACATCACATTTGTTAAGTTTTTTTTATTTATTTAGAAAAAGAGTTTTTGTTTTAATGGACATAAAAGATAAAGTAAAATGGTATGAAAATTGTGAACTTGGCCAGAGTTTGTGAATCATTAATATAATCGCAAGATAGTTTTTACATGTCTAAAGGTGTTCTTGTATTTTCATGATTAATCCTAAGTGTATATTCATGACTAATTCCTAATGTTTAAGTATTCAATCAATTAATTAGGGGTGGAAAACGGGTCGGACTCGCAGGGTAGGCCCGTTTGACCTGCCATTTTTGGCGAGCTGGGCTGAGATTTTGGTCTCGGTACTTTAAGTTGGTCTGCCCCGCCTAACCCGTTTGAAAAAGTGGGCCGAGGTAGAGCAAGACGGGTTTTCCCCGCAGGCTTTTTGTTAAAACATTTTATTTTTTTACTTAGAATTAAAACAACTTTAATCATAAAAAAACACTTTTCACTTAGGATCATGTTGATTAAATTGTATTATAAATTACTGTAGAAACAAATTGAATTATAATTGTAACGTTCTTCCTATAACTTTCTAATACATGTATTGATTGAAAAAACTTGAAATAAAAGAACAATTGTATGACATGCTGAATTATTAAGTTATCAAATATTAACTCACATATTTTCTTTAGAAATTGATATTAATTTTAAGAAAAGGAATGATTTGACTAGTGTATATGCGTGACAAAATGAGAATTTAACTATTAAGAAATTAGTTAATATAAGAGTTTATATGATGTAAACAGTGAGAAATTCAGGTGTTGGTATTTTGTGCATTGTGATGTTTTATGCAGTGTAATTGTTATCATTGTTTGTCTTTTGTAAATTTTTAATTGGGTTATTTTAGTAGTTAATTTTTAAATAGGATTTTGATGATATGTATTGTTTATTTATTTATTTAGATACGTTTTTTTATTGTGCTTGAGTTTATTTCTTTTTTTTTTATTATTGTAATTGGTATTTATTTATTTTATTTTTTGAACCGTTTGGACTAAAGACATGTTGAAGTTCTATTATGCGTTGTTAAAAAAATCTTTTGTCGACCTCTTTGGTAATAAATAATTTTTTTTATAAATTATGTAGTAAATCAAATTGTAAAATAAAAAATAAAAAAGTAGCGAGCTGACTCGACAACCTGTCAACTCGTTAGTAAATGAGGTGAACTTGACTTTTGAGCTCGGATATCTAAGTTGTCCCGCCCAGCTTTTGAACGGGTTTAAACGGGATGGGCCGCCCACTTTGTCTCCCCTAAAATTAATCAATCAAAAGAATTAATTAATTGACTAAACTAAAATGGAGGAACTAATCCATATAATAATTGTTACTCACTTAATCAAACTAATCGAAATTAACTAACAAAGTCAAACCGATTAACACAAATTTTAACTAATCAAGCAATTAATATTTTTTTTTTGCTAAGAACATGAAATTAAAAGGTCCTAAGTAAATATTCAACATGTAACCCTTTTTTCATATATTGAAAATTATAAATTAGATTTTTTTTCCTCACTTAAGCTAATAACTAATCAAACATTGACATATGGCTAGTTAGAAAAATGAAATTAATATAGTAAGAATTATAATATAAAAGATATATAAAATAGGGAAAATATGAAAAGAATATAAAACACGTTACAACAACATAGACGTATATGTACATGAGCGAAAAGAGGAAACAAACGGAAACACAATTCTTCGAAAAATCGCTTTTTCTCAAACACGATTCTTGCTCAAAACTCATACGCGATTCTTGTGCAACAACAACAAGTCAATTTGTGATTCAAAATGGTTTTTCTTTTTGAGTTCGCGGTTACAAATTCTACGGTTCATAATTGCTGTTTGGATTCGGAGTTCAGAGAGAGAGAGATTATACGCTGAGACTTTTACTAGTTCAATGCTTGTCCTCCCATGCACCTAATTTAGTCTCTGATGGTAAACCACCAAAAGTTTGTTGTAGTATCCCACTATGAAATTTACATTGTCCTTTTGTTTAAATGATAAGCAAAAATTGTCGAAATACTTAGAGTTAACCACTAAGCTATACAAACTAATTATTTATTCTTCTTCAACTGCACATAACTTACATGGCTTATAAACACTCTATGATCCACGATTTTGAGCTATTTCACCTCCACATACCACAAGCACTTCAAGCTCCCGTTCCACAACGATCTTCACTCGATTGTATCGAAATTTATTGTCTGAGTCTTTGACTTGATTATAGATGTTAGAAACCCCAAAATCTCTTTTGAGAAGACTTCATCTTTTTCTTTAATGTAAATCTCTCTCCATAAATCCAATAACCTGACTTTTATTTTGAAATTCACAAAATCATTAGTACCTATAATGAATCACCTCACAACAAAAACTCACAATCTCTCTTAGAGTTGAGCCATCATAATCACCAATGGTGCTAAGTGTTTGAGGTAGAAGATGAAATTTCAGATTATCTTACATAAAACAAATGTTTCACTCAAGAAATTGAATGTGTGAAGGGTGAACAACATAAGTTATCAAAGGTTATCTTATTATTATGAAAAATATAGGGTGAAAGAGTTTATACATATGTTAGAGATTATGCAAAAAAATAATGAAAAATGTCCATTTAATTAGAGTCAGAGTCTTATGATTGAAACAAATATAATGAGAGAATAAAACATAACATGTAAATGAAAAACTCAAAATTTTGTTCAGTTATTTAAATCAAGATTCTAATAATGTGATTCGAATCACAATTAATCGTGGTTCAAAATATGTTTCTAGAAATGATTTAAAAATCAAACAATTTGTTTATCGTTTGAATAAAGGCAATTCATGATTCAAATCATGTTTCCACAAATTAAAATTCCAATTTCACAATCTTGCTCATGATTTGAATCATGTTTCTCAAACCAACTTTTAGGAAATGAAAAGCTTCATGATTCGAGTTAGATATTTGAATTATTCAAATCATGCATGTCATACATTCTTGATTTGAGTCATAAAATTCATTATTTAAATCAACATGCATGGAACTTGATCAAAAACATGTTTTATGCACTAAAAGCTTTTATGCATGGAAAACAACTTTTTTAGGAGATGTTTATTGTGAGAAACTGAATTCCTAAAATAATTAACATAAGCACAAGCAACAAAACACTTCATAGAGATAGAGATATCATCCGAGAAATTTCAAATGCAGCTTGTGAGTGAACTTCACCGACCTCAATATCGGTTGCCCTAAATACGTGCACCCATTGTTTAACATGTATATGTTGATTCACGACACTTCATGTTACAACCTGCTTGTTATCATGCGTGTCTACTCAAAAGGTATAACCAAATCAATATGAACCTTCTAGGCACACCTAAAATTGCCTTCAGATCATTACCTCCAACTATTACTAGGTGGTGATGCTCTTCGACCTTAAAACAACAACATTATCTATCAAAGATTGACGGTCGTCATATTTTCAGAACATATAGGAAAAAAACCTAGAAGCTTATATGATACGGTGGTGAAGACGCCTGAAGAAAGAACTTGTGATGACATGGAAGACGTACTATGACTTGTTATTAGACACAATGTGTTAAAACCCTATTAAATGTTTCTTTGGGTACAAGCCATGAAATTCTTGGATTTCCTGATGATCAAGAAAGAAATACAGGTTTCCAAATAAATGTCAAAGTTATAATCAACATGTAAAGTTTAACGACACTCAAAAAAGTTCAACAATTACCATAGGAGTAACCGTCCTATCTCGCTTCAACAACAATGTAAATAAAAATATATATTATATATATATATATATATATATATATATATATATATATATATATATATATATATATATATATATATATATATATATATATATATATATATATATATATATATATATATATATAACTAAAAATTGGAAGTGCCACACGCCAAGCGATAATAGGATAAATATGTTGGTGATACAAGCCGCATGTTAGATGATTCGGCATATTCTCTACAAAGGTTCTTTCTAAACCCAACATGAACCTTTGCACCGCCCTTTGTCTCTCACATCACAAACACTGTCGAATAATGGCATGAAAAATGCACTACAGTATATTTTTCTATTTTTATATGAATAATTACAAATACACTATATTACTATGCAAGTGCAATTCCATCTCATGACTAACTTTTTATGCTTAGTGATGTTCATAAATAACCTAAATACGTACTTTAATAATTAGTAATACACACCTAAACCAATTGTTGTCGTTAAGGTAGTTGTTCTAGCTGTTCATTTAGTATTAAACTGACCTCACTTGGGTTCTTTGATTTTGACTTTGGATGTTTTATTTAACTAATGCACACGCTTAATGGGTAAAGTAAACATTAAATAAAACTCAGATGTAGGTCATTGTCATCTACTATTAAATTTATTTGTAGAGCAATGCATTGAAGTGTAAACAAAAGTAAAATAGTTTATTATTATCCAATGATGTTGAGAATGGCTCATAGTGAGTAGAGAGACCTTTGTCCTTGTTCTTGCGTTTGATCAACTAGGGGTATGAGGTGATAGACTTTGCGGTATGTTAAAGAGATTTTTTCTTTTACAAGTCATAACAAGAAAAGAAAAAAAAAATTATTTTAGAAAATAAAGTCAATAACATTAGTTTAAGAGACTGATGATTTTTTATAGGCTTAATATTTCTTTTGATCCTTTAACTTTAGTCAATGTTTCTCTTTGGTCCTTCAAAAAAAATGTTACATAGTGATCCATTAACTTATACTCCGTTACATATTTTAGTCATTTTCATTAATTTTTGGTGAAAAAACATCAAACTTTGATTAGCTGGATATTTAGTTGCTGAGTTAAAATATTTATTTATTTTATATTGATTAAAATATTACACATTTCACTATAAAAAAAATTGTGTCTAACCACGTGATTTAGTGAAGTAAAAATCACGCGACAAAATATAGATAGTTGCGACGTGATTTTCACGTTACTAACATGTTTAATATTAAGATAATAAGAAATAAATGTAGCAGATGGTCTGTCAAATTTAAAAATAAATAAAAAAACCTTTGTGGCGTGAAAATCACGTCGCAACATGTAAATTAAAAAAATAATAATTAAAAGGTCAGATCTATTGAAGCGGGAAGAGAGAAATTTTCAAAAATTTTGTTGTGACGTGAATATCACGTCGCAACCATTTAGGAGGGAAAAAATCTGACGCAGAAGTGATAGTTGATTGTGCTGCAGGTTGACTGACAAAATCAATATGACCGTTCAAACTCTTGCGACGTGAATATCACGTGGCAAAGTTGAGAAGTGATAATCACGTTGCTACGTGATTAATGTGAATATTTAAATTTTAGTCGTTATAGGTTGCGACGTGAATTTCAGGTGACAACGTTGCAACGTGAAATTCACGTCGCTGGGGTTTTATTTATGACATGTGTGCCCAACTTCTCAGACCACACTTATTATTACCATTCTCTTCTTTCTCTTTCTCTGTATCTTCTTCTTTTTACCTACACATTCTATTTTTTATCTTCTTTGTTTCTTCTTCTTCTTTGTTCTTATTCTTCTTTGTTTCCTTATTTTTTTACTCTTGTTTATTCGTTTTTCTTCTCCCAATAATATATATTTTTCCTTAATATGATTATTCTTGAATTTATTTTTATTAATTTTGTTTAAAATGTATTTTTTATATGAGTATAATATTTGTTTTTTTTTATTATCAAATTATCATTGTTATTGAAAAAAAAAACAAGAAGGAGATTGAAGAAGATAATTTTTTAGAAGATTGAAGGAGTTTGAAGAAGAGGTATTTTTGTAATTTAATTTTTTATTTTAGGTTGATTTATTAATTTTGAATTGTTGGTAGATGTTTAATTTTCTGTATTTATTTTCAGAATATTTAAATTTTTTCTAAATTCATTTTCTGTTTAAATTTTTTCTGTATTTATTACAACAAAATATTTAAAATTATATTTATTTTTTATTTATATTTATTAAAATAGAATATTTAAAATTATATTTTTAAAGTTATTTATATGTCAAAACAAAAATATTTAATGTTTAGATATGTTCTATTTTTAATACATTTAAATATTCTGTTTTTAATATTTAGAAAATATCTAAATAGAATATTCTGTTTTTAAAGTTATTTATATGTCAAAACAAAAATATTTATATGTTCAATCTATATTTTAATGTTTAAAAACAAAATATTATTTTTAAAAATAAAATATTAAAAACAGAAATATATTATTTTTAATGTTTTATTTATTTTTTGTTATTCTTATATTAGAAACAGAATTATATTATGTTATTATGTGTTATTAAAAACAAATTTTTATATATAGTATAAATTTATATATTAAAAACAGAGTTTTAAAAACCAAATATATTATTTTGAATATTTTATTTTTATATTGTTATATTTATATTAGAAACAATATTATATTTATATTATTATTATTTGTTATTAAAAAAATATTTTTGTTATTATGTGTTATTAAAAACAATTTTTTATATATAGTATAAATTTATATATTAAAAACAGAATATTAAAAACCAAATATTATTTTTAATGTTTTATTTTTACTTGGTTATATTTACATTAGAAACAATATTATATTTGTATTATTATTATTTGTTATTAAAAATATATTTTTGTTATTAAATTTATTTTTATATATAGTATAAATTTATATATTAAAAGCAGAATATTAAAAACCAAATATATTATTTTTAGTGTTTTATTTTTATTTTGTTATATTTACATTAGAAACAATATTATATTTATATTATTATTATTTGTTATTAAAAAAAGATTTGTTTTATTAAAAACAAATTTTTATATATAGTATAAATTTATATATTAAAAACTGAATATTAAAAACCAAATATGTTATTTTTAATGTTTTATTTTTATTTGGTTATATTTACATTAGAAACAATATTATATTTATATTATTATTATTTGTTATTAAAAAAAGATTTTTGTTATATTTTTGTTATTAAAACATATTTTTATATATAGTATAAATTTATATATTAAAAACATATTTTTAATAGTATATGTTTAATAGTATATAGCATATGTAATAGTTAAAATAAAAAATATATATATATTTAAGAAGAATATATATTAAATAGTTTAAATTTTTAATAGTTATTGTTTAATAGTATTTTTTGGTTAATATAAGTTTATGATAAAGAATAATAATAAGTTAGTTAATACTTGTATTTAATATTTTATAAAAATTCATGAAATTGATATTAAAATCACATTTGTAATTAAAAAGACAATGATTGTGTAAATATGCAGTATGGAGTATTATAGGTACTATCATAGTTGGACGTACAATAGGTTGTATCGAGGAAGACGCGGACTTAAACTAAATTTTGAGGAGGGAGATAAAAGGTTAAAAAGACAATGATTGTGTAAATATGCAGTATGGAGTATTATAGATACTATCATAGTTGGACGTACGATAGGTTGTACCGAAGCGAAGGAGGAGTTAGATGTCTTTATCTTAAATGTGGATGCAGGCCTATAATTAGTGACCCAGAGGAAGTAGACCGACATTTTAAAAAACAAACTATAATTTTAATTTTAATTTTAAATAAAAATATAAATTATTTTTAAACGTACCAAAAAATTAATCAATTTAAAAAATTAAAAAAAAAAACTTAGTCACGTGATATTCACGTCGCAACTTTCTTACACACGTCTGCCACTTTGTCTGATACGCCTGCTGTGGCTGAAACTATGTTTTATTTGTTGCGAAGTGAAAATCACGTGGCAAAGTTGTGACGTGATTTTCACGTGGCAACAAAGTTGCCACACGTCCTTCTGCCACATGAATAGTCACGTCGCTCATACCAGTTTGTGAAGTGATTTTCCAAGCTAGTGGCACAAGAATCATTCTTCTATGCAGAAGTTCAACACTCTCTCATGAAAGAAACTCTTTCTTCCATTTCTTCTTCTTCTTCTTCTCAATTTTTACCTCAATCTCTAAACCTTCATAATTTTTTTCAACATTTTCCCCTCTAAGATGCATAGTAAAACCAAAATTTCAAAGATTGAAAAACTTTACCCTTTGTGTTCTCATGGAAGATCCAAAACAAGACACCCAAATGGAAATTTAATGAAGAAAAAAACCACCCATTTTAGTTGTGTCACAGAAAATAAAAGAGAAATTAACAAGGAAAATTAAGAGAAATTGGAAGAAAAACAACCACTCCAACACCAAATTCATCCTCTCTCTCAATAACCCTCAACAATTACAAAATCAAGCATCAATTTTTTTAACCTCTAAATTTTCATCAATTTTTTCAACCTTAAACCGTCACTACAAACCTTTATTTCCTCACCTCCAAAAACCAAATCAAACACTTATCTTTTCCCCTCTAAGATGTAGAACAAACCCAAAATTAAAAAAAAAATTGAAAATTTTTACCCTTTGTGTTCTCATGGAAGATCCAAAACAAGATACCTAAATGAAAATTGAAGAAGAAAAACAACCACTCATTTTAGTTGTGTCACAGAAAATGGAAGAAAAATTGGTAAGAAAATAGTGTTGTTGTAAGTTCCAATCTTCAATTTTCTTTTAGTATTTTGGAGAAGAAAATAGAAGGAGAAGAAAATGGAAGATGAAGAAAATATGGATGAGCATTGTAAACGGAAGATGGAACCCATGAACCCTATAGTGTTTTTAACACAGAAGCTGAATGTTGAACATACCACTTGCTTACTGACATGTCATCTCAGCCATAATTAACATTTTTCCACACAAAGTAACGGTAGAGACCAAATGGTTTAACGAAAGTGAAGTTAAGGGATCATTAGGTAACATTTTTTAGTTTGGGTTCGCTTAAAGGAGCTAAAGACTAATTATGCATTTTTTTATAGGAAACTCTGCCAAAAGACTTATACGCTATTGTAGTGCTACACAGATCCCAAATTTTGAAAGATTTCAATTTTCAAGGTCTAATTTTTTTTATAAATATTAATAAAAATAAATAAAATGTTATAATAAAAATCTAATAAATCAAAAAAAAATATTACGATAAAAAGTTAATATATACAAAAGTTAAGATTGATTAAAACTTAAAATAATTATAATTAAATATATTTTTTATTAATACATAATTGTATTTTTTATGTGTCTTTGTTAATTATTATAATTGCAAAAAAAATTTAAATTTGGACCCATTTTTTAAATTTGAACGTGGCCTCTGAGTTGATTGGGCTGCCCCAACGTCGCTTCATTATCAATGTCATATTTTTCTAGATAATTAACACACGCATTCATCAGTTCACACGTCATACGCAAACCATGATATATTGTTATCAGCTCATCATGAAGGATATTGGAAAAACCAATATTACCCACAAACTGTGAACCCAAACACCTTTAGTATTTCAAATCAATCCACCAAAACTAATACTACTTTTGTGTGCATTTTATGTGATATTTCTTGTTGCATGAGACATATTATGCATGAGAAAACATTTAGATAATAGCTTAACATAATTTACTGTGATGAGTTTCAAAGTATATGAAGATACAACTTCATTCAAAGGGCTCAGTCTGTTCATAGCATGCCACAACCACCAACAAGCATTCAAATAAATAGAGCCACCATCGATGTCACGTCTAATTCAATCATATAAACAACCCCCTTGGAATAATAAGGGGTCCAAGAAGCCAATAGATTTCCAAAAGAGAATAGCAAATTCACAGTCTCTCAAGCAGTGTAGAGTCGTCTTAGCACCCTGATTGTATCTAGGATAGAGATTCGTCTGAAGCATACCACAAAGACATAACATTTATCTCGTATGAAGGGACTTATAAAAAGTTGTCCAAAGGAATAATTTCACCTTCTTAGGAGCTGGAATATGTCACACCCACTTCCAAGAGTTATTAATTGTCAATTGTGTTTTGAAAAAGTTAAAGTCTGTTGAGTCAGTTATAATCATCTGAGCGATATAGATACCATCTAAATTTCCTTTCCAAGTTAATCGATTAGGCACCAACGAATTCGAACAAATGGAAAGCGCTTTTAGACGGTCACAAACAACTGAATGGATATTAGAATATAATGAATTGAAGTTCAAATTCCCATCTAAGTAAACATCATTTACCCGCATTTACATCCTGCATATTGATATAGAAAACTTGTTTCGCTAATTTTCCTACCCCAGACTAATTGGAAAACCAAAAAGAAGAGTTCTCATCCCTTCAATCTAAATTCAAATCCATCTGTAAGAGCAAAGAGAGCTTTTATAATTGTATTTCAAGTAACTGATCTCAATTTCATTTTCAAAATTTGGACCTATGAAGAATAATAATCCTAGTGGAGACCCTACACCAGCTTACCCAACACATAAGTAATGGTATCTCTTGCTTTTAAGATCCCAAGACCACCAAACTTTTTGGGTTTAATGATTTTATTCCAACCAACGAGAAGCACACCAGAGTTTGAATTACTTATGACAATTTACTAGCAAGTGTACTAGCATTGTAATTGAAATAATAAAATAAATTTGTCTTCACATGGATTACAAATTTAGAACAAGGAATGGTTTGCGATGTAAGTGAAACAATAAATAGGGTGTTTTCAAAATTGTTTGGTCGAAAACATAAGAAATAATTTTTATAACAATGATGATAAAGGCGGTCAGGTCTTATTATCAAAATCCTCTATTTCTATTTAATTTATGAAACACACGTTAACAGACATGCAATGACTACAGAGTTACACGATGGACTAACTTTATCACCACACTCACTGGTATATGCATCAACTCCCTGATTCCTTGGGCCAATTGTATCATCAGACTAAGCAATAGAACGTGTTAGTCCCTACGTTATAATTCCTAATTCTGATATCCCTAATCAATTAGTGAACTCAACAGTTATAATAGTTCAGATAAATAACCCTAAATCCAGTATTCACTACTTATCAACATCAAATTGAATTTCGTAATAAATAACATGCAATAAACAAAATCTATAATTGAATAATAATAGAGAGTTAAGACAATTACATTAACGACATCCGATCATATGTCCCACTTAAATACAAATAGTTTCATCATCAAATAAAACCTAACCTAAGAGAAATCTAGATACTCATGTTGAAATTAATTAATATCATAAGCGTATACTTGAAGATCATGAAGAATCACCAAAGAAAAATCTCTCAAAGGGCTTCAATGGCCCTCACAAGCTCTAAAATTACCCAAATCTGTCACTTTCTCTCTAGGAAATCGAACCCCTTTTTGTTCTCCACTTTTTCTTTTTATAGCCCCAAAAAGCATGTCCAGAAAGCTTCCTAACACGGCCACACTGAGAAACAACCTGGCCGCGTCGCATAATGATTGTGAAAACGCGGGCACATTTTGAAGTAGTGCAGACGCGTTGATTCTAGTGGCTTCAGCGTGTTTTTGTTCCTTTATTCATCAATTTTTCACACTAAGTCCTTTTGTTCAACCTTTGTCACTTTTTTGTGCTTTTTCGACACTTTTGCTTCTAACTTTCTCATTTTTAGTATTGATTTGTTCGATTTTTTTGCTAAATGACGTGCAATGACAACATGTCATAAATTACCTTTCCACAAAATTTCCTAGCAATCCTATCAATAAAATCACAAGTTGGCTAAGGTAGCCACGACTTGCTTATAACAGTTTAGGAAGGAGTTCATGACAAATCTAACCAGATTCAAATGAGAAACCTTGTTTAATAATTTATGTTGCCAAGATGCTAACCTCTGATTGATTTGCTCCTCTATGAACTCAAAGTCCTTGCGCTGAAGACGAACATGCAACATAGGGAAACCCAAGTATTTCTGTTGAGTAAGATTTTACTTGATACCTATATTTGAGGTACCAATTGAGTATTGGGTTTTGGTAAGTGAAAGGGTTTGACTTCTCAGCACTTGGATTTTTGACAATGCAATGATCAACAAGTAGAGGTGGATGCTCTTGGCACCCCTAGTTTGATTTGTTATTGATGAAATGCGTATCCGTTCTTAAGAGAGTTTGGCTTTTATGTGGAAGCGGTCGTGGCAACCTGCAAATGATTCTATGTTTTTATGCGTTGAGTGCATCACTGGGGACATTCTATCTCCCTTCAGACATTTCAGAGATCAAAACAATTTATTGTTCTTTTCAAACACTTTTATTATCGCTCAAAGTTTTTATGCAATTTTAATAAAAATTAATTGACATTTTGCAAACTAACAGATAAAACAAAAAAAGTTGAGCAAATTTTGATGAAAAAGTCATCTTTTATTGAATTGATCTATAGATGGGTAATAATACATAAGGATGCAATTTTATGAGGAGGTAATTGTTATGCTAGAAATAAGTAAAATGGCAATGGAAATTGTTGAGTTCCATTAAATTACAACACTGTTATACTCCTTATGTGTTCGAGGATTGCAACACCTTTTTTCTGAGGAGAACGACTGGATCAACTCTTCTCGTCTAGAGTTTCCTAAGGTAACATGGATTCACAGACCACAATCTTTGCCTTTTGAAAGATCTCTAACTTTTTCCTAGATTGCCCTTTTGGGTTTTTAGTCCACCGAGATACCCATTTTTTGCCTAAGTTGCCTTTCTACGTTTTCAACATAGCAGGTTAAATTGTTTTTATTTTTATCCCTAATTTTTGCTTGGATGTTTTATCATTTTTTGGGTCCACCGGGATACCCATTTTTATCTAAGTCGCCTTTTCAGATTTTCGACTTAGCGACTTTTGTATTCCTTTTTTAAGGCAAAGTATCACTTGATTGCATCAGAGTTCATTGGGAGTGGCAGTTTGTCACCATTCATAGTTGTGAGAATTATAACACCTCTAGAAAAATCTTTTGCCACAACATATAGACCTTCGAAATTTGGTGTCCACTTGCGCCGCGAATCCTTGTGAATTGACAAGATCTTCTTCAGCACAAGGTCGCCTTCTTATAACTCTTGAGGTCAGACCTTTTTGTCAAATGATTTCTTAAGACACCTCTAGTATTGATGATTGTAACATAACGTTGTCATGTGATTCTCCTATATAAGGTTGAGCTGATCAAACCTTGTCTGAATCCATTCCACCTAATCTAACTTAGTCTCCATCAAGACTCTCAATGAGGGTATTTCAACTTCCACACGAAGTACTGCTTAAACGCCATAGACTAACGAGAAAGAGGTTGTCTATGTTGAAGTGTGATATGATATCCAATAGCCATGTAATGCAAAAAGGAAGCATTTCATGCTAGCCCTTGTATGTTATCACCATCTTCTGGATGATTTTATTTATGTTTTTGTCTGCACCTTCAATTACATCATTCATCTTGGGTCAATATGGAAATGAGTCGTGGTGCTTGATTTTGAAGCCTTTGCACAACTCTTTCATCATCTTGTTATTGAGGGTGGACCCGTTAGCAGTAATGATTTTGTTGGGAACCCCATAGCGACATATGATATCCTTTTTTGTGAAGTGGGCAACCACTTGTTTGGCGATGTTGGCGTAAGACATAGTTTTGACCCATTTGGTGAACTCTATGAAAACCAATACGAACCTATATTCACTCAAAACTTTTGGTTTAATAATTCAAATCATGTATATTCCTCGCATGGAGGAAGGCCACGGCGTTGTGAGGACGTTCAGAGGAGTAGGTGACATGTACACCTTGTCAACATGAATCTGGCATTTATGGGAAGTATTGGCATAGTGGAAGCATTTAGTTTCCATGGTTAACCAGTAGTAGCCTGCTCCTAATATTTCTTGTCCATTGCATGAACTTTTACATAAGTGCCAAAGGATCCTTCATGGATTTCCTTGATGAGCATGTCTACTTCGTATCTATCCACGCATCTGAGCAAGACCACATCATAATTTCTCTTGTATATCACGTCTCCATTCAGGAAGAACCTCGTTGCTAACCTCTTTAGTGTTTGCTTATCAACAATTAAAGCATTTGTTGGATATTCTTACTTCTCGAGATAACACTTAATATCGTAGAACCAGGGTTGGTCATCTAATTCTTCTAATGTTGCCAAGCAGAGTGCATGTTCATCAAAACGTCTGATTATGATAAAAGGATAGTGATTACACCAAATTAATTTGTACATGGATGCCAAGGTTTCCAGAGCATCTTTCATCTGATTTTCCTCTCAAAGAATATGAGAGAAAGTGATCTTTTCAAACTGAGGTAGTAGCTCCAACACACAATCCATGCATGGAATTATGTTAGGATATCGTATTTCCAATCACGTCTTATTTGGTATATTACCATAGCAGAATCTTCATATATTTTGATCCTCAAGTCAATAGTTGCTTTTAATCCCATTATGCACGTTTCATACTTAGCAATATTATTGGTAAAGGCAAGTGATAGTTCTTGGGAGACATTAACACTGCCCAAATACCATGGCCAATTGCACTAGAGACACCATCGAACATAAGAGTTCATTTCTCACCTGGTCCGGGTCCTTCATCATCGCCAAGTATCTTCTCATCATTCATGGCCATGATATCCTCGTCTGAGAAATCAAATTCCAGTGGCTGATAATCCTTCATTGGTTGGTGAGCAAGATGGTCTGCCAACATACTATCCTTGATGGCCTTTGTGTGACATATTGGTTGTCATACTCTAATAAGATCATGTATACGTGTTTATCACGAGCTCCTCGTCGCCCTTTGCTTATTTATTTTCCTGTGATTAATTCAAATACATGGGTGATGCTAAGTATAAGGTAATGAATGTTTGAATTATTTGAAATTGGTGTGAATTGTGTATGATGATGCTTGAAACCGTGTGTAACTGAGTATTTTAGTATGATGTTAATGATGCTTTGTTATGTGAATGTTTTGCTTTATTTACTTCAAATGCAGTTTATGTATGCTTATGGTTGTATGCAGGGTGTGGTAATAACATGAATATGATGATTTAGGGTAGAGCTATGTTAGATAATTATGATGGGAACATGCTGCAAGGAATGGAGGAGTCATGTGGGTATGGTGATGGTTCAAAACGGCCTCAATCATCTTGGGATTTCTCTTTTTATTTTTTGTATTATTAAACAAAGTAAAGATTTCCTTTTTGTAATTTAAAAAGTGATGTAATATAAAATGCCCATTTATTAACTATTTTGTATTTTACTCTAAAACAATGTAATACATACTTTGTGAATAAAATATACTATCCAAAAAATTTCGTGTTCTAACTAATGGTGTAGGTAATCTATACCTATATATAAAGGGAATACATAATTTTGATATGACCTAATTTGTATTCCTTAATTACCCTTCCCATACTTCATATTTTACAATTTATATATAACTATATATAAAAGGAATAACAATTTTGGTATGACTTATTTTTTGGAAGTTATAAGGAAGAGAGAAAAATATAACTTCATAAGAATATAAACTTCATAAAGCAAAATAAAGATTCAATGGATAATTCTCTCTCCCTCTCTCTCATCACTTTGTCTCTTTGATTTCAGGTTTTTTTAATTGACTGTTTTGATGTTGAAAAAAATTTATTCAGTTAAATTTTAAATTTATCTTTTAATTTTGTAACTTTTAACATATTATTTTTGTTATGTGCAAGTTTTATTTTTGTTTGATTATTGATCAATTTGCTTCCAATTTACATTGTTGTTGTTGAGATTGTTGAGTTCATTTACTTATTTACTACATTCATGTAGATGTAGAATATTAGTTATGTTTCTCACACAAAATGGTAACACATGTTCTTTCGTCTTCCCCTCTATTTTCTACTTATTTTTCTTTTCCACTATTTCATGTAATATTTGATTTTGAATTAGTGTTTTTTTCTTCTCTTTTCAATAGTTTGCTATTATTATTTTCTAATGTTTAACCATTTTTTACGTAGATAATGGAAATATCCTCCTATAAGATGAAGGAATCGAAGAAATGAAATGTGTCATTTTCTTGGCAATAGATGTGCTTAGAAAAATATCAAAAGATAAAGAAATTGTTGCTACACAATAGCAATCACTCCACGGTAGAAAATGCTTCCCTATATATTTTTTATGATGTTTTTTTTTGTGTTAACTTTTATTTTTATATTTTTTTTCTTCAAATTTATAGGTTTCATATGGAACAGAAAAAAAAATAATTTTTTTTTCTTCATTAAAACTTGATTCTTCACGTGGTTATATTTTCTTTATCTAAACTAACAATATAAGATTTGTATTGTGTTGTTAGTTCAAATATATTGTACATTAATATAGAGCAATTAAGAAAAAAAACTGACTCATTCACGTATATGTACACTTATATGTAGATCACAACACAGTCAATTGCACAATTATTCAAAACTATTGTAAGAAAGAAACATAATTTTCTTTGTTACATTTTCTTTATCTAAACTAACAATAGAAGATTTGTATTGTATTGTTAGTTCAAATATATTGTACATTAATATAGAGCAATTAAGAAAAAAAACTGACTCATTCACGTATATGTACACTTATGTAGATCACAATACAATCAATTGCGCAATTATTCAAAACTATTGTAACAAAGAAATGAGATTTAGTGTTGTATTTTTATTATATTTTTTTATAACTCTTTTTCTACCGTTCTGTTCCGATTTTATCTTTAAGTTTATCTTTCCTTTATTTTTTGTTATTTTATTTTTGTTCTTTTGGAAACAATAAGAGTATTTTGTTGCAAATAATAAAAGTATGGTATCATCAATTGTGTTTGTCACTTTTATATTCACACAAAATCACAATGAATACAATATCTTAAATTATTGTTTCATATATAATTTAAATGAATGTTTCATATATAGTTATATGTTGTGTAATGTGAGTTGTACAAATAAAACTAATTTTAATAACTGGATTATTGCGGAGGAAAAAATAACTGAATAAAAAATAATTGAATAGAACAAAGGGACAAAAAGACCACAAATTCTATATATGTTTACTGTTTATGCAACAAAAATATGGATGTAACTACTTCCCTTCTCATGTATGAATTATGCTGAAATGACCTTTCATTTATATAATCTATATAACTACATAAGTGATATGAACTATTTTTATTTCAATCTTACCTTTTATAAACACTATATAGTTAGAAGAAAACTTCGAGTTATATCTTTGACTATAATATAACGGTAAATAGAGAGACATTTAGTTAAGAATAACATTATATGTTTTTTTTAAAGAGAGCAGACATGAACTTAATTTAAATTCTATTAATTGTGCATAAGTAATTTTACAATAAAACATATACGGAAAGTATGTATGAATCACATAATATTTAAAATTAAATTAAATTAAAAAATATTGTTTATTATTTTACAAGCATGCATGCTAAAAATGGACAAATAGACATATAAGTACATATCACAATTTTTTATTATAAAAATTCCGATTTATATTTTAACGCATAATCACAATCAAAAAGCGGACAAACGGGCACGAGAGTGCCCGTTTGGACGCTAGTAAACAATAAAAGAAGTTCATTCTTGTTATTCAATTCAAAACTAATAATCTATGATACTAAATAAAATAAATTGGACATGTAGTATGATATTAATGCAACTTGAATGAAAATGGCATACCAACTCAAATAGAAGCCAAAGAGCCAAGTACGCAAAACATGATAAAAAATGTGAATTCTAAAAGTGCAAACATCAGTACTAATAAGCCCTAGATCAAACTAAAACCATGACCACATGCAAGAACAATGAAATAAGGACCTAAAATCAAAACCATACACAAGGTAAGGTCTAAACATGAATGACCATGGTTAAGGGCCAAATGGTTTGCTATGAATTCACATGTGAATATAGATGAAACATGAATGCAATTAGTATCATGCAATGCAATATGAAAATTAAGTAATCAGATGGTAGGATAAAATTGGGGTATGATAGTATGATCATATAAAATTTCATGGAACACCTTAACATTATTAGCAAGTTCATAACATAAGTCATCCTTATTGTACGATGCTCTTTCATCTCCAAGAAGAAGATCCAAGTTGTCTCTTTCTTTAATGTATCTGCAAATGTTTATTTTCATTATTCAAAATGTCACATTGACTCTACTTGACAGATTTAACTAATACTTCGTGAGAAGGGGAAGATAATTGAACTAAAACACATTGTCTTTCTTTACGAATTTCCACTTATTCCCTAAGGTTTTGATTTTCAATTTCAAGGAAGGAAATGGTTTCTTCAGAATTGGAAACAATTTGTTTCAACTTACTCGTTTCTTTATCTAACTTCTTGTAAATACGAAACAAGTCATGATAAGAAAAGTGGGAAGTTACCTCAGTATCTTCGTGATCTGCCATGGGACATATATTGGATTATTCCTTATTTGAGGATTCTAAATCATCGTTATCCCAAAATATGTAGACTCTATTTTATTCTCTTTGAGGCTTATTGAATATTTCTACAATTTTGGTTTCTTCTCTGATTTTGATTTTGAGGGCAGTTTGGTCTTATGTGCCTTTTTTTTCTGCTTTGATGACATGCATGAATGGATGGGGATATTTTTTCACTTTGGTTCTAAAGCTTTGTTGATTTTTTTTCGTGCCTTAAGAATTTCTTAAACATGAGTTCCATGTCTTCATTGCTTTCGTTATATTCATCTTATTATTTCCTATCTATATTGTTTGTGATTTTTAGTGCACTATTTTTCCCTTTCTTATTATCACCTTCAAGTTTCTTTAACTCCATCTCATGTTCCTGCACTTTAACGAATAAAGTAGACAATTCCATGGAAGACAAGTTCTTAGATTTACACGGTGAATTTAGGTTGCCAACTACAATTTAAGTATTTGAGGACTTTTACAATCAATTCCTCATTTTGAAAAGTTTTCCCCAAAGTTCTCATGTAATTCACAATATGAATAAATCATTTTTGCATGTCATAAATATTCTCTTCGAGTTTCATTTTGAAGAGCTCATACTTATGGGTGAATGTATTTAATCTCGGGGCCTTTACCTCAAATGTTCCTTCATGGATAACATAGAGAGTCTCTCATATTTCTTTTGGAGTCTCGCTGTGAGAAATACACATAAACTCATCAAAAGCAAAAGAAATAATGATGATAATTTTAGATTTCAAATTGTGCTGCATTTTTTTCTCTTTCTTCTTTAGTCCAACCATCTTCATTATCTTTATTCACCATGACACTATTAACTTCATGTATGTGAACAAATGGAGCCTTTTCACAGCATTCAAAATACCATGATCCATCCCCTCAATGAAGATTCTCATATTCCCTTTCCAAAAACTATACTCATATTCATTATAGGGTGGGGGTTTGTTTAGTGAGTCACCTGAAGTCATTTTCTTTCTCCTGGGATAATTAGTCTTTAACGGAAGTTAGACTCTGATACCACTTGTTGAACAAATGAGTCAAAGGACAAGAGGGTGAATCTTGGTATTCAAAACTCATGATTAGCTTAAAGTTTATTTCTTAAAACAACAAGTTGTGTTAGTATAGTTAAAAATTAGAGATAAAAGCGAAAAAAAATCGAAGTATAAAAATGTTAATGAAATCAAATGACTTAAAGTAAATAGAGAGAGTTTAGAAAGATTGCACCATCATTTATAGAGGTTCGGTTGATCTCTTGCTCTAATTCTCTCGACAAAAGACCGGTACGTCACATCATTATCAACTCCATATTTTGCTTGGTAGTCAGCACAAACATTCCTCTCTCTAATAGCATGAAATATTTGAACTCGTTTTTCCATAGAGAGAAGTTCTTTAATGTTGTGAAGAATCGCGACATAGTGATGTTAAACATTAACAAACTCTGAAATAAGTTCGATAGCAGAGTTGGAGTCAGAATAACACACCATGTATAAGATGTCAAATTCTCAGACCATACGCAAACCATGATATAACGTCATCAACTCAACATAAATGATGTTGAAATAACTAATATTACCTTCAAAACTTTGAACCCAAGCACTATCAACATTTCAAATTGATCTACTAAAATCTAAGACTTCATGATTACCGAGACTACTGCCATCAATATTCAAAATCATATTACTATCTTTGTGTGCATTCCATATAATCGTTATCGTTAGATGAAACATATTATACTTGAGAAAATACTTTAACAAATTAACATAATCTAGTATAGTGCGTTTTAATATATAAGAATATACCACTTTATTCACAAGACTTATTTTATTTCTTAACAAGTCACAACCATCAATAAACATTCAAAAAAAGGTATATCCACCTTAATGATATAACCTATTCCCTTAAAAAATAATGGATCTAAGATGCAGGTAAATTTTTAAAAGCCAGTTGCAAATTCTTGTATTATGAATTTAGTAACTAAATTTTGTATTGAAAATAAAGTAATGAATCTTAAAGAAAATGTGAGCATTATAATAAACTACATTTAGAGAGGAGCTTGGACCATTGAAATTAGTACTACCTCTTGAGCCTTGCAATGTGTGCCTAGAATTTATGAAATGGTCCATGAATAATTAACTTTGCTATAAACATGGTTATCTAAAAATGCTAGAGAATAACAAATTATTCTCTCTTTTCAAATGCATCTCAATGCATGATCAATTTTGATTATTGTATGACTATGCAATTTTAAGTTTTTTTCCTAGAGATGATAGCTAGGTTAATGGTGTTTACTTTTATTCAACAATTACAAAGTGACAAAATAAAATTGATTTTTTTTAATTTAATTTTGATTACAAACAGTTTTATTTTCTTTTTATATTTTTGTAAATAAAATTAATGATATATCTAAATTTTTTAATGCATATAGCTTATACTTTTTATTTTTAAATTTGTATATTTATCATTTTTTTTTCATATTTCTTAGTAATTCAAAGTTCCACACGAACGATCATAAATTAGATTAAATATTGTTTCGATCAAGAATCAAATTCGATATTTTTCGAATATTTATTCTTTAGTAGGAGTTTGTTTATCATTCAAACTCAAATACTTCATTTTATATTTATCAATTTTAAAGAGTTTCGCATCATTTAAAAATTGAAACATAATCAATTTTATATAAAAGATTAAAATTATTTAAATTTGAAGTATATAAATTAGTTCTATAAATCACCAAAAATATTGGAACAAAACTATAATTAGTTATTTTATTATAGTTAACTGCACCATAATTTAATGGAACTTATGAACATTTAATACAAAAATGTGGGAAATCACATGTTTGAATTCCCTTCCCAACAAATTCGGTATTTTTCAATAACCAATTTCTCAACATTTTTAAGAATCTTTCTTTATTTTTATTTATATAGATAATATTTCATTGTTTCAGATTTTACGCCGCAAGGGAATCAAAGTTCAAAAATCTCAATAGCCAAATTGAAGAGCCAAGAGTCTCATTTATAAATTATACTCCCTTAATAATCTTTTTTTATAAAAACAAAATCTTTCTTTGTCTATTAAACGTTAAATAATAATATTGTACATGAAGACAATTTTAATATTAGTTATAATATAATATTTTGAATAACTAGTGGACTTGGCTAGTCGAATAGGAGAGATACCAAATATTGCGGTAACGTATGATACTAGGGATGCTCTTAATGCCAACAAATCCACTAATATCAATTTACATTTTAAACTTTTTAAATTAACATATAAATTTAAATTTAAAATATTTTTAAATAGAATTACTATGAAATGAATGTTTACAATCTGTTTTTTTTAACGTTTAAAAAAGTTTGTTAGAAAATGTTATCTACTAGTATCTAATATATGAGATGGAGTTTTTTTCGGAAACAATGTACCTATCATATCAAGTACACATAAATAAATAACTAAATAAATAACAAACCTTCCCAAAAATAAAATAAAATAATAATAATAAAAAAATAAAAAAATATATTATTTGTGTATTTGTGTGCACTCCATAAATCGGCTATAAAGTGTGAAAAACCAAAGGTAAAGAAAACCAAAATCCAAGCTCAAGAAAACAGTAAGAAAAAAGGGTCTAATAGTTCCCTCTTTGCACTTCAACATCCTCATCAACATTGCATTCTTTCTTCAAGTAAGAAATAAAAATCTCGTTCTCTTTTCTTTTTTCTATTTTCCATTTTTCCATATAAAAGAAATCACAATCTTTTACATTTTTGTTATTTTCATTATTATTTTCATTATTGTTTTCATTATTGTTTTCATTATTGTTAAATGTGTGTGTCTGTATATATTTCAGATGAATAGAGATTGATTTGAGGAAGAAGAAAAAAAGATGAGGAATTATGAAGCAATAAAGAGTTTTGAAGAGAACGAAAATGATGAAGATTTGGAAATTGGAAATCAAGAACATGATGATAACAATAACAACAACAATAACCAGATCTCTGATTCAGCAACAACGAAACTGAAGAAAAAGATTATGAAAAAGATTGTTGTGGATGAATGTTCTTCATCTTCTTCATCCATGAAGCCACAACTGCAACAACCTAAATCTCAGCGTTTGCTTTCTCTGGATGTTTTTCGTGGCCTCACCGTTGCGGTAATCTCTCTCCACCTTTCTTTAATTACTCTGCTAATTTTTATCATTACTTATGATTTTTTAATTAGCATTAAGCAAACGACGTCGTTTAGTTAGTTAGAGAGAGATTTTTTAGGCTTAGATTTTGATACTATACCCAATTTGTTAGTTGAAGAATCCAAAGAGTTGCACGTGTTAAAGTAATGTTGCTTTAATTTAAAGTTAATACAGAATTATGTTTCGTGTTAAATTGTTTTATTAAAATTAATAAGATTAGTTTGTTTGTTACTACTTAATTAGAGAACCGTCCATTTAACTTGACCTTTTCTTGTTAAATTCATATAATATACTTTCATTATATTATATGATTGAATTCTTAAATCGATCAGTTTAATTAGACGAGATTTGGTTTTAAAAAATTGAATTCGTAAAGTATTATTATGTTTTGTTGTATATATGATATATTTTAATTCAATAATTTATTATTATTTGAATTAGTTGATAGTTATCTTAAAAGTTTATGAAATGCTAATGTTTGTTAAATTTCTAATTCTAGTAAGATATTTTTTTTGTTTATATATTTATAGAGTTTTTTTGACCTATAATAACTTTATTTACTAATTATATATTCATTCATATGGATAGCCGTTCATTTTAAGAGAATATATGACTCATTAGATAGAATTTCACAATATTCTCTTCTTTTTTAATATTTATATGTATATGGAAATATCTTCTTAGAGAAAATAATAATATATTTCCTTTTTTTCTTTTATAATTTGATCATTGATAAGAATGTAAATTATATACTATCTCTGTTTATTCTTCTTTATGTATTTCTTTTAACCGTTTATTTTTATTCTATTTACATGGTCAAAAGAATAATTATTTTTCTATTTGAGTCAATTTTTTTTTTTTATATTTTCTCTAGAGTGATTTTAAGAATAAGAATTATAATTTTTAATCATTTATATGGTATAAATTAATATAGGAATAAATTAATAAAATATTTCTTGATATGATATAAAGTGGAGAATATATCTCAATCCAAGACATTAAAGTATTTACGTGTCTTGTGAAACGTATCTTATTTTTATATGACTCATGGTAATTTTGATATTTGCACCCCCACTTAACAAGGTCACAAAAGAATTATGTAAATGGTGTATTAATTAAATAAATAAATTTGAAGAGCTATTATAAACTAGGTTATAAAAAATAGAAATATCATAATCAAAAAAAGGTGTAATAATAAAGTATGGTTGGTTGGTTAGATGTAAGGTGCCTAACCGACTCCTCAATCACCACTATGTTGCTTTATCAATGGGAGATGACTTTGAAACGCAATGCTTGTGTGATTTGCTTTTGTAACTAGCAATCTTCATGTGATCATTTTTACATGTCATAACAATTTACATGCACATCAAAATTTTGTTTTAATTTTTTATTAATGGCCTGCGTGAAAAGTGTGTTCATGTCAGTGTTTGAAATTGACACTTGTGATTATATTTAATTTCTATTTTTTTAAATTATTACTAAAGTGTCTGTGTTGTATTTCTGATGTCTGTGCTATATAAGTGTGACTTCAAAAGAAGTTGTAATCATTATGGGATTGTATTTAGGCATTGAATTTGTTTAGGTGTTCCTAATAAATAATAGAATGTTTGGGATGTTCACATGGGATTGTACATTTTTTGCTTCGTTCCTTCTTCAAACAATCCACATGATACATATTCAATCATGTTTATAGTTTGAAAACGACAAATTTGGTTAGGAAGTTGTTGTCTTGTGGTTCATATATTGTCTTGTTGTAATTAATGAATATATGATTGAATACTAGACGCATTGCCACAAAGATTAGTATGTCTCTATGTATCTGCACAGCTACCAACTGAGCTGGTTTAACTGAAAAATGTTTGTTTGTGCTAATATTGAATTTATGAAACTTAATGCAGCTTATGATTTTAGTGGATGATGCTGGTGGACTCATTCCGGCACTCAATCATTCTCCATGGAATGGTCTAACAATAGCAGATTTCGTAATGCCATTTTTTCTATTTATTGTTGGTGTTTCACTAGCATTCACATACAAGGTATGTTACTTGAATTGATGTGGGAACTTTCTTGATAAATTGTTCATTTATTAACCTAACTAATCTGTTTCTTTAATAGAAACCGTCTTGCAAAGTTGATGCAACTAGAAAGTCAATTTTACGGGCGCTTAAGCTTCTCGCGTTAGGCATTTTTCTTCAAGGTGCCAACTGAACCCATTGTTTTTGTTTTTTTGCCAATCTTTAGTAACAGTTTGTTCAATTTGCGCTACGCTATGATGTTGTAGTGTTGTTATTGTCGCTATTTTCAACAGTTTGTACTAAATCAGGATAATGAGAACTTGCATTGTGTTGTTTGCAGGAGGTTATGTTCATCGCGTTAATGATTTGTCATTCGGTGTGGATTTGAAGCAGATAAGATGGATGGGGATACTGCAGGTATGAATTGAACTTTTGTGTTCTCGCCAGTTCGGGTTGTGAAACCGATCAATAAGTTGTACAACATGATAAAAAATACATGTATAGTTATGATCATTATATAATCATTTACTTCATTTGGATACCAGAGAATCGCGGTAGCGTATTTGATTACAGCTCTCTGTGAAATTTGGCTAAAGCGTGAAGATATCGTTAATTGTGGATCGACCCTTTTGAGAAAGTATCGATATCAATGGTAAGCTTGATTTTCGTGCGAGAGTTTTAGCTTATACTTAAGAATTTATATGATAAAAACTTAACTTGTGTCTCAAGTCATGCTTTTTTTTTCTGATCATTGTTGTGACGTTGTTAACCGATTTGACTGAAACAGGGCTTTGGCTTTGTTTCTATCGGTCTTTTATCTTTGCTTGCTGTATGGGATGTACGTTCCTGATTGGGAGTATGAAGTTCCAAAGGAGCCTTCTTCAGCACCTTCGGTATTTTCTGTGAGTGTTCGTTTCAAATGATTTTTCTTGTCGCTTTTTCTGATATTGGTTGAACATATGATTTATGTATATTTATCTACGCGTGCAATAGGTCAAATGTGAGTGTTCATGTTTAACGTTTTTTCTTGTTGCTTTTTCTGATATTGGTTGAACATATGATTTATGTATATTTATCTACCCGTGCGATAGGTTAAATGTGGAGTGAGGGGTGACACTGGACCGGCCTGCAATGTTGTTGGAATGATCGATCGTAACTTATTGGGTATACATCACCTCTACCGGAGACCGATATACGCGCGGATGCCTGTATGTTCCTCTATGTTCTAAGATATTTTTTTATTTTTACACTGAAAATGTATCAAAGTTAAAAACTCTTGGTCTAAATGATACCTAATTTGTTTGTTTTGACTTTATTCGAATTTCAATAGGAATGTAGTATCAATTCTCCTGACTATGGACCATTGCCTCCTGATGCTCCTTCTTGGTGTCAAGCTCCTTTCGATCCCGAAGGACTCTTAAGGTGATTTTCCACTATCCGCAAATGACAACATGAATGAGCTTTTCGTTTTCATCTCTAACTTTGTGTCTACTTGGAATTATAGTTCAGTGATGGCAATTGTTACCTGCTTAGTTGGCTTACATTACGGTCACATTATTCTCCACTTTAAGGTAATTCCCAACACTTTTCTATTTCATCATTTTCTTTATAAAACACAAATATCAGACACGACACTTGACACTGACATATCGACACTTGTAAGAAAATGAATTAACTGAGTCTAGTCATATGTGTCAATGTTATGTCAGTGTTAGATACCGACACATGTTAGACACCTGACACACTTTCAATATGAAGTAGCAGTGCTATACTCCTCTTCTAATTACGAATATTGATGTTGTTTCCTTATTGCTACATTCAGGACCATAGAATTAGAATCATATTCTGGATGATTCCAACCTCTTGTCTTATAGTTTCTGGTCTTGTATTGGATTTATTTGGTAACCATTCTCTCAACTCTTTTTTGTCTATTAATTACTTTCTATTCTTTGTAGTATTTATCAATTAACATTAGCTTTTTTGTGTTGTAGGAATGCATGTAAATAAAGTTCTCTACTCATTGAGTTATACTTGCCTCACTGCTGGTGCTGCTGGCATCCTCTTTGTTGGAATATACTTGATGGTTAGTCATTAAATTTTTTGCATTCTCTTAGTGTATTTTGCGTACGCTTACATTGATCTATTTTAACTTATCTATTGACACAAACACCTTGAGATAGTACGGAAAAGCTCCTGACATATCAATAAGTTGTTTTTAGTTTATTCTCGTATGTATTTATTGAATCATCGTCTAATTAAATTCTTTCTTCTTCGTTGAAGGTTGATGTATGTGGATATAGTCGCATGACTTGGATTTTGGAATGGATGGGGATGCATGCATTGATGATATATGTCCTAGCAGCTTGCAACATGTTCCCAATTTTCATCCAAGGATTTTATTGGGGAAATCCTCATAATAACATTGTAATTTCTATGTCCCACTATACAATAATTTAGTAATTTTTAACAATGTTTTAAAAACCGAACCAGATGGATCAACAGGTTGAACCATGATCAACTGTCATTAAATTATTTGGACGGACAATCACGGTGTCATCCTGGTTCAAGTGGTTTAACACAATTGAACCATGACTCAAGATGTTGTTTTGTTGGTTTAATGTCTTTTGGTTTTTAAAACATTCTTTTAACTATAGGATATGATTTCCTATTATGACAATTCTACATGCTTCCCTGTCTAATAATGTTTCATGATTGCAAAAATTTGTCACAGCTAAAGTTAATTGGAGTTGCAACATGAAGGGGAAGCAAATATTGCTAGTGGCCAAGAAAATTATTATGTTGTTAAATGGTGAGACATTTTTTGTTTCACCTATGTCTTAGAGTAAGGAGGAGGACCAAGCAATGTTTGTGGATTTTTGAGACAAATTTTGAGCTGGTCTTTTTGTTCAAGAACATGAACATGAATAATGTTTCTCTAATCTATTGATAAAGTCACCTACATGGATGATGCATGATGTATTTTGGAGAAGATACATTTCTTCATGGCATAGCCTTTTCTTTAATTTTTATATATAGAGAAAAAATGAGCAGCTTTTGTTTATAAGTATATGACTGCTAAATATTTTGTATTTTGTATCCTTGAAATGGTAGATTTCAAGATGAGATATCAATGTACAACTTTTCTGTTTTATATTTATTATTATTAGCTTAGAAATGTCAATTTCTTGATGCAAATGAGATTGAATATATTAAGTGCAACAAATATATAAATATATGAAATCAATAAAAAAAAAGAGATCAACATAAGGCAAAACAATAAAAAAATTAAGCCATATCCCTTAAGTGAATTTGTCCAATACTATAATTCTATCTCAATTATTAATCTTAATAATATCTTTCTTAATAACTTCATTGATATTTTTTTCAAGTTTTTCCTTCCTCTTATAGATTATTTTCTTTTTATTTGATTTATTCTCCTTATTGTAAAATATTTGTCCTCTCTTTATTTGGTTCGCTCTCATTATAGAATTTATTTTGTTTTCTTTTACGTTTTTAAACCACCTAAGTTATTTTTTCACCATCTTTTCTATTATATGCGCTATTCCTATACTCTCTAATTATTTTAATTTTAATTTTACTTTGTCGAGTTTTGTTAGACATCCATCGCAACATCTTCATCTCTGCTATATTTACTTTATTCTCGTGTTAATTCTTAATCGTCTAACATTTTGTTTCGTACAAAATTGCAGTTCTTATTACAGTCCAATAAAATTTTCCTTTTTACTTGAGTGATACCTTTGCATCGCATGAAACACTTAATGTCCTTCTCCATTTCATCACCCAGTATGAATTTGATGGTTCACATCTTCTATTTCTCCATCATTTTGTATTACATACCCAAGATATTTATGGATAAATAAGGTCTCCAACTTTCACCTCTACGTTAGAAGCGTTTCTTCTTTTGTTAAACTTAAGTTCTATATACTATGTCTTACTTTTACTTAGGTGAAAACTAAGCGTTTCTAAAGCCTGTCACCATGTTTCCAACCTCATTAAAATCCTCCTTCGACTCTCCAAAAAGGACTAATCATATGTTAAAATCATGCATCTCGGTACTAGATCTTGGATGTGTTTTGTGAGTACATCCAAAATTAAGATAAAAGGGTAGGGACCTATGGTTAAACCTTGATGCAAGCTCATTGTAATGCGAAAATCGTCACTCTCTCCACCCTGTGTCTGCACACTAATCAATACATATCTTGTACAACTTGAATATATGGAATCGTAAACCCTTCCTTCTTTAGGGCTTTCCATAAAATCTCTCTAGACATACTATCATATGTCTTCTCCAAGTTAATAAAAATTAAGTGCAGGTCTTGTTGTTCCATCCGATACTGCTCTATTGCACGCCGTAACAGGTAAATTGCTTCCATGATCAATCTTCCCAGACATAAAACCAAACTGATTCTTGGTAACTAGAGTCTCTCTTCTTAATCGTCGTTCAATCACTTTTTTTCCCCATAACTTCTTGGTATAACTCACAAACTTAATCTCCTTATAATTTGCACAATTTTATATACTCCGTTGTTTTTATAAATTGAAACTAAAATGCTTCTTCTCCATTTATCCAATATATGTTTTACCTTCATAATTTCATTAAAGAATTTGAGATCTGTAAATTGTCTATAAATATTTTATTTATTTTAATTTTATAAACAATTTTACATTACAATTTTCTTATCTATTAGTCTAATAATTAGAATTTGACCCCTTGAAAATAAATAAGTGAAATATCTTTATATAACTATGCTTTAAAGATTCCGTCCATATCTCTACGATGGATGTTCTTATAGCGATGCTTTAATGAGATTCTACGGAAAAAAAGTATCATTAAATATAAAAGATGATCACATATGAATAATTTATTCTAAACAACATTTTGTTCATATTTTATTGGCTTAATTGCAACTTTGATCCTTCTTTTATTTGTTTTGGTGCTCAAAATTGAAAAACCACATTTTTGTTTCTTTTTTATGTTTGCGTTGGATTTTAATTTTAAAAAGAGATTAAAATCCAACCCAAAATTTAAAAAGGGACTAAATTACAATTTTTTAAATAAAGAAACTAAAACTCAAAATAAAATTAAATAGGAGGACCAAAATTGCCACTAAACTTATTTTATTTTTGTAAAAAAATGTATTAAATATAGGTAGTTACATCGTCTTGTCCCTTTGCAATTTTTTTTGGTTTAATTGATATGCATTGACAGAGTAAAGTAGTTTTATACTATCATTCAATAAAAAATCAATAGTTTGACAAGTCATTAAATTATTTTTTAAAATATCAATGTATGTGGCGGGATTTATAGTTGTCATTAATTAACAATATAAAAATAATTTACATTATTACCCATTTTCTCTTTTTTTTATCCTTTACAATAAGAATCTTCGACCAAATGTAATTCTTCATAATAAAGTAAAAACTATTATCAAGTATATTACTTTACAATAAAAAGTCCTTTAAAATTTATTTATTTATTTATTCATTCATTCTATTCGGAACTTTTAAAGCAAAAGATAAGGTAGGTATGTAGCACAAATTTTGTGTGTGAACTAGGAATCAAATCATTATGGGCTATCATGTGGACAAAAAATACATTTTGTTGGTTGCAAATGACAAAAACAAATCCTTACGGGCTTTCTTACGGTTCAAAGGTGCTTTAAGTGGTTGGCCAATATTTTCCAAATCCCTATCATAATGAAATGAAAGGGATAGAGGGAAATGTACAATTATGTCTGTTTCTATTCATAATGCCAAGGAATGATTTTTCATTTCTATATGTTATTTGAAATAAAAATTTGTGACATCGTACATGTTATGTGTTTATGAGGAAGCAACACATTGAAAGTGATTTTCATTTAATGAGATGCTGACATTTTCGTGGTGTCACCATAAAATTTATCATCAACTTTCAAGTCTAATATATTTGTTTGGCAACCAAGCTATCAAAATGGATACAATCTTTCAAATTAGGTAAACAAAACACAAATGAAAATTATGTTTCAAATATTTAAATATATCTTCATTAATTAACCATCAAAATTGTATTCACATACATATAACTTTCATGTTTTTAAATATATATGATATAATCATCAACAGAGTGTTCACAAACACATTTATAAATTATAGATACTAGTTTTCAAATTTGTGTTAAGGGAATACTTAACAAGATGCAACACTTCTATCGCAATTTGAGGTTAAAGTTGTGTCAAAATAACACAACTCTTGACACAAACAAAACTAGTCAAATTCTAATCAACTGCAAAATGAGTAAGTCAATCAATCCAAATGTTGCATAAACTAAATTAATACAAAAATGGGTATATAGTTGATACAATTGGTAATATTCATGTAGTTCTTATCATTGCTCAAGCCTCAAACACAACAAAAATTTGCAACACAGTTCTATGAAAGATCAACCTAGACTGTTGACTTGGTTAAACTCATTCGTCAGCAACTGTGGAGGAGTGGTGAGGAAAAGTAGCCCACACATCTTCCCATGTCCTCTGGCCTTCAGATACTTCCCTAATAACAGAGGCAGCATTTTCCACATCAACGCGCACTTGATCTTTGCTGTCCCTTTCCCGAATAGTCACTGACGTTGTTGAATCCACAGTGACAGCAAAGGGAACACCAAGTTCATCTGTTCTTGCATACCGTTTTCCTATTGATGTACCTATTAACATTTTTACAAAAAAGTAAGGTTGGTGACATTAAGCATGCAAGAAACGTTGACAATTTCAGAACAGGTTTAAATCAATTAATATAGATATGGTCAAGAAAAAACACTTAAACACAACATCTTCCCAACCAAGAAGTTATCTTACAGGTAAATCATCATGGGTAGAAGCATTTAGTTTCAGAGATTTACATGGTTAATGTTCCCATGTACTACTAGAGCACTTTAGAGATCAGCTAGACTAAAATGAATTATCCAACAATAAACCAGAGATCAAGGAATAGAAAATCAAAGTTTGTGCAACTACCTTTAGTTTTTAGATTATTCATTTCAGAGGAGCGTGACTGCAACAGTTTTAAGAGTCGGCTGTTAACAAGAAATATAGCCAACTGGCAATTACCAAACTAGTAGCACCGCCTTTAAGATAGTATCCTCATTCCTCAGCTCCCATGGGGTGGATTTTTTATTTGGAGAAATCAAGCAGTTTTTTGGATGCTGGGTGTGTACCACACACTTCATTGCTAATTTTTTGGTGACGTATTTTAGAGGTTTTGAAAGAATTATAAGGGTAACCTTTTGGAGGAAATGGTCAGAGTAAGAACAACTTTTTAAAGGTATATTTGGCACCCAATAAGATTTCAACAAGTTTAAGGAATTTTCTTCTATATAGTTTTGTCCTTTTAAGGGGTTTCCTTAACAGACTTGATAGGAATTTTCCACATTTACTACATTGCAGTGTTTTCTTCTTTTCTTTGTTATGTTCTTCCTGTTTCAGTATGAAGAATCTCTAATCCTTCAAATTCCACAATCTTGCCTTCTTTTGATCTTATATAAATCTTTTTTAAGATTCATTCATGCAATCATCCTAGCGGGCCCAGCCTAAACCTCTAAATCTTATTTAACATTAGCCTACATGTATAATTTACATGGTAATGAGAACTTCAATTTTAACAACATACCTGTAATGTCAATCTTATGCGAAATTCCAGCAGCAGTCAACGACTTGGAAATTAATTTGGCAACCTCTTCATACTTCTGATTTTGAACCAGAGGGAAAACTGTGCACTTAATAGGAGCCACAAGTGCAGGAAAGCGAAATACATTTAACTGTTCATCCCCGGCTTTACTCGCTCTCGTATAGAAAGCGTGCTCAAATAGGCAATATATTATCCGTCCAATCCCAAAGGATGGTTCAATCACAGATGGTGTGAAAACTCTCTGATGCTCTTTCTTTATCTCCTTGTGAATTGTCACCATATTCTTGTTAATAGATACAGTTTTCCCAAGTGTACACACTTCAAACTCAACCTCGCCTTTTGATTCCAGCGCAGCCTTCAAATCCAGTGCTTCTTTCTCATTCATTGCCTGTCAGGGAAGATTACATCTCTCAAAATGTAATGCACATAGCTATTTTAAGAGAGTCATGGTACTAAATAACAAAATAGTTATCACGAATTACCTCAAGTGCTTCAACCACCTTCTTCTGATTACCCTTGAATGCCAGGCCCAATTCTTTCTTTATGGGAGTTATAACTAATTTCTGAAATAATTCACACGCCAAGTCAATTAAAAAGAACAAAAACTTCACATAGCTGTATAAAAAGTTGCCAATAAATAAAAACCATCAGCATTAAACAGTACCTCCACTTCCTTAGGTTCTGAAAATTTTTCATGAGCCACCAGTGGAACACCGCTTTTCTCCTGTAATATTGAATACAAGAGCATTATGAGAATACAGTACACCATACAAAAAAAAATGAATTTCCTTAGTTGCTTTTATATTATAAAAAACAATTTTTACCCGATTTAAGTACATTTTGGATCCTCTCTTTTTTTTCTCTCCACTCATCTCCTTATTCTATGTCTCTCTTAATCTCACTCTCTCTCTTCATTATAAAATCATGTTGCTTTGAAGAGAGAGAAAGATAGAGAGTTAGGAGAGGAATGGAGAGAAAAAGGGGAGGAGAGGATCCAAACCCCTTTAAGTATAGCCAATTATCCATTCCCCACTTACTCCCTTTATATTTTGTATTATTATTTAACCAAGACGTAATTCAGTTTTAAGTGTACTTTTCAGTTAAAAGAAATGCAAGCTAAGCTGCAGACCCTAAAAAACTAACTTCAAGCAGTTTAAGTGGTAAACAGAAACCAGGGGCAGTTAAGAGATAAATAAATTACTTTATATAGTGATGACAACATTGACAAGGTCACTAGATGTGCACATGCCCTATTCATCAAGGTAGCAAAGGTATTGACAAATCAAGGTTCATGAGTCCTAACATGCGAAAACCAATTTGAATTATACTTACCAAAAAGTTTAACCATTAGAATCACATTGGTTTTATTAAAGTTTATCATAAAGCAGTCAGTAAATAAGAGCAATTACCGAGTGGGCACGCAAATCATATGCAGATCTATCGGCAATGCCAACACACTCGATCCAACCATAGGAACACTCAATCTCAGCATCCCAACAGTCAGCGGCATAATGGGCCATCTCATTGGCAAGATGCTGCCTGAATCTCAAACGGTCTTTGTCTATACCGAGATGCGTCAAGAAGAGATATACTCTCCCAATGAAATAACCAAGAGTCTCATTATTGACAATACCCTGATAAAAAATGAAAATAATCATACCATGTGGTTTATTAAAGAACAGACAACAATTTTGGGGATGAAACAGGCATTGACTACTGCACTATTATTGAAGCTAACCTTTGAAACAGCCTCACCGAGACGTATTCTCTTTGCAGACTGACCAGACATCTGTTCTTCCCTTGGGAACATGAAAAACTCCAAGTTAGCAACTTCGGTATACTTAGGATGAGACTTGTCTTCAGGGTCAACAAAGTGCTCAATTTCGGCTAAGGTGAATTCACGGACTCTAAGAAGACCTTGACGGGGAGATATCTGCAGGAAGATACAGAAACAAAACTGAATCCCAATTCCACAAATACCATACACAAGTTCAAACAAAAAACCAACAAACCTCATTTCTAAAAGCCTGTCCAATTTGTGCAGCAGCAAAGGGTAGCTTGTTTCCATTATAATAGTACAAGTCCTTGAAATTAACAAATATGCCTTGTGCAGTTTCTGGACGCATAAACCTGCCATTTGAAAAAGGAGTTAAATGCTTCCCAAGATAATCAAATTTTGAATACATCAAGTGAAAGAGCCATGGAATAGAGGATAGTAAGTGATTGCACCAAGTAAAATTCACATTACAAAAGACACGGGAATCATTTACATGTTTATCATTGCAAAGGCTACTAAGGATTGTGATTTACTACTCTGGACTTAAATATAAGCAAAAGTCAAAATGTATTTGGCCCAAACTTAATTAAATACATTTTGACATTTTTGTATATTTAGGTCTGGGGGAATACACCACAATCACTAGCTGCATGTGCAAAGACAAATGTGTAAGTGACGCCTATGTCTTATTTTCTAGAATAATTGTTAAGTGAATTGGACCTTATGTAGTCGTTTCCAACACACTAATATATGGCCATATAACTCTAGTGACATATGGGCTCTATACAATAGGGGGAGGGCCTTTGATTTTGAGCTTTTAGAGTCTATGTCTCAGAGCGTTTATATTAATTTGTAGCTTGATAACATGGCTTGGGGTTGATTGTGCTTCTAAGGAATAAATCCTCTTGCTATGGGTTTGTAACAAAAATAATAATAATAATAATAATAATAATAATAATAATAATAATAATAATAATAATAATAATAATAATAATAATAATAATAATAGCAATAGTAATAATAATCACAAATAATCATAACAATAAAGACAAACAACAAAGAAGAAAAATAAAAGGGGTTTGAAATTACGAACCCAGAAGCTAAGCCAGATGGACCAATTGAAGTTTGAAACATCAAATTGAAAGGGTAAGGATCAGACAGTGGATTCTTGGTTTCAGGAGCTGTGATACCATATTCCTTAATCTTAGCACCAAGTTCTTGAGATGAGAAATCGTCCAGCATGGCAAGCACGTGTTTAAGCTCTGCAGCTTTGTCCGATGACAATGTAAGATCCTTTTGAAGCTTCTCATTGCAGTAGTCCTTGAGCAAGTGATCAGCACGGTAACATGTTCCAGTTTTCTCGTCCTTAACCATGAGATCAGTGAATTTCTCCACATGGCCAGAAGCTTTCAGAACAACCTCCGGTGTCACACATGGACAATCCACCTCAAGCATGTTTTCCTCCAAAACAAAATGCTACATGCAACACAACAACAATAATAACACAATTAGAATTGGACTTGTATACAGTCACTTTAAAACCTTTTTCCGCCTGTCAATATTAATAGACATTCTAAGAATTAAGCCCAATTTGAATAAACAGCTTACTTAAGCATTTAAATACTATTGTTGATCACAAAAGTGTCAATGTACAAGTTTATAAAAATATATTGGAGAAGGCGATATTTTTATTAATTAAAGTGACACTCATGGCCATTTTCCAACCATCCCTTAGAGAATTTGAACTCAATACCTTGAAGTTACAAGATAAAACACTTAGCACCTCAAGTATTTATGTACTCCCTCCATTCCTATTTAGAAGTAAATTTTAACATTTTAGATTCATTAAGTAATTAATGCATCTAACTTATATATAGTCCAAATACATCATTTATTGAATGAACCTAGGAAGTCAAAATTTGCTTATAAAAGAGAATGGAGGGAGTATAAGCTATTCCCATAATAAAAGATAAAAATCAAATCAAATAGTTCTCATCTGAGCTATAAGCTATCTCCGTAAACTATCTAGAGAGTTTAAGAAATTATTCTAAAAACAGCTTATGGACATACCGGTAAGGCTCATTTGGATAAACAACTAAATAAACCACATAAAGCATAAGTACTTCCATATAAGCTATTTCTATGGGGAAAAAATACATTAAGTGAAATTATTTTCATATAAACAATAATCTATTTTCATAAGCTTACTGAAATAAACTGAAAACAAATTTTGAACATGCCTAAGTTGTTTTCCCTAAGTTACCCCTAACAGTTAACAAGTGCTTGTGCCACTAGATAAGCTAAAATAAATCAATCCAAACATATTCTAAATTGTTCCTACTATAAGTTTTTCAAACATTCTTCCCCTCTCACTGAATATGACCGAAAAAAATAAGCTCAAATAATTCAATCCAAACAACTCCTAATCAAACAAAATTCAGCTCCTAATCTAACAAAATCCAGCTCCTAATCTAACAAAATTCAGCTCCTAATCGAAAAAAACTCAGCTCCTACTTACATATCAGTCTTCGCTGCATAGAAATGAATTTGATAAATTCATAATTAGTTAGTTCACTGTTTGTAACCGTTAACAATTTACCTGACGCCAGAAGGAGAGAACATTAGATTTAACGGCACAACCAGGAGGACCATAATCGTATAAACCAGCAACACCGCGATAAATCTTAAACGACGGAATGTAAAACAAACGCCGTTCAAGCGTATTAACAACGGATTGACGGAAGGCTTCACGGGAATCGGAGCCGGAAAGTAGCGACTGAAGCGATTTCTCGATCGACGATTTCTCAAGCTTGAGAGCGTTTAGAGCTTGAACGGCGGCATCGATGTCAGGTTTAGGTGCCGATGAAGCCTTGAGTGAACGGACTGTGTTGCCTTGGATTTCAACGGCGGAGAGTTTGTCGGCTAGGGTTTTGCGTAGGGTTTCTTCGGTGGAAGCCATTGAAGAAGAAGAAGAAAGAGATAGAGATTTTGTGAATGGGGGAAATGAGAGTGGTTTTGTGGCGGCTTTGGATATTGCTCTTAAGTGTGAAAGTAACATAAGAATTTTCAGTGACCGTGAAGTTGCGTTGTGTGAGAATTAGTGGGAAATGGATTGAGTGTAGTGAGAGTGTGTACGGTTAGTGCAGTGAAGGTGATCTTGACCGTTGTAATGATCTGATGGGGTATTAAATGCTTGCAACTACTTACTTCATACTTTCCACCTACATTTGTTTTGAATTTTGTGGTCTTTTATTTATTTGTGATTGTTACATCATTGACAAAGCTAAGTTAGTGTATACTCAACCATAATTTCTTGGACTTGAATATAAGTATGAAATTGAAAAGCCATTTGATATACTTCGACTCATGAAATTAAATGGAACGGAGTCAAATAGACTGATATAAAATAAAATTTATTATTAGAATTAGTTAAAATTATATGAAGTAGAATGAAGTGATATTTATTTCATTTAAATTTGTCACTTAATACTTATTTATAAAATTTTCTTTTCATTCTATTTTACTATATTAAGATAACTTCAATTTTAGTTGTAAGATTGTTTTTTAATTGATTAAAGGTGGTTGAATAGAGCTCGAGGGATATTAAGATAACTTTAATTTTGGTTGTAAGATTGTCTTTTAATCTGATTCAATTTTATGCGGTATATTTAAATTGATTTTTAAATATTTAAATTATAAATTATATATTTTTTATCTGATCTGATCAGAAGGGAATCACTGGACCGTCACGCGTCTTTGATCTACTGCCTGTTCACCGGTGGTAAGAAGCAAGAGGGAGGTGTACCTGCAAGACACTCTAATACCAAAATGAGATAGGACCAGAGTGAAGCAAATACAGAGAGAAGGTTTATGATAGAATTGAATACCTGACCCTCTTGTGAAAAAATATATTTATAGAGAGACCCCAGCGCAGAGTCAACGGTCATTTAAGTTGGACTGGATGGCCAAGCCCAACCCAAGTGACTGTTAGGGCTTACGTGGTGTAGTGAAGACCGGGACGTGGTCTTCACCCTAGGTCAACTGTCCTGTGATCTCCGGAAGGCGGGTTGACCTGCTCTTTCGGGGATGGGTGGTTGTCTGATGACGTGTCCCCGACGGAGAATCCTTGTGCTCGACGTACGTGATATGGGCTTGCTTGGGCTTTTCCAAGAAGCATTTGGTTTGGCCTACCCGGTCAAGCCGGGACCCAGTCCACAACAATTTTAATTAAGATTTTAAAAATGCTAATAAATAATAAATTTGATATAATATATAATCTGTTAAAAATTAATACTACAAAATGAGAATGATGGATTAAGATTGAAACAAATGAAATAATAAAAATAAATGAATTAAATTAAATTAATAATAAGTATTAAAAAATAAGTATCATCGAATAATAAATTAAAACAACACATCATGTTAATAAAAAATATAAAAATAAATAACGACAAAAATATATATATATATATATATATATATATATATATATATATATATATATATATATATATATATATATATATATAGAGAGAGAGAGAGAGAGAGAGAGAGAGAGACGTTCCTGTTAGATTTGGATCATTTTTAAAAAAATTAATCTGAAATTTGGTTTGAACCGAGTGATTTTTACAAAATGACATTGAAACAGATCCAATAATATCCAATTTTTTGTTTTATTTAGATCGATTTGCAGTTTTTATTTGAATCGGTTTGCATTTCAACGCCCCTGGTATAAGGTGTAATAAAATAAAATTTATGATTTGAATTATTAAAAATAAGATGAATCGGAACGGAGTTGTATCTATCTTATTATTAAGAAATGCGGTTTGACCTAATTGAACCTTACAAAATCGATTTGTAGGGTGAGGATTGCTTCCACTTAAAAACACGTGTTTTTACAATATATTATTCGTTGTAAGACTCTTAACACACTCCCTCACGTTCAGGATTGGACATCTGGAGCATGAAAATAAATGGTAGTAGTCTGATAGCAGATAGTCTACTGAATCTTAAACTAGAGTCTTAATACCATGTTGAGTGTTGTTTATTGAAATTGAAAGAGTGAATTTAAGAAGAGTTTTGAAACCCTAATTGAAGAGCATGTTAGATTCATCGTCGTCATAAAATGGAACGTCCTTGTTTCGTTCTACAAGAGAAATGAGTTCAACCATATTTATTAACACTTTTTACTTATTATCATTTTTTTTCACTTCGATTTGGACATAATAAGAAATTTAGTTGTGTTTTGTTATAAAATATTAAAAATTCAAACAATGGAATTGAATCTTTAATTCTTTTAGATTTATTCCACTTCATTTCACTAACTTGTTTATATTAGTTTTTGTAATTTTATTTACTATTTTTTAAATCTATAATATAAGAAAACAATATGCTCTTAAAATACCATTTTTGCCATGTTTTTCTTCTTTCAACACGTTTCAGTTTTGGGGTTATTTTATGTCTATATAAGTTATTTCTCAACTATGTTTCTTCTTTAATTTCAAACTAATCGAATTCCACATTTCAATACAACACTTTTCAGCCCAATTTTTGTCTAACTCAACTTTTATTCAACGAATTTTAATTTCTAGTTTAAAACAAACTGATTTCCTCTTTATTTGCTTTTCCTTTTCTTTTACTTTTTCAAAACACCAATATGTCAAATCAATTTTAGTTTGCAAACCAATATTGTCACCTAACTCAGAAACTCTCTCATTTCTCTCAACCTTCTTCCATCACATCCTTATCTTATTTGTAATCTCATATTGCAATTTAGATCTTCCATATCAGTGGTATCATCTATCATTTTTCTTGAAAAGATATGATTGGAATCCAAACCAAATGCAATTCAGAGACACGTGTGAATGGTAAATATTATTAATGCTCAGGACCACAAGTGAGGAAGACACCACATCTCAACCTAAAACTTTAAGGTGTTAAGTAAATTGGTCATTTCTCTTATAAATCCAACATTTCATTCATTCATAGGAAATGTGGGACTTTAACCACTCACACTTGTACCTGACATTCTCCCCCACAAGATCCAGCACCAATGAGACTAATGCTCAAGGACCACAAGAGAGAGAGAGAGACACCACATTTCAATCCAAAATCTTACAGTGTTAGGTAAATGAGTTATCTCTCTTATAAATCCAACATTTCATTCATTCATAGGAAATGTGGGACTTTAACCACTCACACTTGTACCCGACATTCTCCCCCACAAGATCCAGCACCAACGAGACTAATGCTCCAGGACCACAAGAGAGAGAGAGAGAGAGAGAAAGAGAGAGAGAGAGAGACACCACATTTCAACCCAAAATCTTACGGTGTTAGGTAAATGGGTTATCTCTCTTATAAATCCAACATTTCACTCATTCATAGGCAATGTTGGGGTTGGTTGAAAAAATACATATTGAAGAAGTCTCACATCGCTTAATCTTTTTTAATGAAGAGAGAGTCCAAAGTTATATATAGAATACAAGTTCTTTGACGTCCCACATAACTTCAAGTGAAATTTATTCCTCATGATAAAGTATATAATTGTTGGTGATGACCATGTGAAATTTTTGAAATAGTTTATCTTCAAGTGACTATACTTTTTATGATGGAGTATGATTGTCGGTGAAAACAATGAAAATTGATGTATTATTTCCAATCAAAGTGGACATTTTTTAGATTATTTGAAAATATACATGTTGATACTCTTTATAGTGGAGTATGATTCTCGGTGAAGACAATGAAAGTTAATGTATTATTTTCAATCAAGGTGGAGATTATTAGAGTTAGTTGAAAATATACATATTGAAGAAATCTCATATCGCTTAGTTTTTTGAATGAAGAGAGAGTCCAAGACTATATATAAGATACAAGTTCTTTGAAGTCCTGCATCACTCAGTTTTATGAAGGAAGAGAGAATCCAAGGCTATATATAAAAGGATTCAAATTCTTCATTACAAGATGCACTAGTTAAAAACATTTTAAAATTGTATTTGACTTTCTTTGTTCTCTTATACTTTAGTATTAAAGTTTTGTGAGATGTAGTTAAATATTTGTTTTGAAGGGTGTACTGGGAGTCTGAGTTATTATGTGTCGTAACAATTTTTACATAATGTTATTCTCTCTGGTTGTTTATAGATAACGTGGATTTTTTTCTCTGATTTTAAAGTTTCTACGTTTTGTTCTTGTGTTGTAATTGTGTTTTTTTTTACATACACAATAGTTTATTTTTTTCCATTTTTGATCATTCATCTCACTTCTTCTTCTTTGCTTAAGATCTAAAAGCTTAATTAGTTTTTCGTCCTTCATGAGTTTTTAGACCCATGGAATGTTTGTTTCCTTCTAACTTTTTGTTTTAAAGTTTATTTTATTTCCCACATAACCATAAAGAGGGTTTGGGTTTTAGATTTTTTAATGAACAAATTGTTTTTCTCTTCACGTTTTGATCTTTATATTTTTATTCTTCTAACCATGTATACTAGATTTTATGGCTTTCATATTTTTCTTTTTTTAAAACTAAATAACCAATCCATATGAAAAAATCAAAATGTGAAGGGGAAAAGGCAAATACTTACGATATCTATTTAAAATGTGTTTCCTCGTATTCATTCTATGTCTATTTTTTCAGTTGTTTTTTTATAATGACTTTTTTTAATGGTTTTTAACATTTGCTCATGTCAATCTTTATGTTGTTTTGTTTTTTGTTTTTTTTAAGTTTGTTTAAGTTAAAGATCAACTACTTGAAAGAAGCAATTTTTCACTGTGTTCAACAAGAAGACGTATAATAGTTTTAGAACCAACATCATATTAGTTTTAAACAATGATTTTTGTTTCATTTGTTGTGTTGTTATTGCAATGGTTTATAAAAATCTGCTACAAATATTAATATACTTAGATATGCATTACTTTGCTTATGTTTTTATATGTTAGTAAAGAACTAAAACGTTACAGCATATGCAGTGCCACTTTCTTTTGCTCCCTAGAAACTCCCTAGAAACCATGTCTAATGATTCTCAGATACTTTATGAAATGGTTAATGTTGAACATCTAAGAAATTTGTAAAATTACCTTTAAAAGTATGGTCTTTAAATAGAAGATTATGTTGCAAATTGATCAATGTAGTCGACTTTATTTAGTAGGATAAGACTTGGTTGTTATTGTTGTTGCTTTTGTATCTAACTTGAGGCAGAAACTGCTCATATAAAATCAAAATAAAACCGCCATCACACACTGCGTTTGTCTGAACATCTATGCAAGCAATGGCTTCTCTAAACGAATAGTGAAACCATGCCATCCAATCCAACTTCCTTCAATAGCCTTCTAATATTTTTGCAACAAACTCCAACCTTCATGTGTTCTTCATGTTTATAAGACAGTATAGTAACCACTACCTAAGAATTAACATGAAGCTCTACTCTATTAAATCCGCAAGATCGAGCTAATTTGTGATCGTTTTGGTATAGGGGCTTTCATGCAATCTTGGTTTCTGTAACTCAGACTAACTTAAATCAAACCAAATTTGACTACTTTATCTATGGTATAACTCATACATAGTGAAAAATCAATAATCACTGCCACAAAACAAACAATAACACACTATGGCCATGCAGCAGTTCAAATCTGACCAAAAAATTTCAACATATCATATGCTTTATAGTTTATAAATTGCTGTCTACAATTGCAACCGTTGCAGCATCAACGTTATTTGCTCGCATTGTGTTACAAAATCAACGTTCTCAACGTAACTGCAACGGTGGCTATAACTTCAACTTACAAGTATGATATGTTTACAACAACATGGTGAACATCTGATAAGGTGAAATCATTCATGTGCAACACGAATGACTTGCTTACCGACGTTCTTACCGTGGAAAAGTCCAACAAAAGCAGCAGGAGCACTTTCCAAGCCTTCATTCATGTCTTCGAAGTACACAATCTTTCCTTGTTTATAGTAACTTGAAACCTGTTCCACGAATTTTGGGAACAAGTGCAAGTAATCGCTTTGCAAAAAACCTTCCATTCTTATGCGCTTATAAATGAGAGAGGTTAAATTGTGAATTCCTTTGGGATCAGAAACGCTTGACTGAGAAATCATTCCACAAACTGCAATTCTACCATGAATCTTCATGTTAAGAAGAGCAGCATCAAGCATGTCACCACCCACATTATCAAAGTAGATGTCAATGCCTTGTGGAAAATACCTATCAATTGAATCATGGAAAAAAAGTTAGATTAATGAAGTATAACGACCAATGTTTTTAGATTGACTTATTTGAACTTATCTACTAAGTACTAACATACGCGCTTGTATGATAGAAGAATTTATGGAAACAGTTTATGACATGTCCATGAGGGTCTTGTTTGGATAAACAATTTAATTAAACTTAAACTCTTATCATAGAAGTGTTTATGTATAAAGCTATTTCTATAACAAAAGATAAACTCAAGTTAAACTATTTTCCTCTAAGCTATAAGTTGTTTTTAGAAGCTATCCTGAAGAGCTTTTAAAAATAAGCTGAAAACAGTTTATGAAAATGACATAAACTGTTTTCTTAAATTCTCTCAAACAATCTCAGAAGTGCTCATGTCAATAGAAATACTCAATTGGGACAATTCCAAACAGACCCAAGATGTTTCCAGCTTATTTTTCTAATTTCTCAAGAATAACTCTTGAAAACAACTTATAGTATATATAAAAACGATTAAACATTTTTGTTATAAAAATAGCTTATACACAAGCACTTATGCGATAAGTATTTGTGTTGTATGCACTTAATTAAGTTGTTTATCTAAACAGGGTTTGATTAGAACTCAATAGTGCTACTTCTTAAATAATTTTAATTTCCAAACACAATTGCTAACCATTCAGAATTATATAACATCCTTGAGCTTGATACTCACCTTTTTAAAGCTGCATCCAAGTCCAATTCTTCTTTATAGTTAAAAGCTTCGTCGAACCCAAGCTTCTCCTTTAGAAGATCAACCTAATGCAACAGATTTAGCGAGTCAAAAAGCTTATCAACTAAATGCATGGTCCAAGTATTTGTGTATGCATATACATGTATCTAATTATCGATGCTCGATCTATTTTCATTTTCAGACATAAAAGAAAAGGAAAAAGTAACTTGAGCATTAATAGAACAACCTAATTAAGTATTTATTATTATTCAACCTATTTTAGAGGTGTAATTAAGAGCTTATTTTCAGACCTTCTCTTTTGAGCCAGCACTTCCAACAACATAGCAGCCATGCAACTTTGCAAGTTGGCCAACAAGTTGACCGACAGCACCAGATGCTGCAGATACAAAAACATATTCGCCACTTTTTGGGGCACACACCTCGTAAAATCCGGCATAAGCAGTTAAACCCGGCATTCCTGTAAATTAAACGAATTACATTCAACTGATTTGAACTAAAGATTAAAGAAGTTAAAGCGGTAGGGTTCACACCCTGTGAATCTGAAAATACTAACATAACAACAAATATATTAACATTGAAAACGGATTAATTCATATTTATCAAATGAATATGAAATTGTTACCTAGAAGACCAAGATGAAAGGAAAGAGGAATGTGATCATCAGGCTCAATTTTTCTCAACTGCTGAGCTTTAGTGATACTGATGATGCTGTATTCTTCCCAGCCGGTAAACCCGGAAATCAAATCACCAACTTTGAAATTTGGATATTCAGATGCTATAACTTTAGACACACCAAATCCTTCAAGTGCCTTCATTCATCAAAATAGATTAACTTAAGTACTACAATAATTATATAAAAATTATAAATATGAATAAATTGATTCCAGGTTTGATTATAAATAAGCACTTAATCCCTATTTTGATGAACAATGTAATTAAGTGCTATTTCTATACCTGTGAGGGAACGAATGGGGGAATGTAAGATCCGTGAAAATCACGCATACGACCACGCATATATGGATCGCAAGAGAGAAAGAGATTCTTGACGAGAAGCGATTGTGGTGGAAGTTGTTGATTAAATTGAATATTTGAAAGTTTGAGTTCCATGTCAGTTTGTTTGGGAACTCCATCGATGTATCCTTTGAATATCACTTGCTTGTTTTTCACTTCTGAATTTGCCATTATGAGATCTATGTTGCAATTGCAAATGAATGACAGTAAGAGAAGTGAAAAGTAGTGGCAGAAAAGTTAGTTAATCACGTTTGAAATTTAAGCAGCCAGAGAGTAAAAAGAAGCACGTCGTTGGTGGGTGAATAATAAATAGTCAACAGAGACTGAGACTGCACGTGTGCTCATAAGACTCTCCGCCACCTAAATTCTAATTAATTATTAATATTAATATTATGTATGTATATTAAAAAAAAAAGGAATAACATAAATATTTGGGTTTAATGTTTTTAAATTCTATAAAGATTTTTTTTAATCCCCATAACATCTTTAGTGTAGGTTTTGTAGTATTAAATCTTTTAATCGTAACGGTACCTATAAATGTATTGGAATAAGAATGACATAACAGCAATTGAACTAACCATTAATTTTCGGCAGCTATATAACCAATGCACATTATCAAATTTCAACGATTCTGATTATTATTTTATAATATTAAAATATAAAACGTGAGGTCAAATTTTGGTTTTTTACGAACAATCATCATTAAAGTAAAAACAATTTAAATCAACTATAAATTTTTTAAATCCTATAAATCACTTTGGGTTCACAAAAAAATATATTAATTTATCAATTTAGTTTACTCCCACTAAAGATGTTATTATATGATTTAGATTCCATAAGAAACCTTCTAAATGCCACATGCCCTCACATATTCTCCATCTTTTTTCAATTTATGTCTACGTGGATTAATCTTATTGACATGTGGCATTTTAATTTTTTTTTATTTGTTGTTGATATAGATATAACATTTGAATTACTCCCTTGTAAAAATTAAGGTTTATGTGAAGAAGAATACGAAGACGACGACGCTCAGGCAAGGGAAGAAGGTGACAACGTTCAGGCAAGGGAGGAAGGCTACGACGTTTGAGGTTGTGGTTGGCTACGACATTGAAACCTATAATGTCTGAGGTAAGTGAACTCTAATCTTCTTCATCCTCCAACGTAATAATGATTTCAAACCTCCTTATATTAGTCTTAGTTTTTGCTTTTGATCTGAAACTTTATTCACAAGAAATGCAACATTTTAATGTTACTTTTCACCATGGGAGGGAATTTATCATGGTAAACCAAAACGAGATCATTTATAGAGGGGGTCGATTCGAATGTGTTTGGGTTACACATTAAAAATTGGACAATGGATAGTGTTGATAAGATAGTGAATATGTGAGGTATAAGAAAGGAAGTTATATGTTATTGACAACAATTTTGGAAATTGATGAGAGTCTCATTCAGATAAGAAAAGATGATGATGCATACAATTTTGCATCATATTGTTGTGCAATGGTAACTGATGGAGATATCTTTGTGGAACACGATGTTGAAAACATAGAACTTGGAGTAAGCGAACCTAAGTGTGTTAATGGGGTGACTGATATGAATGAGGTAGAAGATGAGGTGGTTGAAGGTTTAGATGATAGTGAAGATGATAGAGTTACTGCTCTTGTAGATGAGTTTAAGGGAATTGATGTAACATTACCTATAAGGGGAGAGAGGGTAGTTGCTGGACTTTTGGGTAGGCCCAATAAAAAAAATTGATAAAGATGATTATTATAGTGATGAGTTGGTCTCCTCGGATCCAAATGATTCTTTTTATGATAAAAAGCCAAAGTATGAAAGTTTTTAGAAAGAGCATCTCAACAAGGACTATAAATTTAAGTGGGGTATGAAATTTAATTCGAGTGTTGATTTTAGGGAGGCAATTCGTGAGTCGTTAGTGCTAAATGGAAGTGAAATTACATCTGTGAAAAATAAAATTTATAAGTTAAGGGTAGAGTGCAAGGCTAATGTGATTTTTAGTCTTGTGCTCTAAAATGGCCACAATCACACTTTTGCTACAAAAACACTGCTAGATACCCATACATGTGTTAGGGTTTTGAATAATAGATATGCAAGCTCAAAGTGAGTGGCTAAGTCTGTGGTCAAGATAATGCAAACATGTGAAATAGTAAGAATTTTAGATATCATGCAAGACATTAGACAAAACTGTTCTGTAGGTATTAGTGTTGCAAGAGCATGGAGGGATAATTTGATAGCAAAGAATATTATTGAATGTGATGCTGATAAGCAGTATGGAGCTCTATGAAGGTATGCAGCTAAGTTGAGAATGGTTAATATTGGTAACATTGTGAACATAAATGTTGAAAGACCATGTCCATCCATCCAACCAAGGTTTGCCTCGTTTTACTTTTGCTTTGATGGTTGTACGAAAGGTTTTATAAATGGATGTAGACCATTTTTTTGGGTTGATGGTTGTCACCTGAAGACCAAATATAGTGGAAAACTACTAATTGTCATGGGTATGGATCCCAATGATCAATACTTCCATTTGACATTTGGTGTGGTTGAAACTAAAACAAAGGAGAGTTGGAGATGGTTCATACAACTATTGATAGAAGATATTGGACAAGAGATAAGATATGTGTCTATCTCTGATCACCAAAAGGTATGGCATTAACCTTAAGTATTGTATAACATTGCATCAAATGTATATGTTAGTTCTTTACTTATTGATCCACTTTTTTATATTTTGTTTAGGGACTAGCGGCTGTGTTTGCGGAAATGTTCGATATAACTGAGCATAGATTGTGTCTTAGACACTTGTATGCAAATTTCAAGAAAAGTTTTGGTGGTGGAAACCTTATAAGGGATTTGATGATGGGAGCTTCTAAGGCCACATACTATTAATGATGGGTCCAAAAAATGGATGAATTAAAGAAGGTAGATATGAATGCTTAGGCTTGGTTGATGGTTATTCCTACCAGACGTTGGTGTAAGCGTGCCTTTAATTTTTACCCTAAATGTGATGTTATGATTAAGAATATTTATGAGTCTTTTAATGTTATGATTTTAGTTGCTAGAGACAATACTATTCTTACTATGTGTGAGTGGATTAAAAAGTATCTTATGAATAGGTTAACAACATTTGCCACCAAACTTGAGAAATGAAAACATAGAGTTATGCCAATACCTATGAAGAAGTTAGATAATGAGGTGTTCAACAGTGGTCATTGACTGCCAACTTGGTCCATGGCTAAGCAATTCCGGGTTACACATAGTTTCAACGCACAAGAGTTTATTATTGACATATCAAAAAGGTAATGAAGCTATAACTTTTGGGAATTGGTAGGAATTCCTTGTAGGCATGTCGTAACTGCTTTAAGTTAAAGGAAACAAATACCTGGTGATTTTTTTTATGAGTGTTATACAAGAGAAAAGTATGCACTTTGTTATGGTTATTCAGTGAGTCCTATCAATGGGCAGGATATGTGGCCAGATGTCCAAGTGGATGAGTTACAACCTCCAGCATATAAAAATGGATCTGGTAGACCAAGAAAGGTTAGGATACGAGAATGTGGTGAGGAAGGTGCAGGGAAGAAAAGACCTGGGGTGGCCTATAAGTGCATCAAATGTGATAAGTTTGGCCATAATGTATTGACATGTAAGAGCTTGACACAGGACCCTAATGCGCTAAAAAGAAAGGTAACATGTGTTTACTTATTGATATGCATCTTATGTGAATTTGTTGGAATTTTGTTTTTGGCTAAATGTGTGAACATATGTTTGTATGTTGACTTTGTAAAGGAAACCTAAAGCTGAGAAAAAGCCAACTGATGTAAAGGCTACTGCATACCAACTAATGTAGAGGCCACTGCTATGCCAACTGATGTAGGGACTACTTCTATGCCATTTGAAAACAGTTCAATTGTGCAGACTCAAGTACCAACTGCTATGCCACCTGAAAAAAATCCAACTGGGCAAACTCAAGTACCAGCTGTTATGCCAATCGTGCAAAGTCAAACTGAATCTTGTGTTGTAGATATAAGTTAGTCACAAGCAAAAAAAAATAGTCATTAAAAGAAGGAATTGTGAAAAGTAAAGTTGAAATCGTTTAAAAAGCCAATTATAGGCCCAAGATCATCTAGTAACCAACCAATTACATTAGAAGAACCTGGAGAAAGATCAAGTGTACAAGATTCTAAGCTTGAAGCGTCAACTAGGCCTTTGAAGTCTTGGAATAAGAAAAAATGATAGATTAAGTAGTTGTTATTGAATTATATTTTATTTTTGTGCTAGTAATGCTTGTTACATACCTATGTTAAATTTGTATTTGTACTGATGTATCGAAGCTATACTGTCATTTTATGCTTGTGTCAAAGCTATGTTAAGTTTGTGTTTGTACTGATGTATTAGACCTATGCACTAAATGTGCTTTTTGTTAATGAAAATGATGTGTTATTTTGTTAACTATGCTCTCAATCTTTCATTTTATGCTTTCTTGTCAGACTTATTTACTAAATGTGGTGAGGTCAATTAAAGATGAACATTTTGTATCAGTCCAACATCATGTAACCTGATATTTATAAAATTGTTACAATATAGAAACATTTTATATGAGTACAACAAAAACATTTTGTAACCTCATGTTTATACCACTGCAACAAAAACAATTTGATCAAAACATAGTGTCGCTACGCGAAAAATGACACAAAGTCGCCACCTGGTTTTATATATCCCAAGGAGGAAAATGGAGATAGCGATAAAACCTTTAGGGAAAAGAGCATGGTCATCACAACCAAGTCTTAGGGTTCGGGAGTCGGTTATACGAGGGGAAGGTATTAGCACCCCTCGCATCCATCGTACTCGATGGGAACCTTCTAGGTTGTTTCGCTTGAGTGGGTGTTTTTAATCTAAAAGTTTGCTTGTTTTTTAAAAGAAAGAGGGATTTGTTTTTTTTTATTATAGTGCTCGCAAAGGATTGTGGCCCCTGTGCCTACGTATCCTCACTTATTTTAAGTGAGGAATCAGAGCTCCGTAGTTCGGAGGCTTGTGAAATGGTTGTTTGTTGGTTGTTTTTATACCTTGAAAAAGGGTTTTCAGATTGATGCTCTAAGGCGAAAAGAAGTTTGATGAGTTGATGTTATTTTTAGGTTTTTTAAGAGAAATTGTTTTTGATTAGGATTACACAAAAGACTTTGGATAGAAATGAATGTTTCGAATAACCAAGTCGAGCGCCTTGTATTCAAAACATTCAGAACGAGTGTAGGAGGGTTCCATTCTCATTCCTTCCCCCACCACCTTAAAGTCCTTGGTGTATAACCCTAATCACCTATTTATTGTTGGATTTTTATGAGAAAAAGTACCCCTTGACGTTGGATCAATGGTTTCATTGTTGGTAAAAATATTTGAAGTGACGCGAACAAGGTCGACGGCGATGCACAAGATAATCGTCTTATAAGGGTGAAAATGGCTCGATAAACCCTAAAACGAATCACAATTTCCTCTTAATGCAAAGTGTTTCTAAAATAAGAATTTTAGAATTACTTGAGCATTATGTGAAAATACACATTAATATGAGAATTTAGAAAAAAGAATCCCCCAAAAAGGATTTAAGATGAAAGAGTTATGGAATTTTGAATTTTAATGACAATTAAAATAAAATCAAATAAAACCAATTATTAAAAATAAAGAAATGCCTCCCCCAAGACTTGAATCCAAGACCTTGGGATCATAGGCTCAAAACATGACCACCCCAACCATTTCCACACATGTGAATCAATACGGAAAGAGAAGAAAAAATGTTGAAAACATAAAAAATCATGAAATTGCACAAAAATGGCCTCGTTGAGGGTCGAACACAGGATCACATGGCATGACAACTTCTTATGGTAAGTCAAGAACCACTGGGATGAAGATACAACCATTGTATCAAGCCACCCCATTTTTATATGTACCCAAAACAACGCATATTCTGGGCAGGTCTTATGGCAAAATCAAGATGAAAAATAATGAAAATGATTTCATCATAACTCACTCAATTCTTGATCAATTTTCATGAAATTTAAGTCAAACTTGCTTGTTTTTTCAAGAGGAACATGATGGTACCATTCATTTTTTAAAATGAAGCACACAAATTAAAATTCGAAGGAAAATGCAGAATGTGGTTTTTAAAATGCAATGGCCTCATGGCAAAATCAAGGTGAAAATGATGTCATCATAACTCACTCAATTCTTGATCAATTTTCATGAAATTTAAGTCAAACTTGCTTGTTTTTTCAATAAGAACATTATGGTACCATTCATTTTTTAGAATGATGCACACACATTAAAATTCGAAGGAAAATGCAGAATGTGGTTTTTAAAATGCATTGGCCTCATGGCAAAAATAAATCAAGTTTCAATAACATTTATGCATATAAAATAGAGAGTTTAAAGGCGCCAAATTGTTGTCTACTCCTCACAGTAAGTTAGCAACAAAAAGCAAGATATCCTTCCTTATATGCAAGCTTTGAGATTGTTACTTCTTCTTGAAAAAATGGGCAATCTTGTGGACAAATCTCACAAATAAACTTTCGGCTGTTGTTTGAGGTTATGGATAGCTAATATAACATGAATATGAGGTGTTCCAAGTGTTCAATTGATGGAAAAAGGTTTGTGTAGTGATTTGGCTTTAAATGTGCATAAAAGTCAAACTTAAGTGTGTGGGAAGTTGACTTTTTGATTCATGGTTCTTTTGATGAAAATAACTATTGGAATAGCTTCAAATGGTGATTCTAAGGGTGTGTATATGGTTTTTATGATGGTTTCATGGCTGGAAATGATGCTGGTGTGAAAAATGCAAAGTGGTCATTTTTGGTGATTTTGTGAATTTCTTCACTTTCAAGCAAAGAGGGAAAGAGTGAGAGTTGTGTGTTCCTGGTGTTTTGGATAGCTCTGGTGAGTAAAAAGAGTGGGAGGAACCCTCTATTTATAGGCCATGAGAGGTGTTGGGGCAGATTTGGATTTTTGGTTTTTGGAGGGAGATTTTGGAAGAAAATCTGTCCAAGATATGTGGCAGCTGTGTATATCAGATCCTTGGCTCAATGCAAGGCATAAATCAAGTGGTATGAAGGACATAGAGGTGAATGAAGTGAGGCTAGAGTGCAGGGAGTTGCAGCTGCAAGTATTCTTTTAAAAAGTTTCTCTTTCTTATGTTTTTTGATTAAAATAATGCCACTTGCTTGGCCAACTTGCAATGCCTACCAAATCCTTTTTTCTTCTACATTTTAAACCACTGACCTCTCTAATTATTAGATCAAGACATGATCCAATGGTTGAAAATAATTCAAGTGGCTGAAAAGTGAATTTGTGAAAAAGTTGAAATGATGCACCCAAGTGTTGAGACCCCATCTTGCTGGATTCGAAACTCTCAGCTCATAAGGGCTATGGAGGAGTCCTAGTATTTTTTGGAGAGCCCTCATGGAGCTCTACAACTTTCATGTTTTATGAATGTTCATATTCCAAGTGGAACTAGGTTAAAAATCCCCTCAAAGTTGGCTGAAAACATGCATAACAAGACCAAAAACTTAAAATTTTTATAAGTGTTTTCTCCCTCTTGTGATGATTTTGGTATAACTCCAAATCTATTTATTTTTTGCATATAGACCATTGTGAGACTTTTGTAAGACTTGCCAAGATCTTTCCAACAAGCTTTGAACCACCTCAATTGGATGTGTGATTAGGAAGTTATGGTCTTGCCCCTTTCAAAACCCTAATTCCAGACTTTTTCGATTACTCCCCAATCCCTGATCCAATGGTCATGAAGCTTCATGGATAGGTGTAATATGTTATTAGTAACATTTTTGCTTCACACCTTGAGGTCAAGTTCCTTATGGTTGAAGAGTTGACTTTTTGGTCAACGAAACGATCGATCGATAACTATCGGATCGACTGTTGTTGTTCTTGGTCTTATGAGGTCTTGAAACTTCTTGAGTGGACTTCATTAAGCCACATTAACTTCATGGACCATGATTCCATTATTGGAACACCTTTTTAATCAAAAGTCTAATTACAGTTGACTTTTCCAAATCAGAAACCCTAATCGGGGATCCTTAAATGCACTGTTCTTAATCTTTGGGTGACCACCTCAAATTGGATTCATACTTGACCCAGCGGAGTATCTTTGATGATGTACCTTTTCTTCCATGTAGTTCAATGATAGGAAAATTATCTTATTTGGAATGGAAAACAAAGAACCGACCCAATCCTTACCTTGTGAACCCACATGCTCGATATGCAATAGAAAGATGTATGATATGACGAAATGTAGGGTATAAAAGGCTAAAGGTGTGACACATAGAAACCTTTCCATTGATACATATTGACAATACATCAATTGTTATAATAACCTTCCATTACATTAACTTAAACACTATTGAAATCATAACAACGTCTTGAAATCAAACTTATAAACCATTCTATTACATAAAATTAAACACTATTGAAAATAACATTCATGACAAAGCAAGTGCAAGCATCAATAAATTGTTTCTTTTCTTCTCCATTACAAGTTTTTTCTTCAATTTTTCAATTTTCTTTGGAATGCCTTCTACACTCCAATTCTTAGCAACTTCACATTCAATCTCCTTAACAATGTCCTTCGCAATTTCCTTCAAATAGACCTTTGTCATTTTATGTTCACAACATCTTGAGGGAATCAATTCATTCCTTTGAACCTCGCACACCTCATCGTCCCACAAGAAAAATCCACGTCCATTATGCAAATAAGATTATCACATATATAAGAGTTAGTGAATTGAAATACAATTAGAAACATGAACACGCACTTACCAATAGATTTCTACATTTCCAGAATTTTCAATTTGGGTTATCTATGGTGTTTGATACCCACATCTTCATTGCTTCGTTATAACCACATGTTGACAAACCCCTTCAAAAATAATTACCAATGGATAATGCTTTGCTACTACCCATGAATGAAATGATGAAGTAATTTTCCTTTGGTTTGATGGAAGAAGAGAGAAAGGGGGAAACGAACCCTAGAATAGAAAAAGAAGATGGAAATATGTCACACTGTCAATAAAAATGTTAGACACAATAACAAACTCAAAAATAAGAGCCACGATGGAAAATAAAAGGGGAATCTTTTAGGACTTGTGGCGTTTGGGGGGGTTTCTCACGGAATTTATATAAGATAAGGGGGGATTAAAAAAATCTTTTACGGGGGTTAAAAATAAAACTCGCAACTATTACTAGGGGTGGAAAAATAGGTCCGACCCACCATGTCGGCCCGCGCACCCGCTAAAGGATGGCGGGTTGGGTTGGGATTTAGGTCTGTCGTCCACAAAAACCCGCCCCGCTAAAGATTGCCACACGCCAACGCCTGCCCCGCCAAAACTCGCCGCCCGCGAAAACTCCGCGCACTTATTCGTTCATCTTGTCCCACATTAAACCCGCCCAATTTTTTAGTTAATTCTAGTAATTTCAATTCTTGATGGTTTTATTCTATACATTTATTTGAGAATATATGCAATATTTTTTGAAGTAAAATTTGCTAAAAAAATATTTTATAGAAATTGTTCTAAAAAATAAATGAGAAATCTAATTGAAATGTAAAATCAAGCCTATTAATCTATTAAAAAAATGAAAGAAAAAAAATTAGACGGGTAAACCCGCCACTTTGGCGGGACGAGTTAGATTTTTATGCCCATATCCATTTGGCAGGCTTAAGGCGAGGCGGGGCGGGCGACTCATTTTTCCACACCTTACTATTATAAAGGGGTTTGTATATTTAACCCTAAATATTATTTAGATTAATTACTATATTAATTATTATACATTATCGATGTAAAAATTTGTACACGCTTAATTTATAATCATCATCTATTTGCATTACTTTATGGATGGTTAAAATAAAAGTCAAACTCTTTCTAACATATAATGTCTCTGATTAAGTGTTTGTATCAATGTTTAAAAATCAGACCGGTCATCAAACCGGTGAAGGTACAGGGTCACTGGTTCACTGGTCGAATCACTGGGTCACTGGTCGAACCGCATGACTAAATTGGATTGAACAGCTAAGCAACAGAGTTAGAGTGGTTTGGTTCGCGTGTGTATGGTGTGTTTGAAAAGCAAGATATAACATTTCAAAAGTTTGAAAATTTTGGTTCTGCTTTTATCGATCAAAAGTTTGAAAATTTTCAAAGACTATCATGGAGCTGGTTGAGAGTCAAACATAAACATCTGAATTATAATTTACTCCAATGGCATTCAAATACAAGGCTTTTTGTGCGGAATGTTCAGAAGTTGCAGTGTACTTTTTGCGTTCTGTTAGGTTTCAGTATGTCTGCACAATTTAGCATTTGGTTTATGAGCTCGTTTGTTGTTTCTAGTTCAGTTGCGAGGATTATTGATTTCGGTGGCAATAACGATTCTTTGGTTTGTCTGGTTTTAGAGGCTCGTTTCAATATTGGATTCCTTCAATTTGGTTGGTTCTTGACATCAGCTCGGGTTGCTGGTTCTTAGCCTAAGGTGATTGTATCCTATTGTTAGTGTGGAAGAACTGTTTGAGTCCGAATTGATAGGGTTTTTTTTGGGTCGTGGCATGTTGTATCAATCATTTTTCGCGTAGGTGTTGGTTTTTATGTCAGCTTTAGTTTGAGCAGCGGTGGCTTGGATCGCACCGTTTTTAATCTGTTGTATACTCGCGGCTTGTGGTAGTTGATTGTTCGTGCAAATACAATTTTAGATTATAATATCTGTCATTGGGTTTAGCTGGAGAGCGTTGTTTAAAGAATCGACTCCTTAACAAATGCCTAATTTGTCTAGTCCATGTCAAGTACTTGTTCCTATAGGTGAAAATAGGTCAGACCAATAACATGGGCCTATGGGCCTAGCCTACACAGGCTCAGGGCATGCCGACCTTTTTTTTAAATAGAAAAGGCTTAGGCTTTTTTATAAGCCTATTTAGTCAAAAAAGGCTAGCCCTTAAGGCATGAAAAAAACCTTTTAAGCTTAACAGGACAACATGTTTAAATAAATATGAATTATTATTTTATTATCATTATGTTATATTTTGTACTTAGAATTAAAATACATAAATAAAAATTGAGTATCTTGTAGAACTTATGAAAATAAGATAAAAAACACCTTATAAACAATATTATAAATTATTTTCATAAGTTATCTTAAATAAATAATCTCACAAAATTTATGTTAATAGGTAAGTTAAAATAAGTCAATGTAAACAAACGTTTAGTCTCATTAATTTTTTATTTTGTTAGTCTATTTAAAATAACAGGCTTTTATGTAGGCTAACAGATTAACCAGGCTTTAGAAAAGGCCAAACGCAGGGCTAAAAATAAGCCTATGACAGGCTACAGCCCAGACTTAAGCTTCAATTTTTCTGGCAAGTCAGACTTAAGCTTGACAAAGTCTAGCTCAGCCCAGCCTATTTCATCCTTACTTGTTCCGCTATTTTCTAAGGCATCATAGTTGCATCAAGCTTAGAATTTTGCAGTGAATCTGATCTCTGTTATTTATTCCAGTTTTATTGTTTATTTCCTATTAGTTTGGATTAATTGTTTAGTGGTGGGTCGAAGTTTTGGTGTCCTTGGTTTTGCTCCTCCGTAGTTTTAGTTACGAGGTCTTTTTCGTCTATATAAATTGTTGTATTAGTCAGGGTATCTTTATGCCTATGTTGTATATTTTCTATCCGGCGGAACTGTTGAATTTGTAATTATATGGGCGTTTTTGTTGCCTAGTTTAATTTTATCCTCTTTTTGCTTTAAAAAAAAAGAAGTAAATATTCTCTACTGTAAAAACGGTTAAAAACTGCTAAAGAAGTGAAAGTTGTCCAATAAAAGAGTTTTTACTAATTCATCACCACATTGAAACTTTGATACTTCTTTTGACAAAAGCTCTACATTAATGATTTCATTAACTATTTCAACCATCCTCACTTAAACCTTAAAAAAGATTTATAAGTAATGTCAAACACTTCTATAAGGTACTGCATCAAACTGAAGTTGTACACAGAGTTGGACCTCATCGAAACATTAAGATTTAGATTTAATAAAAATGATCATAATCTTAAAGTTTATCTCTGAGATCAAATCCACGTACAACTTTTCCTTAAGTAAATTTTAAAAAAAAGCGAGAACTTATTCTGCCACTCCCCAAATTTTACTTGACACTCCCCCAAATAATGTGCTTTTACCATAATATCCTTAGTGGTTTTTTACATTGTTTAAAATAATTGTGCTTTCCCATATTTTTGAGTTTTTACCGAATTTTTGTGCAATTACATGAGATATTGTAGAATTTTTTGGGAAGCTACAAATTTTTATTGAATTTTTTAAACAATATATTAGTTTTTACCTTATATTTTTAAAGAAACTAGTGTAAAATCATATTTTTTTACCGAATTTGAACTATCAAATGTTTTAAAGATTTTTCAAAAATCTGAGCTTTTATCAGGTTTAGTTTTTACCAAATTTTTCAAATACAATATCAAAATTTTTGAAGTCTAATTTATGCCAAATTTTTCAAAAACACTTGGTAAGCTTTACACCCCCTAGTTTTAATAAAAATGGTAAGAAATGCGTACTAGATTTTTAGAATACACTGACAGTTTTTTCGATTGCATTGCCAGGTTAAACTTGGGAGGTGACTTAATAAATTCTAAAAAAAAGTCCATGCTATAGAAATCATGTGTGTAAGTCTAACAAAAGTATTTATGTAATTAGGTACTCTAATTTATAGAGTACACATCTTATTAAAAGTTTATATCACCCCAACGCAAGTCAAGTTACAATATTAAAATCCAAAAATATGAAGTAATTACAAAAATGAGGACCATTTTATTTTACATAAATTTAGTTTATAAGAAATAATATTTCACTTGTTAAAAAGTTATAAACATTTTTTTATACAGATTAAAGCTGGTATATTGTTAATAGATAACTTGAATTATTTTTCATGAGACATCCAGACAACAGAAGTGAAATAATATTTTTTTATAAACTTGTGTATAAAATTTCAATAAAACATTGCTTATTTATAATCAAAATTAAACCCGACAAAGTTTATTCAACTTATAACCTGTCAAAAACAAGATTCCAGGTGAACCACAAAACATACAACAGTAAAAAAATTCCTTTTTTACTTCACTAAAATTTAAAACCCACGTGCTAATAATATCATGGCATTTTCTATTTTAATGGTATAATACAATATCATCTTAATTTCGAGAATGACATTTCATAACAATGTATTGACTTTTCATATGAAAATACCAAGATGAAAAAAAAAATCTTAATTCAATGGACTTTTCAAATGAAAATACCGAAACGGAAAAATCAATGCCAATGTGTTAGAGCCAGAATAGAAGATAATGAGGATGAAAGTTACACCTGCTCCTCCTGAACTAAACCTATAACATAGATTATATGCTTACAAAATATAAAATGGCCAAAAATTCAGTCATAGTAGACTTCATAAATGCCTACAATGTAGTTAGAAGAAAAAAGTAAAACAACAAATACAATCCTTCACTAAGTAAGCAAGCAATTCATACAACACACCCATTGTTTGACACGTCAAAATAAATAAAGCTCGCGCAAACAATATTCAAATGAGAAATGTTGGGAAAGAGAGAACATCTAAGTTGGCTTCCGCATGTTACGCCCAGCACGAATTACTTCATCCACCAATAGCAATTGAGATGCTATAACTGGCCTGTATAGCATTGAATTGAAAGTAAGAAACATATAACTTCATAGCTGTCACCAGACCAACATGTGTGCAACTTAAGACAGCTGCTCATTTTACAGATGTGATTATAAATGTCAGGCTTAGGGTTTGGTCAACTAGCATTTTCGCGGTGAGTTTTAACCATATCTGCAAAGCAGGGTGCTTCCCTTTCCCCACTGTATGTCATGTTGAGGACTCTAAAAACCCATTAAACGACATGCAATGTAAACAAATATGAAATTATGAGGATTGAAGGTGATGTAGCATATACTTTTTAAAACCCATTCAATTTGTATGACCAATTTAGTTTTAGTTACTTCAGTGCCTACTAGTGCTTCTATCTTTTTTCTTTTTATTTTTGATATATTAGTGCCTAATTATTAGTTGTTTAACTTATAATTTAGATTTGTGTGATGCTTTGATTTCAGATATGCATTCATTTATTTAATTTGTTGTATGCATGACATAATCGTGTTGGACCGGAAAAAAAACTACAAAATCTATCCATCTCATTCCCGTCCACCCACCCTTGTTGTAAATATATTGTACTAGTAACTCCAAAATCTCAGTTCAAAAACCCAATGAAAATGAGGAAAATAAAGGTGGACATGGGGTGGAAGTAAATTGTCAATGTCAAATAATCAATATAGAACCATACCCCGAGTTTATAATTTGGCGCTTCACAGAGTAGTTGTCATAAATACCCTCAATTTGAGGGTCTATAGGTTCTCCCGTGTTTTGGTTCAAACCAACAATATTCCCTCTGTCATGCTCTCCCTGAAAAAAAACCATTCAGCAAGTGCATTATTAATTACAATCTGTCTTCTACTGTATATGAACACATGCACACAATCACATTGGAGGTGTGAAGAAATATAATAAATTTAAAGGAAGCATACCGTAAGGGCAATAATCACATCTTGAGTGTCAAGACCGGAGTTTTCAGCAAGTGTCTTAGGCACCACAAGAAGTGCATCAGCAAAAGCCTCAACACCAAGTTGTGCACGCTGTTTACAAATATCATTGTTGAAATATCCAACTGACAAATAAGATAAATGAAACTTCAAAAACATAAGTCATTTATATTACCCCTTGAACAGTTTTCTTAACTTCATTTATCAGGTGTTGTCTGGCGGCAACTTCAAACGCACCAGCCCCCTGAAAATGGCAAGGAAATTAATTCACTTCATGTCTATCACAATCACCATGAGAAAAGTTGCAAAACAAAGTTATGTATTGAAGGATCTACAAAGTCTATAAAGTACTACTAACAAAAGCTAGTAGAATAATTGACTGTATTTGATATCCTCATGGTCTTGTTGCTTGCTTTCCCACAATATTTCAATTGAAACAAATGAATTTAGAAGTTTTTTCAACTAAACATATGTAAAAAGAGCTTTTAATCTATCCCAATGAGATATTTGCAATGACTAAAGCATTGAGAAAGGACAAAACTGTGCGCCTTACCACAATAATGTGGAATCATCGTTTCCGCTTCATATTATGAAGTATATGTTTAACACCTTAAACCAACTTTTCTTCTTTTTAATTTATAAATCAGGAGAAATAGTTATATAAACAGTGTACTCAAGTTAGGTCCAAAAAGACTTATTATTCGGTTCATTATGTTCTGAAACATCTAACATTCTAACTATGCCATGCTTCCCAGAAACTGTTCCATTGTTTGGACTAATTAAAAATGGATTGAATGGAGTGGAACCTAATGGAATACATTCCATCCCATTCCATCACTTTCCGATTTGGGCAGAATGACAAAATTGCTCTATTCCGTCATGAAATACTCAAATAATGGAATAACAACTTTATTCCATTCTGCTCCGCTCCACTCCGTTCTGCTCCTTTTGTTTTACCGTATCCAAACATAGCCTAAGTACTTTATATTGAGGATAAACCATGTTGCCTTCATTTAAAAGAACCACCAGAATTTTGATTGAGAAAATTAACACAGTATGAAGTGGATAAATAACACACAAACATGTGACCAGAAGAAATCTTACCAAGACAACAGATTCATCCTCAATGGTATTCTTCACTGCCCTCAAACCATCACGGACAGCATCTTTAATCTGAGCTATTGTGTGGTCATTAGGACCTGGATCATTATGAAAGCACAAGCATATAAGCAGTAGCTTAAATCCAAAAATGGCAATAAAATGCAACAGAGGTTGCTTTAAAGATGTAATGCGAGCGTTTGCTTGACAAATTCCCTGTATGTGTTGGGAAACTTACCTTTAATCAAGATTGTGCAAGAAAAAGGATTCTTTACATTCTCCACGAATGTATATTTATCTTCACCAAGGACATGTTCATATACCAATCCTGCCCAACCTAAAGATTCAGGAGTCAAGTCATCTACAGAGTTAACAGCCTCTCCTCCACAGGCCAAAACTAATCTTTCCATGTTTCTCCTCTTTGCTCTGCGTAGGGCAATTATCTAAAACACAAGGACAAAAGATCAAAAGATGAAACAATACAGGGCGAGGAAAATTGTAACAGACGTAAGCCTGAGTGCATTGGTGCCCAAGTGTTCTAACAGTTACATTATTATCTGGTTTGCTTTGTCTATCAATTTTTTTAGTATAAGACAGTGGACGCGATTAAGATCCCTCTGTAAGAATCTGAACTGATAATTGTTTTAAAGCAATTTAGGCAGAAAGTAAAGTGACTGCTCATATGTTACTTACGCCTTCCCTTGCAAGCATGTCCAATGATGGGGGATCAATTCCTTTTTGGTTGATGACAACAAAACTGCTATCATTATCAGAACAGACCTGCACACATACATGCATGAAGGCAGTTAGACAAGAGCGATGAGAAAAGTTTACTATTTTTTGCAATATAGCAGAATACCAAAATGTATGGCCACAGAGAAACATGTAAGAATCAAAACATACAAGGGAAAATCTTTTCTACCTTTCTTTTCAGTTCAATGATTTTTTTAACTTTTTCATCAACCTGACGCCTTTCAGCAATAACCATGGCCTCTCTCTGTTCAGCATTTGAGTAGAAAAAACCTGAATTTATTTCACTGAAAAGAGAAAATGTTAATCTACATACATTTGACTTGTAAACTTGTATTTAAATTAATAAATAATGCTATACAACTGCCAAATATTCCACATTTCAAATACTAATAACCATAATAACAGTATTCAAATTGAGACTAGACAGCGCAATTCTATATCTGAGCCTAGCCAAGTTTACCGAGATTCAACTTTTCAAGTTAATTAATTCAAATTAAAATAGTTGTAAACTCAAGCAATACTAAGTAAATTCAAGGGTTTGACAACCTTGGTCACATGTACAAAATCCAACCATCTAAGAAAAATACAAGGCTGTCACTATGAAATCATAAAATGGAAAACATTTATTGATGTGATACATAAATGTCAAGCAAAGAAAATTTTATATGGGTAAAAGCTAAGTAATTCTTTTAACAAAACAGCATGATATAGTAATAGAACAAAGGTTATTTAACGTTAAGTGGAGCTAGTTAGAGCAACATATTAGATTGACTAACAAACTCAGTTCTTTTGTAGTGCATATAGACTTGATTAAAACAATTTTTATTTTTTAGAAACTTGACAAAATTCAGGCCGATAGCAAAGAAAGTTTGACATAATTTGAAGTTAACAAAACCTTTCTTAGTAATACATATTAAACATATAAAAATAAAATTCACATTGATGAGAACACTTCATGAGCTCATACACACTTCCCTACACAACACAATGTGTTCAAAGAAACAAAACTACAAGCACAAACAGTAGATGTGTCAGTTCAAGAAAAGCTAACAACAAGTGGTAAACCCCAGAAGCAACACAAACACATTTAAAATTCATAGTTTTTTTTATTATACGAGTATTAAACCAAACACCAATTGAGAATAACTAAACAATTCATACATCAATTTCAATATTATTCACTGATCTATAACAAGCTTGTCTGTGTTGTGTCCATGCATCAGGAAAAATGAATGATAGTGTCTTTAACTCTTGAAACTCACTGACAAGTGTGTATAGTAAAAGGTGAAAAAACAAACTGATTTCTATTTAAATATGACAAACTCCCATACAGAAAACATAAGTTGGAAGATATTTTGTTGATTACCTCTTTTCGTATTCTAGAGATACATTGCATGTCAAGATATGACAGTTCTCTGCACGTCGCTTCATATCAGGGTGACGAGAACCATGATCAAGGACAAGACCCTCAACCTATAAAATATAGATGAGGTGAATGATTGCAAGAGAATAATTTGGGAAATTGTCTGTAACCCAGCACATAAAGTGAACTATATAAGTCTATAGTCAAAAGTGACGAAAAAAAGGCAAGTTATAGTTGAACACGGGTCACTATTTGTGTTATTGTAGATTGTACATGATGAAGAATGAGAAACTGGGCTCATCAAAACCATTAAGATGGGGAAGATATGAAAATTATGGGTGAACATAAACAAGAAGAGAGAAACCTGTCGAGATAAAGCTGAGCAGTTTTCACTCAGCTTGGCAACCAAAAATTAAAGAATGTCACAGATAGTAACGAACACACTAGAAGTCAGATAGACTACTGGACCTAGAAGCTCAAGTCTTTTGGCATTTCGTAATACGTAACAACCAAATGTAGCAAAACACACAATGTTACTACAACAAAACCAAGTGCTTTCATCACAAGGTAGACTGCTTTTGATCACAATTATTGAACAACTGTCCCTTCCATTATAAAACAGTTATGCATTCACTAGATTTCAATTTAGCCAAAATATGTCCAGCTGTTTTTCAACATATACATATACAGACAGGGCAATGATTTTAGCTAAAACAAAGTATCCATGCTAAACAGATACTGCTAACTACAACGACAAAACTCGTTGGAAACAAAACAGGCTCTTAATTTGCCAGTAAAACTTATGAGTTGTAACACATCAACATTCCCAGACGTATACAAGTAATATGAAAATCAGGAAACTGATCAAATTAATAACAATATACAACAAACTGAACACGTTCAGCAGAAGAGTGGCTAAAAACATACCAAGCGTGTGTCAACATCAAACTTGTGCCGCATGTGCATAATCTCAACCATAAACAGATCAATTGCTTCCTCAGGCTTACGGATGCATAAAACCTATCAAAGCAAATTCATTGAACACCCAGTTGTAAAAGGTCAAAAAGACAAACAATAAAATAAACACACTAAATTTCCATAATTACAAGGACTCGATAAATATCAATATCTCGAAATCACTAACCGCATCAACAATTATATTAGTCAATTGATCAGCAAGTGCCTCATACAACTGCAAATGAGAAGGAAACATAAAATAATGAGAATGTAATGCTATTTGCAAAGTGAAAAACTATGCTGTTAAGTTATTTGTTCAATCTATCTATAAATACCAAGATTTTATCAACTACCATCTAAAACAAGGATAAATTGAAACAAAATGCACCTTTGTCCTCACTGTTGTTCTTGCTACCATCTTGAGCATCTCTATGTCAGGCTTGTCACCCATGACAACAGGAGTCTTAAATTTTTCAAGAAATTGTAGAGTTGCTCTCTTTGCAATTTCAAAACCATCAACCAATACACGTGGATGCATACCTAAAATAATCATATATCAATTAGCATTTGATGCAAAACAATAATGAAAATACACCAAACAAATGTCCATCCACTCACAGACTAGGATGTGTCTTTGCTTCGCCCAAATACCTATTTCAAGATGTGACTACATTTATTGTGTGGCTTCCGTACAGCTCATGATTGTCACAAGGGGATCGGTCTTGCATAAAAAGAGATTGTGTAATCATATTACATTTGTAACTTAATCATTTTAGCAATGTAATATTTTCCTGTTTTGGAGGATTTCTTAATTCTCCCAGGTTACATTTTTTATTCTCTAAATCTTTTCTTATGGCAACTTGTGTTTTTATAGGGAAAAGGTACCTAATTTGAATTGTCTTGCTATGGGAGCATCTAGAAAAGTCAAATTGTAGAGGTCGAGTTCAATATATTGAAATCTACTAGTTAAAATGTTGACAATCATTATAATATCATCTCAACTTTCTCTTCCTTCAAGTGCTGCATGAAAAGTTCATCCAAACAATATCATGCTATAACGTTTTCATGTGGTGCAAATGAAATTAAACGAACAACTTCATAGCCAATTGACAATCACACAAATGAGCAACAGGGCGAAAAACTCTCTAACCTTCATCAATATAACGGTCAGATTGTTTCATAAGTTCCCCAATGAAAAGGACGGTAGAAGTTGTGCCATCTCCACTAATATCATCCTGTGCAACCGCTGTTCTAGCAATCATAATAGCAGTCGGATTCTGAATTTGCTGTATATAACCAACAATAAAAAACCAGCTCAGCATTCCACAAAATTTTCAACAAAAAGAAACATGCAAATTAATTTTATTTTACCATAACTGTTTCAAACTAAACATAATCGCAGACTATTCAACACTAACACATCACCAAATACCAAACACAACACAACACATCAGCATCGCTAATAATTTGATAAAATAGAAGTAATTGAATGTATCTACATGCGTCAACTTTACTAAAACATTTTCGTTAGCGTCCGTCAACTTTACTAAAACAATTTTTAAACTACACATAAGGCCTGTTTGGATGGGCTTATTTGAGCTTATCTATTGCCATAAGATTTTTGACACTGTTTGCGAGACTTAATTTTATAAATTGCTTATCTACCGCTTATGACATTTTTCATAAACTGTTTTGACCTTATTTTTTACAAATTCTCAAGACATATCTAATTAAAACATATAACGTATATAAAAACAATTCAGATTTATTTTATTTTTTGTTATATAAAAAGCTCATGCGAGCTTATTCATAACCACTTATTTTGATAAGCACTTCTGCTATAAGCTGTTTATCCAAACAGACCCGTAATCTTCAACTATAAAGCACCAACAGAAACAAAACACTAAATATGTAACTGTATGTATGTGTATCAATTTTACTATTACCACTTCCAAGTAAACATAAACTTAAACTATGAATAACAACACATATCATACTAACTTAATATTACTGCATATTTCATAGTATTGTTAACTTTATACACGTCTTCAATCGGTGCAACATAGGTCATAGCAAAACAAAAATAGCAGAAAAAGTGAAACTAACCATTTCTTTCAAGAGAGTGTTACCATCTTTGGTGAGTTTGATATCACCGGAACCACCAACGAGCCTGATTCAGACAGAGAGAGTTAGGTTAACAAATCAAAAATGGAAATGGAAATGAAAACGGAGAAAGTAGAAGAGTTGGTACATTTTGATGGTGCCTTTAGGTCCGAGATTTGATTTGAGAACATCTTGCAAACCCTTAGCGGCATTGATGTTCATGTGAAGTGCCGCCGATTTGTTCAGAACTTCGGCGTTAGGGTTCAAAACTCGTATAGACATTTTCGCTGTTTTCTGAATAACAACTGAAGCTACGATATGGAATCGATCAGAGTGTGCGTGAAGTGAAATGGGAGTGAATGAACGAGGAAGAGAAGAAAAGAAGCGGTTTTAGGGGTTTGGAGTTGAAGTGAAACGACGGCGTTTTGGACTGGGTTTGTAGAAAGGTTTTTGGGCTTTACCTACTGATATTTAGAGAATCAATCTTGACACCCCAGTTGAACCTGACACCCCCATTGCATACGAAAATACAGACAATATTTTTGTAAAATCGTTTCACCCCAATTGAACCTGACATCTTCATTGCGTACGAAAATACGACATTGTCTTTGTAAAATAATTTCACCCATTTTTCAAATTTGCAGTATACATGCGCGAATTTGAAAATTTTGTTCCAATACTAAAATTTTAAAAAAACATTCTAGAAATTTAAAAAATAATATATTTTTATATCAAAAATTGCAAAATATTCAATATTTTATATCCGAAATTTTAAAATTTATGATATAAAATCTCATGAAATATACCAAAAGTTTCAGAATTTCAGGTAGTTATAAAAATCTGCTTCATTATTGGAAATTCTGAAATTTCCGATATTAATAAATACTTTGTCTTTTATTGGAAATTTCAAAATTTCTAGTAGTTATAAATAAAAATTTTATTTTTTATCGAAAATTTTAAAATTTCTGATAGTTGCTATTTTTTCCTTCTTTTGTAATGAAATAGAGAGACAAAGATTACATTATTGCATAAAGAGCTAACGATAAAGTGGTAGACCAGCCAGTGGTGTTAAGGCTTAATCTTCCCAAATACGGGTTGAACGAGTGGTTCCAACCGGTTCACATCGGAAGTGGTTGGATGAGTAAGGTCGGTTCCGTGCACCTCATAACACTCGACGTCGACCGGTACAATCAGTAGATCAGCCTAGAGATGAAGTGGCAGATAAGGTGGTGCTAGATGTTGTTATTGTTGATTTGGTGGTTGTTGAGGAGGTTATATATCTGGTGATTGAGGAGGTTGCTAAGGAGGTGGTTGTTGATGTAATTGCTACTCAGGTGGTACAACCAGATGTTGTTGTTGATTCAGTTTCATTTGTTACTATTGACATGGAGGTTACAACTCCTTCGACCGAGCGTTCTGTGCACACTAATGGAGGATTCTTTAGAAAACCCATTGATTGGTCAATGCTTATTGAGTAAGATAGCTGATCACGTGGCGTAACAACTATGATATGGAGAGGTATGCGTCTTTTATGTTTAAATATAATTTCTCTATTATTGTGTCATGAAAGCCAAATGCTGATTTTTTTTTATATTTGTTTGTCACATAAGCGTCCCCCACTGAAGGTGACGACATCACACCGGTCGAAGCTGGAGGATTTTCTGAAGATTTTGATGCTTGAGTAGGTTAGTAGGATTGTACGAGAGTTCGAGCTCCTTGATTTTGCTCAGTGCTCCCTCGCCATGCTCGACACTTTACTACAATGCGTTTGTTGAGATATGGTACAAGGAGACATATTCACTTCAGCTTCCGTTTGGGGAGATGACTATCATTCCATATGATGTATCCTTGTTTTTCCATCTCTCCGTCGATGGTAGATTATGAACGACTTTTGTTTTTAGCATGTGTCTTACACGTATGACTGTTGCACGAGATTTAGAAGTTTCTTAGGCGGTCGTGCAGAAGGAGTTTGGCATCAACATGGGCGTTCACCTTCATATATCTTGGCTTCGGAAGACGTAAGACCAATTTGTAGCGGGTGGGAATTATGAGGTTGCAGACAGGGTGTACATGCTACATCTAGTAGTATGTACTCTCTTTGTGGACAAGTTTAGTGTTTGTATCGACGCCCGATATGTGTGCATGTTCAATAGCCTCTAGGTTACTATTTGGGCTTACGGGTGTGATACGTTGACCATTCTGTATACAACACTTGGAGTGACGACACTATTTAAGATTATATAACTTTTATTTATTTGCGTCTGTTATATGAGGGTGCAACATTCTCTAGTAGGGTCCCCACGACGCGAGGAGATGGAAAGCAAGGCAGGAACATCCTGATGTTGTTGCTGAGTACGAGAAGAGGCTCGAGGCATTGGTTGTATATCATGTCATCTGGACAACATACATTGGTCATAGAGTCCACCATGAGTTCGAGGAGTCGTCATTATATTTTGCTTATATGCGATGGAGACCATGGTTGCAAGACACTTGCCTGAGAGGTGTTTGCGACAGTATAATTATGTTTAGAGTATCCCATTGTCAGTTCCAAATATACCATCTGTATGGATTTATTAAGGGTTTAAGAGTAACTTCATCACCCCTGGTTGTGCCATTACAGATCAAGTAGTTACTGTTCAGTACCTCTCTAAAAATTCAGAGTTTTTCTCAATACCAAAAATTTCAGAGTTTTCGGTACAAAACTAGGTTTTCATAACTAACGAAATTTCTGATATTTCCCTAGGATTTTATACCAAAAATTTTGAAATTTTCGGTAAGCATTTTATAATAAACATCAAAAATTTTGAAATTTTCGATACAAAATATCAAAAATTTTGTAAGTTTCGGTATAAAAACATATTGTTTTTGAAATTTTCAATACACTTCTCTAAATTTTCAGTATTGTCCCAAAAATTTTAAATTCACATATGAATATTGTAAAATTGTCAAATAGATCATGAAATGATTTTGTAAGGACGGTGTCGTCTTTTCATACATAATGAGGAGTGTGAAGTTCAAAGAGGGGATGTCAAACTAAATGCTCTTTTTTTTTTTTTTTGGTTAAAAACAAAATCTGACGTGATTCCACACCAACCAATGTTTAACATTATTAGTTTTTTTCTTCTTTTTCTTAATTAACCGAAAGTATAACTACCTAAAGGAGTAACGCTTTTCTTTTATAGCTTTTATGACTTGAAAAGTAAAGAATGTACTAAGTTTGAGTTTGGCATATGAAATAGCAAAGTATGCTAAGAAAAAACTTTGACTAGAGAAAAGTTTTTAAATATTCAGCAGATTCTAAGATTTTATTTCAAGAATCAAAATCTCATGCAATTGTTCAACAACGTGGTGGTACATGATCCATGCACGTGGGAAGTAGCCTTACAAATTCCAATCTTACAATAGATTATGATGTGGAACCCATAAAGAACAATATGAGTCATACTTACTTTACATAGTTATTCTTTTTATCTACAACTCCATATAAGAGTTTGTTTTGTATGTGAAAGTGAAGGGTTGTAGCAATGTAGCAATGGATATTCATCTAAGTTTTTTTATTGAATCAATAGAAAATTCTAACTACAAAGCAACTAAATGATGGTGTTTAAATAGAACCGTCAACAGTTTTAAAAACTATGAAGCGCAGACACTTCAAATATAATTTCGACATTGATACAACGACACTCGTAATATTTTAAAAAAAAAATTAATTAAATATAATTAGAAGTGTCGGTACAAGTGTCTGACACTGATATATTTATTTCCAAAAATATTAGTCCTATCAAAGCGTCTCAATTTTTTTGGAGGCTCGATGTATATTTGTCATGGTTCAATCATGAAAAAATAAATAAAATTCATATTGTGAAAATTTTATAATCATAAATTAATTATGAAAAATTTAAGACCCTACGCCTTCCTCAAAAACTGTGCTAAATATTTTGTAATTTAAAAACAATACCACATAACTAACTCTTAAATGCAAGCAATGAGAGGCTAAAATCAAATCAAATATTCTTTATCATTAAAACTTTTTTAAAAGCATCGATTAGATATCGAAAATTTGATAGCTATACCGTAAACATCGGTCACTAGTTCAGTAACGGCCATGATAACAACAAACACATTTCAATTGGTAAAATACTATTGATGAAACAATTGAAAATTCTAGTGTATAGATTGAAAAATAACTAGAATTCATACTTAAATTAGTTCGGACACATTGGATTGGATATAGCTATAAACACTAAGTAAATAGAGTTTTAAACCTATTGTGAAAAGAACATCATTTTTTTAATAAGGAAGAAATTATTATTATTTCACATCATTTTTTTTAATAAGGAAAAAATTACTATTAAAAGGAAAACAAGAGATTTTTCACCCTTACAATTAGACGTGATAAAACGGATCCGATCTATTTGACATATTTGTTTTACCTACACTTTAGTGCGAGATAAATCAAACATTTATGTCTGCACCCTTAATGTGTGTCATTTTTTTTTTTTTTACGGACGCGAACATTAACTTAAACTTTTATATTTTTAAACTTAAAACTAATAGTGTTTGTTGGTCCGCTCTGTCCGATCTCACTTTTTAGTGGGACGAGTCTAGATTTTAGATTCACACTCTCAATTATGTTCACCTCGCACAATTATGATTTTTGTGGATTTTTTCTGAACGGACGTACCTTTACCACCTCTACTAATAATACAAGGAAGATTAAGTCTCCGAACAACTCTAGAAGATTAAGTCTCCGAACAACTCTAAAGGGTTAAGCAAACTAAATCCTTAACAATTACATAAACATTGAATAAGGTTATCCAGACTAACTTTTTCATGCTTATTAACCAATCTTATGACATAGCTTATATTTTGTGTATAATTTCTTAAAAATTTGCGAGAGTTACTCTAAGTATCATGTCATTCTTTAGTAGCTAGATATTTCAAATAATTGCTAACCATATTAAAAATCTCTTCTTTTTTTTTGCAATTTTTTATCTTTCAACTTTTGCTTGTGTCGTAGGACATGGCATGTACCTACAGAAGCTCGACTCATTTTCAAGATTTCTCTTCTCTTTTTTTTTCTTTGAGACATGTTCGAACCACTTCTATACTTTCTTTTTAATCGCTTCGAAGTATTGTTTCTTTGATAAAATGATCTCTTCAAAAATTATAATGGTCTTAATAAATTGTCCATTCAATAAATTTTGTCCTTTTAAAAATTTGAGTGGTTTTAGCAGCGTATTTCTAGAAAGTGTCATATAATGTAATAGGTCTTTGGTAAAATTTGTAACTGAGGTATTTTTCCGTAGAGATGTTATGGTTAGGACATCCTAGAGATGTTATGGTTAGGACATCACCGCAAAAGGTCTTTAAAAAGTGATCTACTACACGACTCATCTATGTCGTCTCTTCGGTGTACATAATTAATTTTAATATTTAATTAATATAACTTTAAGATGTTTCTTTTTTTCGCATAATAATGGTTCTATGTTCCGTGCAGGTAATATCGTCAAATGAATTTGATTTTGATGATGACACTTCTTTAATTCAAACGACTTTAGTTTTGATGACAACAACTTTTCCAAGAGTCTTTGATGACAACTGTCAAAGGGGGAGTTTATAACATCTGTAAAATGGTTTTGATCATGAAAGTTTAACTCTTCCAAAGATCTCTTATGAAGACATCTAAACAAGAAAGATATATCTCAATCCTCATCAGTCAGATGTTTCAAGTTCCAGCTGAAGTGCTAGACAATGTTGAATCAAACAAAGGAACATGAAGTCTTGAAGTTGTAAAGATGAGAAAATATGAAAGCTTGTCTGATTTTGCGCTTAACACTTTAGTTTTTGATCAATTAATTATAAATAGAACAATAGTAAGTCTTGAGGTACCAAGGTAATGCACAAACATAAAAAGTATATTTTAACTTCTCTTATCTTTTGATAAAACTTCTTAAAACTAATCTGAGCACATGCTTAGTTGATTATAAGTTTTATTAATCAATTAGGAAGGTAAAATACACTAACTAATTTATTAAGAGGATTTTGTTATTGAGAAAAACAAGTGAGAGTCAGAAGTATTGAGAAAAAAGTTTGAGGAAGTCCTACAAGTGAGATAGCTCACACACCTATCACCTTAAGATTTTAAGTGAATATGTGATGTGTCACTCATAAGATGCGTGGCTCATTAAAGAAATCCCATAACTAAAAATGCTTCCTCATGTTAACCTCATACAAATCGATCACCTAACAGTGGTATTTGATCAATAGATTGCCCACTTCTATCTTCAAATCTCAATCTCCCTATGAACTCCTTTAGCATTCTAATCCTAACTATACCAACCCAAAGTCTTTGGTTGCCTTGCCTTTGCATAAAATCTTGTCCAAAGGCGCCAGAAAGTTGACCCTCGTGCCACAAAATGTGTGTTTCTTGGTTACAAACAAAGAACCAAAGGATAAATTGTCACGAATCTCAACATAAGAGAGATTTTCATCACTGTGAATGTTTGTTTTTATGAGGACTCATTTCCCTTCAGTATGCCATCCATCACCACTAACTTTTACCGCACCAAAATTCTTTATTATGAATTACCTTTTCTAGACACTCTTCAAACCAATATACTTCTCCCACACCTCATGATCAAATACTTTCTCGCAACAACCTTAATTTGCTTCCCAATCAACACAGTCTGCTTCACCGTCATCTTCCTCTCCATAAAATATCTATCATTTTCCTCCAAACTCTCAGTCTACCCCATCCCAACCCTCACACCTTATCACAACAAACACTCATCTTGTCATTTCCACAATTTTCAATTGAACCATTCATCAACTTAAAAGTTTTGATGACTTTGTTTGTAATAACCTCACTACTTCCCAGCGTACCACCACACACGCGCGCGCACACACACACCATCATATCTTATTCAACCTTACCTAAACAGTTCTCATCTATTTAAATTATACAATCACTGCATTTTTAACATCACTTCCCAAATTGAACCTACCACATACAAGCAAGCTTCTCAACATGAATGTTAGAATTAAGCCACAATCACTGAACTTCAAGCCTTACAACACAACAACACTTGGATCATGACATTTCTTCCCCCTAAAAAGAAACCTATAAGGTGTAAGTAGGTGCACAAGATCAAAAGACATGTTAATGATTCCATTTAAAGATACAAAGCACCATTGGTAGCAAAGTGTTACATACAAACTAAAGGCATTAATTATATGGACACCTTTTCACCTGTTGCAAAAATGAAAAATGTCAGATTATTATTGGCAACTACTACTTCAAGGTATTGGCACTTAATTCAACTAGATGTTAATAATCCCTTCCTCCATGGTGACCTAGATGAGGAAGTCTACATGACACCACCTCATAGCTTGATTCCATATGTTCTTTAACAAATTTTCAAATTGCAAAAATCCCTCTATGGATTGAAATAAGCTAGCAGATAATGCTTTCCCAAATTATCCTCTTAACTTCTTTCCTTCCACTACAAGCAATCTCAATCAGATCACTCCTTTTTTACTAAGATTGATGATCAAAATTCACCATCCTACTCATCTATGTTGATGACCTGGTCATATCAAGAAATGATATTGATGAAATCTAGAGTTAAAAATCAAAATTTAATCTTCATTTCAAGATCAAGGACCTTAAAAATTTGTCATTCTTCCTTGGCATTTAGGTAGTTCGCTATTCTCAAGGAATTTCCATTTTTTAATGAAAATATGGCCTTAAATTATTTCATGATATAGGTTTCCTCGCTGCAAAACCTGCCTCTACTCCAATGATAAGATCTCATAAGTACATTGCTAATAATGTTTCTCCTCTAAGTGATCCCACCAATTATAGAAGGTTCATTGGACTGTTAATATATTTATGCACCACGAGACCTGATGTAAGCTTTTCAGTTCAACAACTATGTAAAAATTCATCTCCATCACCTGCAACTCTCCACCTAGAGGCTGTTTATAGAGTCCTCAAATACATCAAGAAATCTCCATCTCAAGGATTATTCTTTTCCTCAACATCTACTCTTCAACTAAAAGGTTTTAGCGATTCAGATTGAGCCTCATGCAGTGACACAAGAAGATATATCATAGGGTTCTGCATTTTCTTAGGTGACTCACTCATATGTTGAAAATCAAAGAAGCAAATTGTAGTTTTTAGATATTCTTTTGAGGCAGAGTATCGGGCCCTTGCTTCAATTGTGTGTGAGTTACAATGGCTCACATATTTACTGCATGACTTCCATGTTGATTTCATCACCCCTGCACTTCTGTATTGTGACAATCAATCAGCTAGACACATTTCCGCAAATGCCACGTTCCATGAAAGGACCAGACATATTAAAATGGTTTGCCATGTTGTACGAGAAAAACTACTTGTCAAACTATTACAGTTATTATTGATGTCAGCCTCAGCACAACTAAACCTCTTGATCCTCATCCTTTTTCTTTTATTTTGTCCAAGTTTAACATCTCAATTAATTACGTTCCAGCTCGAGGGGGATATTACACTATATTATATTAAATGTATTTTTAGTTAATATAGTTATTTATGTTTAGTTTAGTTTGTTATGTGAGACTCAAGCAACCTGTCTTGTATATATACCTTATGTTCATTCAATAGAATGCTAAGTCAAATCTTAAAATGTAATATCATACTCAAATTGTATTTACCTAGTTAGAATGAACTCTAACCTAGTTGTAAATTACTACAACAAAATACTTCATTTATTCAAGATCAATGTCGTTGTTAAACTTTATGATATGAAGCACCAACCGGATAAAATGAATCTTCGTTTCAACCACTGCGACATAAAAATAATGATCAATATTGAGTATAATCTTCTGCTAACCGACAAGGATAAACATGTTTAGTGCACCAATATGCAATTTTAAAACGACGAAGATGTAAAAACTATGTTCTTAATACTTTGTCAGTATAATACCAATAGATCAATTGAATTAAATATTCATAGTCATATATATTTCTACTATCAGTTTATGTGATGAGACGTGACGTACTTGGTTGATTTCGATAAAAAAAATAACTAGTTTGATTGATCTATGCTCTTTATAGTATTCATAACTTTTTGTTTGTTTGACATATAACACATTGAATTTCATCATGTTTAATGCAATATTTATGTTCATTATGTTTGTTCACAAATTAAACAATTTTAAATTCTAGAATTCAGATGCTTCAAAACACGTTCCTGCCTCTAGAATTTATAGGTCATTTTGCCAATTTCAAAAGTTTCTTAAAAATTTCAAGGATGAAAAAAGAGAAACTCATTGTCTTATACCAACATGCAATCATACCATCCTTCTTGTCAAGCATTTTTCCATTAAAAGAAGTCCTTTGACTTATATTCTTTTCTCAAAATAGCCTAAATCCCAACTGCCTACTTATAGGACTACGGTTTATTAAAAGCAGTCTCTAAAGAATAAAAATATTCAGAAACAAGGACCATCCTATTATTTCTCTATCTATTCTACTGCATTATTCCATTTATCTATTTTTGTAACAAACAAGTACTTCAATCAAACTATGCATAATGAAGAGAGAACAACACATCATAAATGCACCGCACATGAGTCATTGATTCAAGAAGTTCTTGATATGAGACACCATTTCTTGTGTCCTAACATGAGAAAGTTGATAATTATGCAACACTTGAAATGCATGTCCAACATCTTTATAAACATAACTTTCAACTCTTTTCCCAGCTTTAACCAAACTATTTGAAAACTCCAAGTTTCTATCTCGAAGTATATCCAATTCTGAAACACATATCATAATAGAAGGAACCCTCAAATCTCTCATCTTCGATATTCCACTTGTTGCAAGAGGATTACAATATGGATGATCGCGTGAAACCGAAACTCCAATAGGTAACGATAGTCGCCAATAAGCATCCGAAACCGATAAACTAAGCGCCGAATTTTGCAGCTGACGAAGATTTTTCTCAGAATTTGTTCTTTCTTCTCCTCCCAAAAAAGATTGAATCAATATAATACCTTTTAGAAACAACGGATTCAAATTCAAACACGTAAATGTGTTTGTGTTTGAATTTGAATTTGATGCTAAGCGCGTAGCAACAACATTGTAAGCTATATTAGCTCCGGCACTATCACCACATAGAAAAAGAGAAGAAACGTCGCAATGTTTCAACCACCAGTTTTGGTTTTTATTATATAAAGCTTCGTGTTTGATCCACATGAGAGCATCGAAGGCATCGTCGTAAGCAGAAGGAAGACGGTTTTCGGGAGCTAAACGATAATTAACTGAGACAACAACACAATTTGCTTTGGAAGCGAGGTTGATTAAGAATTCATGATAACAAATCCATGAAGCAGAACCAACACAAAATCCACCACCATGGAAATAAATAAGCAAAGGAACCTGGTTATTGTTGTTATGAGAGGCTGATGTTGGGAGATAGACACGTGTCCATAAATTAGTTTGTTTGTTGATTGTAATGTCTCTTGAAATGACACCATTTTGTGGTGAAAAATTGCATGAGATGTTGGGAACAATCTGTGGTCTTTCTACATGTCCATCTTTGTGGACTTTTATGAGTCCTTCAATTTCTTCAATGATGAGTCCTTTTTGGTGATGCATGTTGCTTGATTTTTGGTTGTTGTGGTTGAATGAAATGGTAGTCATGATGAAAAATATGGAAATTTGAAGTGAAATATTTTTGGTTGTGATGGCTTACTGGGGTGATGGTTTAGTCCTTTTTATAGAGGTTGGAGAATGGAAAAAGTATAAAGTTCTTATCTTTTCATGATCTTGTATAAAACAAGTGGTGAAGCTCAATCTCATGAAGATTCTAGTTTGAATTTGAGAAATCATAGAATTGACTCTCTTTTATTGTGAGCATTTGGGTGAAACTTTTGTCAATATTTCGTTTTGGGCCACGCTATAACAAATCCAGCATGATAAACATTATTCTTATATGATATATAAGTGAAAGGAACATTTCTCGTGTTACCTTTTGTATTAGGATTAAAGCATGTGCAACCACTTGCACATTTATAATGATATTAAAATTCCTTAACCTTTGTTCTGCATGTACAAGGATGAAAATATACACATGGCTTATCTAAATGGACTATTAAAATATAAAAACTTTATAGTCAATACGTGATGTTTTTTTCTTTCTTTTACTGTATTTATAGTTATACTTCTTTATGATTGGTTCAAACACTTAACTAATATGATTATCTTTTGAAATTCTTTAAATTTTTTGATTAAGTGTACTCCAAAAAATTTCTCTAGAGATTTTCACTAAAACAATCTATAATTTTTGCAAAGGATAAGCTCAAACAATCTTACAAAACAATTTAAGCTTTTTCACAAGATTAACCCAAAAATCTTTCACAAACAACCTAGAGTTTTTACACACACTCAACTCATTAACCTTCTTAAACAACTAGAGATTTTAGATATGCTCAACTCAATAATCTTCAAACAAGCTTTTTATATTTTTAGCCTGCAACCTTCAAATCTATTACAAAATGATCACAAGATAACTACACCATTGAATAAAAAAATTACAACACAACACCAGTACAATAAAATTCTCAGATAAATTTTTTCACTCTCTTGGCACTAAGACAACTCTAATGAAAAAGAATTTTATAAAATAATAGAGTCGTAGAAAGATAAGAGATAATTGTTTACTCAGAAAAATGGTGTATTTTAAAATGAGGAGAACCCTCTTATATAGAAAAAAAACTCGGCTAAAAAAGATAACAATCCATGGACTTTTTTTTTAATCTTTTAATCGATTGAATCCATGTCTTAATCGAATAGTTTAAGCCAAAAAATTAAATTTGAATTACAACATCACTTAATCGATTACAAGCCTCCATAATTGATTAGGAGGCATTACATTATTTTAATTGATTAAAACAAATGTTTAATTGATTAACTAGTGTGTTTTTCATGTCTAATTGATGAAACAAGCTTATCAACCGTTTAAGCACTTGTCTGGATTCATTTTAAGAAGTTTTATAAAAAAGACGAGATATTTGAAATACTTTGTGTGCATGTGTGAATTGTCTTAGTACCTCAAGACCTACTCTTAGATAGTTTATAATTAAGTGATAAAAAATAGATAAAACTCTAAGCACAAGATTAGGCGAGCTTTCACAAATTCACATTTTAGGTTCTCATCTTCCCAACTTCAAGTCTTTTGCTTGATTAAACTTTGTCTAATACTTTAATGTTTGTTTTTGTCTTTCATGTGGATCTTTAACACTTGTGTCTTCTTCTTTGACTTAATGAGACTTTAGATGCATTCTTTCATGTTCAGTTGTCATCATCAAAACTATTGTAAGACATTACCCGCAAAATATTAAGAATAATAATATGTCAAATGTGAGTTGGAGCCCCACATTGATTATAAATGTGGAGAGTTGAACATTTATAAGTGGGAGATTCCATACACCTATCACCTTAAGGTTTTGGGTGAATATGTGGTGTCTCTCTCACTTGTGTTGCTCTTGACCCAATGTTGATGCTCCTTCTCATGACCCAACAAATGGTATCAGAGTCTAGTTCAAGAAAAGGGTCAACTTACTTGTATCGAAATGCCTAGGAAGAGGTGTCCCGTTGAAATCGAATGCATAGAAAGATGCATAATAATTGGTGTCAACAGCCTAGGAAGAGGTGTCCCGTTGAAATCGAATGCCTAGAAAGGTGCATAATAATTGGTGTCAACAGTGGTACAAGTGTACGTGAAGACGAATTTCCACTTGAGGGAGAGCATTGTGAACTCACACTTGAAGGGGGGTGTTGAGAATAATAATAATGTCAAGTGTGAGTTGGAGTCCCACATTGATTATAAATGTGGAGAGTTGAACATTTATAAGTGGGAGAATCCATACACCTATCAACTTAAGATTTTGGGTAAATATGTGGTGTCTCTTTCACTTGTGTTGCTCTTGGACCAATGTTGATGCTCATTCTCATGACCCAACACATAACACATAAAACCATGTTCTCCCCATTTTTGGTGGTGGCAATGCATTTATTAAGGAGGTGGTAAAACAGAAAGAGATTAATAAAAGATTTGGAGTTGTTAAGCTCTCCATAACAGATAAAAAAGGTATTTTCTACTTCCTTTTAGAGTATATTTCTCCCTCTTTGTCATCATCACAAAGACGATAAATGGAAGAAAAAGAAGAAGAATAGATAAATGATGTGGAGTATGTTCTGTACATGATTTGTTAAAGATTTTACTGTTATTGATTTAATAATATGATTATGTGATTTTTTTACAGCTAGATAAAGATTAATTTAGATTTAGATGAAGATTTAAATTAAAACAAACCATGTCTTGTTGGAGATATTCAAAGAACAAATCAAATATCCAACGAATTCTGCATTAATTCTGGACGAAATTAAAGATATTATCCAGGGGAAAAGCCCATAATTATTATGATAAATAAGGAGCTCAAAACCTACACTGAAAGTCAATCAATACATTGAAGATTTAGAGTGATAGTGTTTATTTTTTAGTCATTGTTATTGTTGTATGTACACCTCTATTTTTCCAGTAACTTGACATAAAAGGTTTGTCTATAGTTAAGTGGTAGTATTCAACATTATTATTGAGTTGTAATCTCCAATCACGGGTTGTGTGATTGTGAAGAAAGTGAGTAGATTCTCATATTTAGGGAAATACTCTAAATAGAAAGTCATTGGTTAGTGTTAGGAAGAGGCATTGAACAACATAGGATTTGTTGTTGCTTGTAAGACTAATTGTACTAAGCAACTAATAGTGAATTTCCTTTCTTGGGTTATGGACTCAGCCCCACAGACATTGGTGTGGTTTCACAAAAATGAGTAAATAACTATCATGTTATTTACTGATTTTCTGCTCCATCTTCTAGTACTTTCCATTATAGTGCTTCTAGTTTAACTTGTCGGACTAGTTGTCTAAGACATTGTGTTCGAAATCTGTCCCATGAGAAACATAATTTCAATTGGAATTAGAGCAAGCGCCCTATCCTATTTAGTGAGCTCCAAAGAAGATAAATTTTGCTCAAATGGACACAACGAAATATGAAGGATAAGTCAATAAACCACCTTGCTTGGATGACACTAATTATGATTATTGGAAGATAGATTAGAGAAAAGGAACAAAGGTATAAAATTTGAGATGTCCATAATAAAAGATCAGAGAAAAAGAAAAAAGGTATAACATTTCTCTACAATTATGAAGGAAATCATAATGATAAAGAAGAAAGTTCCTTATATGCTATAGCTCTTAATGGGAAAAAGTTCAACAAATCCTTGAAGAACCTGGACATGAAGTGGGGGACAAATTCCAAAGCTAAAGGGTTTGGCATCAATACAGGATAAGCAATTCAATGCTTTGAGTGTGAAGGGTATGGTTACCTCTAAACTGAACGTCCCACCTTCTTGAAGAGACAAAAGCTGGGATTATCAATCACCTGGTCAAAATCTAACAATGATAGTGATGAAGGAAATACCAATAAAGTAATGGCTTACATTGGTAAGCATGATGCTAAGGGTGAGCATTGTGATAAGGACGTATCTGATGAAGAGACAGTTGCCTCGTTTAGGCTTTTAATCACCAAATGGGAAGAAGCCTGCATTAGTTTAGAGAGACAAAAGAAAACAATAATTGTTCTTCACCAAGATAAAGAGTAACTTGTTACTACCATCACAAGTCTGAAAAAAGAAATTTCAGTGTTAACATCCAAACTCGAGGACATCACAAAAATTGGTGAGAGATTGAATAAAGGTTATAACATATTATAAGAAAATGTGAAAGAAGAAAAGATGTTAAGGTTGAAGACTCGTGCTGATTACTAGAAGAAATCTAGATATAAGAAAAAGAAGGCTCGCATGCTTCAACATTGTGCTCGACGTGCTCATCCTTATTACAAAAATTTCAAGAGCTCCAATAGAAGATGTTATCACTGTGGTAAATATGGACACATAAGGCCGAATTGTTAAAAATTGTATGGTTATCCTTAGCCCCATTGTCAACCATGGCTCAAAAGGAAATAAAAGATAGTTAAAACAAAGAAGGCGTGGAGACCTAAAGTAGTAGTCTCAAGTCTCATAGCTCATACTTCCCTTAGAGTGTCTTCTAGAGAAGATTGGTACTTTGATATTGGTTTTTCCAAATGTATGACAAGGGAAAAGTCTTATCTTAAAGAACTAAAACCTTACTGAAATGACTATGTTACTTTTGGTGACGGTGTGAACGGTATAATCAAAGGCATGCATAGGCAAACTAGTGTATCCTGGTTTTCCTAAACTTGAGAATATGCTTTTGGGAGAAGGTTTGACTGCTAACTTGATCAGAGTAAGTCATCTTTGTGATCAAGGTTGTAACATAAGCTTTGAAAAGTCTGCATCTGTTGTCTCCAACGGAGATAAAAAATGGTTATGAAAGGTTCAAGGTCTAAGGATAACTTATATTTGTGGATACCCTAGAGCACATAAGATCCCTAAACTTATTTGATGACCAAAGTTGATGAGACCAAGCTATTGCATCAAAAACTTGGTCACCTCATTTGCAAGAGCATGAAAAAGATTATTTTTGAAGAAGCTATAAAAGGATTGCCTAAACTCAAGATTGAAGAAGGAAAAGTCTATGAAGAGTGCCAAATAGGCAAGCTAACCAAGATACTTCACCAGAATCTCCAGCATCTTGCTACCAAAAAGCTTCCCGGACTTTTGCATATGGATTTAATGGAACCTATGTAAGTAGAACGTTTATGAGGGAAAATTTATGTATTTGTGTGTATTGATGACTACTCAAGGTTCACTAGGGTAAAGTTCATTAGAGAAAAATCTGACACATTTAAGGTGTTCAAAGAGCTATTCCAATTTCTTCAAAGAGAAAACAAAGGATTTAGATAGTAAAAATCTAAAGTGACCATGGAACAGAGTTTGAAAATTATAAGTTCTCTGAGCATTGTGCTTCAGAAGTTATTGGTCATCAATTCTCATCTCCTACACTCCTCAAAAAATGGGGTGGTGGAAAGGAAGAATATAATTATTCAAGAGTCGGCTAGAGTTATGTTACATGCTAAGAAACTTACTATTTATGAGTTTAAGCAATGAACACAACATGCCACATACATAATATAATGACCATCAAATCTAGGACTAAAGAAAATCAATATTAGTTGTGGAAAGTGAGAAAGCCAAATGTCAAGTACTTTTATGTATTTGGGAGAAGGTGCTACATCTTGGCAGATCGGGATCTAAGAAGAAAGATGAATCCTAAAAGTGATGAAGGAATCTTCCTTAGATACTCTACAAAAAAAAAACACAACTTATAAAGTATATAATAAGCCCACCAAGACCATGATGGAGTCCATAAATATGGTCAATAATGACACTTCTTATGGTAAGGAAGAAGAAGATGATAAGGTTCCTCTTCTTGAAGCCGATGTTCCAGACAATGTTCTTCCTAAGGAGTCTGACATTGTGCCTGAGATCAAAAGTTATGATGATCTTCGAATCAACAAGGAACCATCAATCAAGGTTCAGAAGGATCATCTTATAGAAAATATCATAGGAAATTTCAATGAAGGAGTCATGACAAGCAGGGCCAGCCCAATATATAATAAGGCTCTAGGCAAATTTTTGAATAAAATTTAATGTAAAATATTTTTAAAATTTAAAAAATAACTTATTAAATTCTTTGAATTGATCTTACTTTCATATATTTTCAATACATAATAAAGTAAATTCGTTCAATTTTTAGAGAAACTATTTTCTTAAATAAAATGTATTAATTTTAGCATTAACTAATAATAATATTATTATTATTCTTGCTGTTAATGTGAGTTTGTAGCATAAAATAAAATGGTTGAACAAAAAATCTTAAATAATTTATATCTATATTAAAACATATGGTGTAGGATCCATATTGCTTATCTATGGTGCTTTAACTATTTTTTTCAGCTGGCTTTTGTTTCCATTTTTTTTTTGTTGCTAATTACATCTCCAATTTAAATCTAACTTAGAAATTAATTTGTTAAAGCCGCACATTCTGATATCATTTTCCATATTTTCAGTGATGGCCATTAAAGATTGCACTGTGATATTGTATGCCATAACTAAGTATCAGTAAAAAGAAGTGGAGGCCCAAGGCAGTGACCTATGTGGCCTACCTCTTGGGTCGGGTCTGATGATAAGATCTAGAGGAACTCATGCTTTATCTCTAAGATTGAGCCCAAGAGTGTTAAATAAGAATTATCTAATGAATTTTTTTTATCAATGTTATGCAATACGAACTTTGTCAATTTGAAAGAGACGAGGTTTAGAAGCTAGTTCCTATACTTGAAGGTGTGAACATCATTGGCACCAAGTGGATTTACAAGAACAAATTCGACGAAAGTGGTAATGTGACAAGGAAAAAGGCAAGCTTATTTGCTCAAGGATACACTCAAATAGAAGACGTATACTTTGATGAGACATTTCCCTAGTATCCAGACTGGAATCCATTAGACTAAAGTTAAGAAGTTCCCCTGGGGTGTGCATATTAGAGATCCTATATCAACTAAAGATCGGGAAATATGCAAGGAGACCAAGTCAACATCTCTTTCCTACCCTCGATGGTGCATGTTTATTAAGGGTAATTTATCTTTCTCCGAACACTCCTCATATCCAAACTATCAATATAGGCAAGAAAAAGGGTTTGTTAGACTTATCTTGCTCTAAGAAAGTCTCTCATTCGTCTTTCTTGCAAAGGTATTTGCTACTCAACATGAGTTAGAACCAAAAAAAAAATCTAAGACGAATTCCACCAAGATGGAAATCTCTCATGGCAAGTCAAATGAGAGAACCATGGAGGCAAAACAGAAGAAGAACAAGGAAGTTGACTCCTCTTCTCATGCAAGTGTTGGATTATTAACTAGAGAAAATGTACCCGGGAAGACGTCAGTTACTAGGATGGAGTTTGTGAAGAAATCTCATGTGCTAGATTGTGAATCAGATGCAGATGTTGATTGAGTCACCTTCATGAACTCAAGAGGTTGGATTGAAGGCCAAAACTGATGATAGTTGCCTCTAAAATGATCTCTATCATTTTTGGACCTTTTTTTTCTTCTTCTTATTTTGTAATGGCATGATTACCTCTTAAAGACATGGTTTGTATAAGTGACCTAATGATTGTGCATCTCTAGATGTTGTTCTGGTTATTCCACTAATAATTTTGGTTGTGTATGTTCTAACATACTAACCATTGCATGACTAACTTCTAGATGCTAGTTTCAAGAAATAACCCCTTGCCAAATTATTGTAAAAAAGGCGAGTATTAGTGTTGTTGAGTACTGAGGTAACACATGTGTTGTTGAGTGTTGAGGTAACATTGTCGCTACTCGAAAAATGCATCGTGCAACGACGGGGAGGCGAAAAGAATAGACAGAAGAGTCGCCACCGAACTTTATTTATCCCATGAGGGGAAAGGAAAATATCGAGAAAACCTTAAGAAAGAAAAGGATAATATGGTCTCGCGACCAAGAACGGGTTCGGAAGCCGGTTATGCAAGGGGAAGGTATTAGCACCCCTCGCATCCATCGTACTCGATGGGAACCTTTTGTTTGTCGACGTGTGAATTTATTTGCTTAAACATTATGCTATAAGAAGTGTTCTACGGGGTAAAAGAAAGGTTAGAAACAAGAAAGTTAGGAGGAAAGAGAGAACGGGGAAGAAAAGAGAAAGAACAGACTCGGTAGGACTTCGCAGTCCTATGCCTACGTATTCTCAATAGATGTGAGAAAGTCAGAGTCGACGTAGTTCGGGGAACTACAGATATGGGGGGAATGTGCTCGGAAAGGATTGTGGCCCTTGTGCCTACGTATCTTTACTTAAAAGAAGTAAAGAATCAGAGCAGCCGTAGTTCGGCCTACGGTGCGGAGGGAGTTCTGGTAGACGATGCTATCGTGCGCATTCTAGCAGTTTAGGTGTATTGCTGCTCGCTCGTTGGAGACTTAGGCGTTACCTGTTTGCGGTAGAACGGACGTAGCATGCCTTTCTGGGAAAGGGTGAAAAAGAAAAAGGGTGCTCGCTAGGATATCGCAATCCTATGCCTACGTATTCTCAATATGCATGAGAAATCAGAGCAACATAGTTCGTGCCTATGGTGCGGATAACCGGTGTGTTTGGGGAAGATGCTATCGTGCGCGTTCTAGCAGTTTAGGTGTTTTGCTGCTCGCATGTGAGGAGACTTATGCGTACCTGTTTGCGGTAGAACGAACGTAACATATCCTATTTGAAAGGTTGGTTTACGCCATGCGAGGCAAGGTATCATGTTTGATTGGTTGAGATTGTTTTTGGGGCGAGATAGGTCCTCGGATAGTAACCCCTACAGGTAGTACCCAATTCTTTATCTCAAAGTTTTTGTTGTAAAAATGTGTGGCGAACGTAGCGTCTTCGTATTGAAAGACGAGTATCGAGACCACCCCCACTACAGTGAGCATCTCAACACTCGGAGAGGAAGAAGACTACACTTAATCCTCTCTCTTTAATTCAATGCGAAGAGAACTTCATTCTCTTATTAATGATGTTTTTGGTTTTGAACGGTAAGTGCTTTTGTGACAGAGAACCCTACGGTAAACGTCAAGCACTCGGGATAGGAGAAGGCCTACGCCTAACCACTCCACGACCATTCAAGTTTTTGTTGCGAAAATGAGTTTGAAAAGGCACTCGGTACAGGACCGAGGTTTTAGGTGAGAAAGGTGCGGAAGGAAGTTGTGAAAGGAGAGGTAGTGGAAGAAGTCGCGTCTTCATATTGAAAGACGAGTGTCTAAACCACCCTCACTACAGTGGGCATCCCAACACTCGGAGAAGAAGAGGTCTACACCCAATCTACTCTTTTTAATTCAACATGAAGAGAGCTTGATTTTAAAGATGATTGTGAAAATGGACACGGTGCGGGACCGAGGTTTTTTAGGATAGAAGGGATTGAAAACGCCTTCGTATTGAAAGACGAGTATCGAGACCACCCTCACTACAGTGGGAATCCCAACACTCGGAGAGGAAGAGGTCTACACCCAATCCTCTCTCTTTAATCCAATACAAAGAAAAAAAAAGTTTTAAAGATGGTTTAAAAAGGACTTGATACGAAACCGAGGGTTTTTTAGGATAGGAGGGACTGAAAACGTCTTCGTATTGAAAGACGAGTGTCGAAACCACCCTCACTACAGTGGGCATCCCAACACTCGAAGAAGAAGGGGTCTACACCCAATCCTCTCTCTTTAATCCAATACCAAGAATTTGTTTGAAAATGTTTTCGGAGATACACTCGATACGGGACTGAAGTTTTAGGAGGAAAAAGCGTTGAAAAGAAATGGTCTCAAATCCAACGTCATTTATCAATAACTTGACTTAATAACGGTTTACGGAGGTCTCGTCATCGACCAAAACAGCGAAAAATGCCCAATAACAAAAGAAGAAAGAATACAACTTCAAAAATAAAATAAGTTTTAGAATCTCTAAAAGAAAATGAAATATAAAACTTAAAATAAATTAAAGCTCTAAAAGAAATATAAAAAAAGAACTAATAGAAAAACTACAAATAAAATATATAACATAAATAATATAATATATTCAAAATAATAATGATAGTATAAAAAGTATTTACAAAAATGAAACAAAATTATGTAACAATAATAATATAATAATATTACATAAAGAAAACTAAAACAAAATATAATTAATAATAATAACAGCTCATTTAAAACTAAAAAAAAAAAAAATCTTATATAAAACAATATATAATTATTTACTAATAATATGTACAAAATATGTTCCAATTATTAAAAATTTATTTACAAAATATTAAAATTATAATTTTCTAAATAAATAAATAAATAAATGGTTTATGAAATAAACAAAATGGGAGTATAGCTACAAAAAAGAAGACAAAACCGTGGGCCCAAAAGCCCACCCAACTCATACCAAGACCTGACCTTATTAACTGGAAGAAAAACAACAAAAATAGTGGAACAAACTTTAACGCACGGTAACACCATCACCAATGTTATTTGTCATCCGTTAAACACATTGAGGACAAAACCCCCTCTATTGTGAAAACAGATCCACTAAGCCAATCATGAAGAGAAACGAGATGTTCCACTATCATCTTCGCATGAGCGCTGAGCATTCTGTTTTCAGCCTTCTTCTTGAAGCTTATCCGCGAATCAATCCGCCTTTCTTTCTCGATCTGACTCAACCATAGGTTTGTGGTTCGTTCACCATCGCTTCTTCTTCTCGGTCTCTCTCTTTGGTTGTTTGAAAGATTTTTGTTTCACGGGTTAAATGGGTTTGTGTAGCTTTCGGCGATGAGGTTGTTGTGGGTCGTGATTTGAGAAACGCGGATGAGGTGTGATGGGTTTCAGTTGGATGATAGAAGGTTGTGTTCTCTGTTTGTGGGTTGAGTTGTTGTTCTAAATGAGGTTCGAGCAATGGTGTTTCTGGGTACGGTTTGTTTGATTTTGACAGTGAGAGGGGTTCGAACAAGGTGGTTAACGAAGAAGAAAAAAAAAATTAAAGTTCTGGTTTGAAGGTTTCTGTTTGAGTTGATTGAAAGCGTGAAAATCTGAGTTTCAGCTTTTGGAAGTTGGGTCGTTGTTCTGTTTTGAGGGGAATGGTGAAGATGTTTGTAAACTGGGTTTGGTTGTGCGGTGATGGAAGACGATTCAAGGTAGGTGAAGAAGATTCAGAAAATGGAGGAAATAGATTCGGTCAGCTTCAAAACAGATAAGGAAGTTTGAAGTGGAGGTGTGAGTGTTCATGCTTGAAGGTTGAATGAAGAAAGACGATGATGAATGGAACGGTGGTGAGCGGCTGGTACTGTTGCGTTTAGGGTTTGGAGGCTGTTGGAAACGGCTAGGGTTGTCTCCTCAAGGATTAAGGTTTGGAGGCTGCCCTTTTAAATTAGGGTTAAAATGTAGGAGACAAGGAATAGTGTTAGGGTACCTTAAATACAGACACATGGCACAACAATTTTGTTTTTTTTTTTGAATTTTTTCTAATGAATTAAATAATCATAATATTATTAAGTTCTAATTAAATAAATAAATAAAAAACTAATAATTCTATTCTAATAATCAGTCCTAAATGAAACAACTATTAATTAAATTAATACTAATAATAAAATCCTAATTAATAAAAATTAATCTAAATAAATCTATTAAAAAAAAAAGATTAATGCTAAGTAACAATCTATTTCTACCAATATTAGAAAAACAATTAATAAAAAAAAACATTCTATAAACTAATAATTAAAAACCTATTTTAAACTTTATTAAATTAATCTACATGGATAAATAAAGAAAATAATTATATCCTAGTTAAAATTTAATTAATAATAAATAAATAAATAAATAATTAGTAAAAGAGATCATAAAAAAATTCTATAAAGAACTAATAATTAAAACTAATTTCTATCTTAAAAAAATAAAAATAATTCTAAAAACTATTAAATCTTAAAAAATCTATAATCTAAAAAAAATAAACTATTCTTAACAAGTTAATAAATAAATAAATAAAAACTACTTCTAATTAAAATAAAAAAAAACTATTTCTATTTAAAACAATATGAAAAAACCTATTTAAACTAAATTATAAATAATTCTACCAAACTTATAAAATAAACCTATTTAAAAAAAAACTGTTATCTATCCAACAAATTCTATTAAACTATTAAAAGGCTATTTCTACAAACAAGAGAAAAAGGTTCTAATAAAAATTACAAAAAACTAAATCATATTTATATATGAAGGAAAAACTCTAAAAAACTAAATTTCTATTAAAACTAATTAAACTAAGAAAATATTAAATATTAAAATTTGACTAAATAAAATCTGACTATTAATAATGAAACAAATCAATCCTAATTTAATAATACTAATAATAACCATAAATCCTAATTAATACTAAATAGTCTAATAAGATTAATATTAAATAAATAACTAACTAATAAATAAATAAAACTATAAAAATATTCTATACAAAAACTAATAATTAAACTAAATTCTATAATAACAAAATAATAAAAACTGAAAAAAACACAAAAATGTTGAAGGTGAGATTCGAAGCCCAATCCTTCAAACATAACACAAACAAATCCAACCGCTGGGACACATATACATTCATTAATAAAAACGCACAAACAAATATATGTTACGTAAACATTAAAAAAAAAATTAATTAATAAAAACTATCTTAAACTAATAAAATAATAATAAAATCTAATAAAATTCTAACAAACTATTTTAAACTAATAAAGAAAAATATATTTCTACAAAAACAATATTAAAATCCTATTTAAAATAAAATCTAAATTCTAATCTATTAAAGACTACTTTCTAAAGAATATATTAAAATAAAAATAAATCTAAAAAAAAAAATTAAATTAAATCTAAGCAAATTCTATTTCTAAATTAATTACAAACTTTCTATTTAAAATTCTATTTAAATTCTAAAATAATAAACCTATTCTAAAATTAGATGCTAAAACAAAAACATATACAGAAAATAAAATTTGAAAGAAAAAGAAAGAGAAAAATAAAATGCGAAATTATTTACAAAAGTTGGCGGGCAAATTTAGGGTATGACAGATGCCCCTATCTAATTGGCTTAGACCGAGTAAGATGAATTGCTGCGGCGTTCATCTTTCAAGATATAAGTTGATTAGATACAGAGAAGACCCTGAATTTGTCCAAAAAAGGAAAACAAAAGTTTGAGAAATGAAATACAGACAAACCTGACACCCAAAAGGATGTAGGGAGATAAGCTTCTCCGAAAAGGTTGCCACTTATCGCTGACTTTAAATGATATGCCCCTGACTGGGCTAAATTTATCGTTGAAGATTTGATTAACCACGGGGTTGAAATAAACCATGCGATACACCCATGGTGTTGAAAAGATGCCCCTGACTAGGATGATGGTTGCTTGAAAATCTTCGAAATTGATCTTGGATCTGAGCTCGCATATGCTAATGCTTGATGGTAAAGATGTTCCATAAATGGAAATGTGAATGCAAATGCTGATGCGTGGAGATGCAAGAGCTGGGGAAAGTATGATATGATCATAGGTGTGCATATGATGCAAGATGCTTATGAAGCAAGATGCTTATGATGTTGAATGCGATGCGTATGATGCACACGATTGCAGATGGTAATGGAAATGCAGGTGATGATATGCAGGTTGGACTTTGGTGGTTGCCAATGCAGGTTGGACTTTGGTGGTTGCCACTGCAGGTTGGACTTTTGGTTGGAAGTACTAGATGAAGGCTGGTATTCGGAGGGTAGACCAGATGGGACTGGTTGGCGAAAGGTTAAGCTGTCAGACAAGAACTGACTTCTGGCTTTGGTGTCAAACGGGAATTGACTTTGTGGTTTGCCAGACGAGAACTGGACTTTGGAACTGTGATTACCAGACGAGAACTAGTTAAACGGTAGGCTAAAGAATGAGTGACCAGACGAGAACTGGTTTAAAAGGTAACATATACCAAACGGGAATTGGTATTCAGCGAAGGGTTGACCAGATGGGACTGGTTTGAAGGTTTTAAAGGTTTGACCAAATGGGACTGGTACAAAGTGAAGGGTTTACCAGATGGGACTGGTTTGAAGGTTTGCCAGACAAGAACTGGACTTTTGAGGTTTCGGTTTATTTTGATAGGTGACAGGTTTAGGTTGTAGGATGAAGGATCCAATGACAGCAAGGCCTTTTCGGAAGGTTAAGGTTAATTGGGTGAGGTGACGGTACGATTCCCCGACACTCGTTCTGAACTCAACAGTTGCTGATGAGGATGAACTTGCTTGAGTAGCTTGCCGTGTGACGACCTCGAGATGGATTGCCCCAGAGTTTGTACCATGAAAGGATTTATCCTTGGTTATCCGACTTTCGGTGGTTGTTGGCTTCAACATACTCCTTGGAGTAACTTGCTTTGGAAAGAGCGTTGAAGCGACTTAACTTATCCTGATTGAACATTGGAGGGATTTATCCTCAAGTCAAAGAAATTCTGGGTGGCCTGCCCCTGATTGGTGTGATTCACTTTTGATCAATCGCTTCTTGAATGATTCTCCCCATAATCAACCGTCGTTTGGGGATTTGGCTCAGACTGATTGATTCCAAATTTTTGATGCCAACGCCCCAGATCCATAGGGCTACAAAGTATGCTTAATTCTGATCCAGACTGCTGAATGATCCAGTCCTGCTTGATTGCTTCGTGTTAGAATTTTCTTGATGTCAACTACTGACTTGCAACTAAAATTGTTTTGTTCACGAATGGTAATTTTAATGCGGCGTTCATGCAAGTTTTGAAAGAAATTTCATTTATTAAGTGTCGCGATTGTGAGACGAATGGACCGTTAGTCCAAACGTTGTGCTAATTCGATTGGTGTGAAAGATATATCAAGAATATTGACACCAATACTGATGATTAGCAAATATGTAAGGAGTCAGGTTACGCAACCTCGCAATAGTATGCTTTCAGAATAAACCTCGCCTCAATTAGGTCTTTCGAGGGTTGTAACGTGGTCTGGTTCACGGTTATAAAACAAAGGATATTAGGCTCAAAGTATGATTTGTACCCACCCCTTCTTCTCGATGATCTCCATACCTACGTTCAGTTAATTCTGCACCTGCTTGACGGTGTAAGCTTGATGGTTAAAGGTTTGCTTGAGATGGCAGTCTCCTTATTTTGATGGATGTTAGTAGCTCCTTGATTTGGGTGGCCACTGAATCTTATTTTTTTGTTTTTGTTGACGGTTTGAGGACCTCTTTTGCTTTTGTTTTTGATCCCTAACTTTTGCATGGACTGATTCTGCTTGTCAGATCCATCGGGATTGCCTTGATTTTTGCCTAAGTCCCCTTTGAGGTGCTTGACTTAGCAGGCTTTTGATTTTTTGAATTTTGTTGGAAGATTATGACTGCCACGTCATGGGTCATTGATGAACAACCGTATTATCTTTGGATTTTGAGTGCGAGGTTGGATTAACTGAATAACTACCCTTCCCCAGGTTGAGTGTTAAGGGTTTGAATATCCAAAGGAAACTCCTACTTCTAGGCTCGAAGTGGTTGACTAGGGATTAACTCCTTATATCTCTGGTGTTTATGGGAATTGAAACAATGCCTGTACATCATTGACGAGATTTTATCCGAAAGCATATAGTTTGCAGTTATGGGTATTTCGTTTTCGTCATCCTCCCTCCAATATTTGCTAAACACAACAGTGATGAAGTGGAGTGGATAAAAGTGTATGTGTCTGTGATAAGTGGAAATAATGAGTGAATACGACGTGACTGATTCGGAAAATGCATAATAACTCCATTAATATTACCATTCAAAATAACAACGTTTAAACACAAGTAGCAATTAACAGGAAATAAACTACAAGATGCACATGGTAAAAGCGCTCAAGGACTGCCAATGTTGAGGACGTATGCCTGTCTGGACCCCTGGCTTCTAGAAATGACCCTTGAAATCTTCGAGCTTAGACAACTGAGAGGTTGACATGGACAACCAAACCTCCTTATGGAAAAGATATGTACTCTTTGTCAATCAATTGTTGCACTTTGGCTTGGAAGGCTTTGCATTCTTCAGTCGAGTGCCCCATGGATCCACCATGATATCCACACTGAACATTGGGATTGTACCCAGGAGGGTAAGGTTTTGGCACAGGCTTAAGAGTTTTAGGCTCCACCAATGAGTTTTGAATCAAATGCGAGAGAAGCTGACTGTGCGACATAGGGACCGGATGAAGAGGAGCAGTTCTTCTTTCCAAGTTGTTGCTGGGCCTCTTCTGATTTCGGCGCTGATTCTGATAACTCCGGTCAGGGGTTCGTTGATTTGCATGAGGTGCGACTTGACTTGTGGGATGAAGCTTTAGGCATGGCCGTTGTCCATGAGGATAACATGGCACTGGTAATGATGCTTGTTGAGCAGACGAGGGACCATAGTGTTTTGTTGGTACATCGTGAGAATACTCAACATTTGCTATGAGTGCGCAGGTTTCATCCTTCTCTTCCTCATGGAAATCGTCGAAAGATTCAAGCTCACTGGCCGGACTGCTTGAGGCGTCTTGGATTTGTCCACTTTTAAGGTAGCTTTCAATGCGCTCTCCTACAATCACAAGGTCAGAGAAGCTTGATGGTGTACAGCCAACCATTCTTTCAAGATAAGTGCCATGCAAACTGTTGATGAACATTTCAGTCAACTCCTTGTCCGAGAGTGGTGGTTGCACTCTTGCTGCGAATTCTCTCCACCGCTGTGCATATCCCTTAAAGGATTCATTTTCATTCTGAGAAAGGCTTTGCAACTGCATGCGGGTTGGAGGAGTATCTAGATTGAACTGGTAAAACTTTAGAAAAGCATTGGCTAGGTCCCTCCATGATTGGATATGGCTTCTTTCCAAATCCGTGTACCAACTTAATGATGCCCCACTCAGACTTTCTTGAAAACAGTGGATCATCAACTTATCGTCATGAGTGTAGGGGGTCATTTTTCGACAGTACATCACCAAATGACGCCTCGGGCAACTAAAGCCGGTGTACTTCTCGAAGTTGGGTATCTTGAATCTCGGAGGAATCACCAAGTCTAGCACTAGACACATATCAGCAGCATCGAGGCCGGGCATGTCAGACACTCTCATAGCTTGAATTGTCTCCTCAAGGGCGCGAAGCTTTTCTTTCATGGGATCGGTCGTTGGCATCCTCTGGGGTCGAGTAAGAACATTTACTTGCGGAGGATGGTCATCCGGCGGAAGATCATACAGTGGATTAGTTGTCACAGTAAATCCTTGTGGGGGATCAACATTCTGGCGATCGTTCTCTGGCATAGCTACTTCAACTTGCTTTGTTTGGTTGACCTTTCAAGGCGTCTATGCTCCTCTTGCTTCAAACTCTTCACAGCTCTCCCAAGTTCAATGGGAGTGTCGGGAAATCAACTGCGGGTTATGAACAGAGGATGGGTAAGCTTGGAATCTTGGTCAGGGAAGAAAATGCAAAATGATGCAGATATGCTTATGCAAATGCAATGCAATGAGTGCACACGAGAACAGATCCACAACAACGATTAAAGTCACAGATCCTGCAAGACAACAACAAAAGGTATCTCTCCCCTCGGGTGGGCAATCTACTGGTTTAATAAGAGGGAATCCCAAAGGCCTTTAAACAAAGTCCCATGCACTAACCCTCAAAAGTTTTCCATCAGAACGACTACTCGTAAGACGGTATTCCCTTTAAAGGATGAACACAGAGTTATGTTTTAGGAACCTTCGGAATAAGGTTCTACAAAAGGTCCTCAGAGTCACGGACTCCCAAGTTGGAAATAAAGACGCCATTACGACTACACGTAAGACATAATCATCCCAAAGGGGTCTCGTCTGAGCGGTGGAATTCGATCCAACTCAACGAGTCCTAAGTCTCGCAAATCAGAAAGAATCCACCTCCTAACTTAGTGTATACTAGAAAGCTCGGGTAGAAAGCTTTTATCCTCACAAACCAATCCAATAAACCCAACAAGTTAGTGAACACAACATAAAAAAAACAGATAAAAGCAAACAAAATTACACACGCGACAAACAAATTAGGCTTGGCTCGCTAGGAGTCCCCAGCAGAGTCGCCAGCTGTCGCTACTCGAAAAATGCATCGTGCAACGACGGGGAGGCGAAAAGAATAGACAGAAGAGTCGCCACCGAACTTTATTTATCCCATGAGGGGAAAGGAAAATATCGAGAAAACCTTAAGAAAGAAAAGGATAATATGGTCTCGCGACCAAGAACGGGTTCGGAAGCCGGTTATGCAAGGGGAAGGTATTAGCACCCCTCGCATCCATCGTACTCGATGGGAACCTTTTGTTTGTCGACGTGTGAATTTATTTGCTTAAACATTATGCTATAAGAAGTGTTCTACGGGGTAAAAGAAAGGTTAGAAACAAGAAAGTTAGGAGGAAAGAGAGAACGGGGAAGAAAAGAGAAAGAACAGACTCGGTAGGACTTCGCAGTCCTATGCCTACGTATTCTCAATAGATGTGAGAAAGTCAGAGTCGACGTAGTTCGGGGAACTACAGATATGGGGGGAATGTGCTCGGAAAGGATTGTGGCCCTTGTGCCTACGTATCTTTACTTAAAAGAAGTAAAGAATCAGAGCAGCCGTAGTTCGGCCTACGGTGCGGAGGGAGTTCTGGTAGACGATGCTATCGTGCGCATTCTAGCAGTTTAGGTGTATTGCTGCTCGCTCGTTGGAGACTTAGGCGTTACCTGTTTGCGGTAGAACGGACGTAGCATGCCTTTCTGGGAAAGGGTGAAAAAGAAAAAGGGTGCTCGCTAGGATATCGCAATCCTATGCCTACGTATTCTCAATATGCATGAGAAATCAGAGCAACATAGTTCGTGCCTATGGTGCGGATAACCGGTGTGTTTGGGGAAGATGCTATCGTGCGCGTTCTAGCAGTTTAGGTGTTTTGCTGCTCGCATGTGAGGAGACTTATGCGTACCTGTTTGCGGTAGAACGAACGTAACATATCCTATTTGAAAGGTTGGTTTACGCCATGCGAGGCAAGGTATCATGTTTGATTGGTTGAGATTGTTTTTGGGGCGAGATAGGTCCTCGGATAGTAACCCCTACAGGTAGTACCCAATTCTTTATCTCAAAGTTTTTGTTGTAAAAATGTGTGGCGAACGTAGCGTCTTCGTATTGAAAGACGAGTATCGAGACCACCCCCACTACAGTGAGCATCTCAACACTCGGAGAGGAAGAAGACTACACTTAATCCTCTCTCTTTAATTCAATGCGAAGAGAACTTCATTCTCTTATTAATGATGTTTTTGGTTTTGAACGGTAAGTGCTTTTGTGACAGAGAACCCTACGGTAAACGTCAAGCACTCGGGATAGGAGAAGGCCTACGCCTAACCACTCCACGACCATTCAAGTTTTTGTTGCGAAAATGAGTTTGAAAAGGCACTCGGTACAGGACCGAGGTTTTAGGTGAGAAAGGTGCGGAAGGAAGTTGTGAAAGGAGAGGTAGTGGAAGAAGTCGCGTCTTCATATTGAAAGACGAGTGTCTAAACCACCCTCACTACAGTGGGCATCCCAACACTCGGAGAAGAAGAGGTCTACACCCAATCTACTCTTTTTAATTCAACATGAAGAGAGCTTGATTTTAAAGATGATTGTGAAAATGGACACGGTGCGGGACCGAGGTTTTTTAGGATAGAAGGGATTGAAAACGCCTTCGTATTGAAAGACGAGTATCGAGACCACCCTCACTACAGTGGGAATCCCAACACTCGGAGAGGAAGAGGTCTACACCCAATCCTCTCTCTTTAATCCAATACAAAGAAAAAAAAAGTTTTAAAGATGGTTTAAAAAGGACTTGATACGAAACCGAGGGTTTTTTAGGATAGGAGGGACTGAAAACGTCTTCGTATTGAAAGACGAGTGTCGAAACCACCCTCACTACAGTGGGCATCCCAACACTCGAAGAAGAAGGGGTCTACACCCAATCCTCTCTCTTTAATCCAATACCAAGAATTTGTTTGAAAATGTTTTCGGAGATACACTCGATACGGGACTGAAGTTTTAGGAGGAAAAAGCGTTGAAAAGAAATGGTCTCAAATCCAACGTCATTTATCAATAACTTGACTTAATAACGGTTTACGGAGGTCTCGTCATCGACCAAAACAGCGAAAAATGCCCAATAACAAAAGAAGAAAGAATACAACTTCAAAAATAAAATAAGTTTTAGAATCTCTAAAAGAAAATGAAATATAAAACTTAAAATAAATTAAAGCTCTAAAAGAAATATAAAAAAAGAACTAATAGAAAAACTACAAATAAAATATATAACATAAATAATATAATATATTCAAAATAATAATGATAGTATAAAAAGTATTTACAAAAATGAAACAAAATTATGTAACAATAATAATATAATAATATTACATAAAGAAAACTAAAACAAAATATAATTAATAATAATAACAGCTCATTTAAAACTAAAAAAAAAAAAAATCTTATATAAAACAATATATAATTATTTACTAATAATATGTACAAAATATGTTCCAATTATTAAAAATTTATTTACAAAATATTAAAATTATAATTTTCTAAATAAATAAATAAATAAATGGTTTATGAAATAAACAAAATGGGAGTATAGCTACAAAAAAGAAGACAAAACCGTGGGCCCAAAAGCCCACCCAACTCATACCAAGACCTGACCTTATTAACTGGAAGAAAAACAACAAAAATAGTGGAACAAACTTTAACGCACGGTAACACCATCACCAATGTTATTTGTCATCCGTTAAACACATTGAGGACAAAACCCCCTCTATTGTGAAAACAGATCCACTAAGCCAATCATGAAGAGAAACGAGATGTTCCACTATCATCTTCGCATGAGCGCTGAGCATTCTGTTTTCAGCCTTCTTCTTGAAGCTTATCCGCGAATCAATCCGCCTTTCTTTCTCGATCTGACTCAACCATAGGTTTGTGGTTCGTTCACCATCGCTTCTTCTTCTCGGTCTCTCTCTTTGGTTGTTTGAAAGATTTTTGTTTCACGGGTTAAATGGGTTTGTGTAGCTTTCGGCGATGAGGTTGTTGTGGGTCGTGATTTGAGAAACGCGGATGAGGTGTGATGGGTTTCAGTTGGATGATAGAAGGTTGTGTTCTCTGTTTGTGGGTTGAGTTGTTGTTCTAAATGAGGTTCGAGCAATGGTGTTTCTGGGTACGGTTTGTTTGATTTTGACAGTGAGAGGGGTTCGAACAAGGTAGTTAACGAAGAAGAAAAAAAAAATTAAAGTTCTGGTTTGAAGGTTTCTGTTTGAGTTGATTGAAAGCGTGAAAATCTGAGTTTCAGCTTTTGGAAGTTGGGTCGTTGTTCTGTTTTGAGGGGAATGGTGAAGATGTTTGTAAACTGGGTTTGGTTGTGCGGTGATGGAAGACGATTCAAGGTAGGTGAAGAAGATTCAGAAAATGGAGGAAATAGATTCGGTCAGCTTCAAAACAGATAAGGAAGTTTGAAGTGGAGGTGTGAGTGTTCATGCTTGAAGGTTGAATGAAGAAAGACGATGATGAATGGAACGGTGGTGAGCGGCTGGTACTGTTGCGTTTAGGGTTTGGAGGCTGTTGGAAACGGCTAGGGTTGTCTCCTCAAGGATTAAGGTTTGGAGGCTGCCCTTTTAAATTAGGGTTAAAATGTAGGAGACAAGGAATAGTGTTAGGGTACCTTAAATACAGACACATGGCACAACAATTTTGTTTTTTTTTTTTGAATTTTTTCTAATGAATTAAATAATCATAATATTATTAAGTTCTAATTAAATAAATAAATAAAAAACTAATAATTCTATTCTAATAATCAGTCCTAAATGAAACAACTATTAATTAAATTAATACTAATAATAAAATCCTAATTAATAAAAATTAATCTAAATAAATCTATTAAAAAAAAAAGATTAATGCTAAGTAACAATCTATTTCTACCAATATTAGAAAAACAATTAATAAAAAAAAACATTCTATAAACTAATAATTAAAAACCTATTTTAAACTTTATTAAATTAATCTACATGGATAAATAAAGAAAATAATTATATCCTAGTTAAAATTTAATTAATAATAAATAAATAAATAAATAATTAGTAAAAGAGATCATAAAAAAATTCTATAAAGAACTAATAATTAAAACTAATTTCTATCTTAAAAAAATAAAAATAATTCTAAAAACTATTAAATCTTAAAAAATCTATAATCTAAAAAAAATAAACTATTCTTAACAAGTTAATAAATAAATAAATAAAAACTACTTCTAATTAAAATAAAAAAAAACTATTTCTATTTAAAACAATATGAAAAAACCTATTTAAACTAAATTATAAATAATTCTACCAAACTTATAAAATAAACCTATTTAAAAAAAAACTGTTATCTATCCAACAAATTCTATTAAACTATTAAAAGGCTATTTCTACAAACAAGAGAAAAAGGTTCTAATAAAAATTACAAAAAACTAAATCATATTTATATATGAAGGAAAAACTCTAAAAAACTAAATTTCTATTAAAACTAATTAAACTAAGAAAATATAAAATATTAAAATTTGACTAAATAAAATCTGACTATTAATAATGAAACAAATCAATCCTAATTTAATAATACTAATAATAACCATAAATCCTAATTAATACTAAATAGTCTAATAAGATTAATATTAAATAAATAACTAACTAATAAATAAATAAAACTATAAAAATATTCTATACAAAAACTAATAATTAAACTAAATTCTATAATAACAAAATAATAAAAACTGAAAAAAACACAAAAATGTTGAAGGTGAGATTCGAAGCCCAATCCTTCAAACATAACACAAACAAATCCAACCGCTGGGACACATATACATTCATTAATAAAAACGCACAAACAAATATATGTTACGTAAACATTAAAAAAAAAATTAATTAATAAAAACTATCTTAAACTAATAAAATAATAATAAAATCTAATAAAATTCTAACAAACTATTTTAAACTAATAAAGAAAAATATATTTCTACAAAAACAATATTAAAATCCTATTTAAAATAAAATCTAAATTCTAATCTATTAAAGACTACTTTCTAAAGAATATATTAAAATAAAAATAAATCTAAAAAAAAAAAATTAAATTAAATCTAAGCAAATTCTATTTCTAAATTAATTACAAACTTTCTATTTAAAATTCTATTTAAATTCTAAAATAATAAACCTATTCTAAAATTAGATGCTAAAACAAAAACATATACAGAAAATAAAATTTGAAAGAAAAAGAAAGAGAAAAATAAAATGCGAAATTATTTACAAAAGTTGGCGGGCAAATTTAGGGTATGACAAACATGTAACACATTTTTGCTTAGTACTAATCATCTATAGTAAGTGCTAATGATGTGCTCCATGCTGGAGTATTGAGCAAGACATTTGGCCCTTGTATCTATGAAAACAAATCTATGTTAGTAGTATTACTTGCATATTCTGATATCAACTACTAACTGATTATGTGTACATGACTTAGTATGTGAATGATTGCATGTTGATATATGTTAGTTAGTAAGATCGTATGTTAATAACTATGTAACATCCATATATAATACATGTCTAAAATTGTACATATTATATATAGTTGCAAATTTGGTATTGAAATACATAAGTTCCTAGTGACACATTGTACATGCCAAAAACAAAACAAATAAAAGTGGCACAATATATACAAGATGCCCAAAATTAAACTAAGAACTAGATTATTATGGAATGATCTCAAAATAAACATCTTCACAGCGGAACGCCATCCAAAAAGATAAGATAAGTAAGGACATCAAGCTACTTTGTCCTTACCCTTCGCCGAATCGGTACCACCTGAAAAATAATCAACAACATTGGGTGAGATGATAATCTCAGTTGGTTCCCTATCTTATGGGTTCTCTCGGTTTTACAAGGTTCTAACTAGTTACTAGCTTAAGTCACAAAAGGGGGAAAGCAGACTTGAGTTTTCAATATTGGCACCATATGGAAACATGTTGCTTGAGTTCAACAACTCAAACCATCACTAATCGGAAACCATACCAAGTCATTTTTCCATGTTCGATCCTACGTCTAGGACTCTCGGCACGGGCCATAGATCCTTGTATCATACTTTGACATACAAATGGATTCGAATTCTAAGGGACTCCTCAACCTTGAGAATTTTCGCTTCCTATGGGACTCAATTTAATACCCATTTCAAGCCTTCCAATCGTCGCTTCCTATGGGACTCAGTGTAATAACCATTTCAAGCCTTCCCATCGTATAGGAATCTAACATGTCAAAGTAATGGTGCGTACATACCAAAGGAGTTCTACATAAGCATCACTCTTGGGACGACACAAATAGGGGGTTGTTTCAGATTACGTGATCAATAAGGATATCGTGATTGTATGCGACAATCACAAGGCGATCACATGACCTTAATATTCGCAACAATACCACATGCTCCATATAATGTCTCACTTCTCTAATAGACAACTACTTGTCAAAGACACACACCTATGCATCATTTACACAAGCATTGTTATCCAAGTCATCTATCATGTCCTAGTCATCTTACTAGTTCATTTCATTAGTTGACATTAAGAGTTTCCTCACCATCCTTAATTATCTTTCAGTCATGTTATCTCATATTTACAAGCAACTATTCATGTATGAAAACATGCATAATAACCGTAATAATCAATATAAATTAACTCCTAACATAGCTAAGCATGTATGTGAAGCAACCTAAACAATTAACAAAACAAATTGTCAAAGTCCTGTCATGGTCACCCGACAAGCAGTCAGCGAGGTTGGCTCACCTTTGGTTTGCCCGAAGGACCTCAGGCGAGGGGCAGACATAACCAAAAATGCATCATAGTCGCCCAACGAACATCAGTGGGGTAGATCGCTTTTCGTTCGCCAAGCCTCGCTCGACGATTGTAGCAGAAAACAAGTCGCTCCGGGCTCGCCCGGCGACCGCGTCAGTATCTGCATAAATACCAGCAGAACATATAACAAACAAAGGGGGTTTTAAATCACCCACCCCAATCCAAGTTTCCAACATAACCGAAAATGAACGTATAACACACATTTACTCATAACCAACATGAAAACAACACATTCATAGAATATTCATGGAAATGGAAGAATCACATGTTAACAATTCAATCTCTATTTCAAAACCTAACATCTCTAATCTTTATACTAATGGTATCTGCCTAGAACCCACATTGCAATAATGATGAAAAAGAGATGATTTTAGTGAAGGATGATGAAAATTCCAAGCTTTTTCTTCTTCCCTCTAGGTTTTCTTCCTCTTCTTTTTATTTCTCTTCTTTCTCTTTATTTTCCTTTTCTATATTTTTCTCTTTAGCTCTCCCACTTTATTGGAAATGAAAGGTAATAAAATGATACATAGAAATATCATTTAGAGATAGTAAGACCAATTGGCATGTGAGGTAGAAAATGATAAGTTTAGTAAAAGAATAAATATTAAGTGGTACAATGCTTAATATTTGTTCTACTAGCAACTGGCTCATTATCAATGTTATTAAAATGTATAAATTGTACCAATTGATAAAATGTCAGTGTTGAATAATATTAATTGAGTCAATTTAAGCTCACTAGTTACTCTAATTATCCCAACTGATAACTGCCAGCTAACTAGACTCATACATGACTAAGTCTGTGAATGATTGCGATCATGGTGCTTCTTGAACCAGAGGTATCAGTGTTGATGTGATGTTAACAGTGTTGTCGTCTCCGACACGGTGGACTTAGGGGGTACCTGCATGGTTAACACTTCAACGCTCAAGTCAGTTTAGTGTTTAAGATTACAGATAGTAAAAGTAGAGATTAGAGATTGTGACCTTAGAACCTCTTACAAAGGTATTCATACTTTGGGCTTAGTAGAGTAGAGTAGACAATCAGCTTCGAACTATTAGACGTTTAGCCGACGAGGAGTAATAGATCTAAGTCTTTGATCGATGCGGACCAGAGGGTCCTGAATTTTGAACGACGCGGATCGGCAGATCCTAGATCTTTGGTCTATATATATATATATATATATATATATATATATATATATATATATATATATATATATATATATATATATATATATATATATATATATATATATATATATATATATATATATATATATATATATATATATATATATATATATATATATATATATATATATATATATATATATATATATATATATATATATATAATGTTTTTCAAATAAATTTTATAATTTGGAAACAAGGGATGATTTCCTCGTTTTTATCACTCATATAAAGTTTATAATTATTAAATTATTGACATAATGAAATGATGGTTATAACTTGATATGCTAACATGATATCTCAATATTTAAGAGCTTTCAAATAGCATCATATGCTGATACGATATATAATGCATAACTTGTATCCCTCTACAATAGCATCTCAATACTAGTGTTAGAACTTAGAAATAGCAACTCTGATTTTCTCTCTTTAGAAGAGTTCAATCCAAGAATATTTACTTTTGTCAATCTTTACAACATTTTATTATCCGTTTATTTTTCTCATTCTTCGTATATAGCAAACTACATGAAGGAAAGTACAGTGAAAGAGCTAATTTGGGACAAAAATATTCGAATTCCCTTTTCATTGTACTCATGAGAGGGATGTGGTTTTGTTTGTTTCGAAGCCAAATGCTGTTTTAGAATATCAGAAAAAGTAGGCACGCATGGTACGCGGAGGTTTTTTTTTTCTTTATGAATATAAAGTTTCTAGTCAAGAAGATTCTTTGGTATCAATGATCAAAGATAAACTTCTCATGTCTTGAAAATATTGGTCAAAGCAGAAAAAGACTAATTAAAGTATTTTCATAAATTTGTCAAAATAAGTGAGATAAAAAACAAAGCAGAGACAATTTTGTTCAATTATTTGGCATCCTAACAGATCAACTTGAATAAAATAAAAAGTCAATTTTTCTTTTGAAAATCAAACACATTTTGGTTAATGTTTCACGTGAGAATCATAAATGGTGTTAATTGATGAAATTGGATTTCTAAAGCGGTAATGTTAATCTTAGATACGGTGACACGAGGTGGAAACACAAAGATATTATTTCAACATTTAAATTAATTACAAATTTTGAGATAAGGGAAATGAATGAATGTATATTAGAAAAGTGTATATAATTTTAATTTGGACTTTGCATCGTTGGGCTGAATATTTGGATCTCATATGTATTAGCCTTTGGTCGGTTCAAAATAGTTGCCCCCAATGTTTGCCACAAGTTGTCTAGCCGGAAAATCTTTCAAAGTTGTGGTTGGCACCTTGTTGCCACAAGTTATGCCTTAAATAGTCTTGCCTTTATTATGGGGCTAATATTGAAGTAGGTAGTCTCTTTAGTTGCTCGGTTCTCTTTGTGGAATCAGGCAAAAGGATATGTATCAACTTTGAGGAGTGTTATATTCCTTTCTATGAATATTTGTTTACAGAGATAAACCCTTTAAGGTTTTTGAAGGTTGCCCGTAGCAACTTCATCTCGACGGATGAGTTTTTATTAGGGTGTTTCAATTTTAGGCCGATTGTCGATCATGGAAGTCCTCATATGGTTGTTCATCCATCTTTTTGTTGTGATAAATGCTTCTCAAAATATTATCCGGGACCAAGGGTTTATCGTACCGCGCCAAGAAGTTCCATGATTTAGCTCTTACGCCGAGAGGTGGGATGATTTACATGATTGCTTCGTGTTGGTAAAGCCCTGTACTTTAGGGGCCCATTCTATTTTCTACCATGTTCCTACCGAGTTTCCTCGCTCTACTTACTGTAAGGGTTTCCCCCCTTGTTTATACACGTATAGATTTTGAAAGTATTGGACTTGGGTCCATAGTAAACGTGAACCTTATGCATATGTTCTCTGTCTAGATTCTCTCACTCTTGATGAAATTGTGATGAAGAAAAATCTTGTCACTTTTTATGAGAATCTTGGTTATAAAGAGGGGTTTGTTATGGAAGTAATAGTGTATTCAAGAGAATATTGCTTCCATATCATGTTCGCTTTGAAAGCATAAATAACTTGGGCATCAATTATACACTAAAAGGCACAATTTATGTCTAACTTAGAAATTTTGGACAATTGATCTTGAGGTGAAGAGAGTGTCTAAGAGTCAAATGAGAAATGATCCACCATTTTATAGTTGCACTTTCAAAGGATTCTAAATGAATGGCATGCACTATAAAATCAGGTAACTCGTTAATTTATGACAGGATAATGTGCTGACAAAAGTAGGCATTACCAACACTATGGTCTGCCCGTAGTGGTTGTTACGCCCGCAGTGCGCCTAAAATCTGCATAGGATTCCATTTTGCTAAGTAATATTTTTGGTCTCTTCATTTAGTTATCGTTAATGTATGCACACTAAGGCCTTATTACATGAATTTATGCATATCATTATGGTCATAGGAGTATATAAAGCATTTTAATTCTTATTTCGTGAAGCATTTTTATAATTTTCCTTTTAAGCACTTTAAGTGATTTTGCTCTTTGTTTCTCTGCAAGTGTATTTTTCTGCTGCTATTTGGAGCAATTTGTATTGATTATTCACATCAATATAGGTTCCATATTTTTATTTATATATTTTCTTATCATATTCATGCTTTTATCAAATATCATGTATGTTTTCATTATGATTATGTTTGAGTAGATTCGTATGGATTTAGGATCATGTGGTATGTCCAATGACAACCTCGTGTAGGTTATCTATGAATTATTATTATGAGAAATATTATATTTGTTTTCTATTTTAAACGTAGATATCCCTATTAATGTAGAGATATACTTTGATACCAACCACATATTAAAAGGGTGTGAATTGTTAGAAAAAGATTTCCCCATGACATATATCCTTTGGGTTTTGATGATAACAAAGTATTGAAAGAAAAATGGTGTTATCTAATGTTTGTTCTAAGTTTGCAGGTTCTAAAGCTTAAGAAGAAACCATTCAGAATCTGACAGAAGAATGCACTTGAGAGAAGCTGAGTTACTGACTTCTAGTGGTTCAGAACTGGTGCACATTATTAAGTAAAGTTTAATGATATAAGTTTGTGTAGAAACTGAGGCTGAAGGTATCAGCATCAGAAGAACAATATATTATCTATACACTAAGTAAATATATCAACTTCTAGTGATCATTCAGAACCAAGGACTAAGCTAAGTTATTCGTACTGTAGAAAGCAAGTTACAATGTCAAATTAAATCAGGTTGTCAGTTAGAGTTTGTATTCACATGGCTCAATAAGAGTTAACATGCTTTTTGGATATCTACTCTCAAAGGGTCTATAGTACAAGATCATAAGGAAGATACTATGGTTAAAAAAGTTACATAATGGGTAAAGATTTTATGGTGTATATATCTTCAATGTCTCTTGTACTATGGAGTAACAAAGACACTTGTACAAGTTATCTCTTCCAACGAATATCATTATGCCACTGCTATTTAAGTAGCTGAAGATTAAATATGGAATCAATAAGGAATAAGAAAAATAAATAAGGAGAGCCAAGAAGAAAGAAATGTTTCACACTTGTATCAGAATGGAAGAATAACAAGATCAACAATGGCAACACAATCGAGTATGCTGAATTTCTGTTATATGTTGTAAATTGTACAAAGCCTCAAGATTTTTTAAACATTGAATATCTTAGAAATCTTAAGTGTTGTGATATTTATTATGGTTATTTACCCTGTACCTATGATTATGTATCAAGTACACCTTGTTCTCTATTATGCTAAATAAGTTTTTTAGTAGTCTAAATAAAGTCTCTTGCTATGTGCTTAAGCATCAAAGTCTCTTGCTGTGAGCTTGAGACAAGTAAGTCTACTGCTATATACTAGAGCATTAAAGTCTTGATCATTTGTTGATTAAGAAGAAGTTTGGGTTCGTGGAATCTGAGCAGGAAAGTCTTGTATATGAGGGGTATGAGCAGAAGCCTTGAATCCGTGGGATTTAAGTAGGAAGTCTTGGATTGTAGGTCTAAGCAGAAGTCTTGTATTTGTGGAATCTTAGTAAGGAAGTCTTGTAATTGTGGATTATGATCAGAAGTCTTGAACATGAGGGTTTGAGAAAGGAAGTATTGAATTTGTGGGATTTAAGCAGAGAAGTCTTGGACCGTGGTTCTAAGTAGAATTCTTGAACCTGAGGGGTTTAAGCAGGAAGTCTTTGATTCGTGGAATCTAAGCAGGAAGTCTTCGACCGAGGATCTAAGCAGGAAGTCTTGAACCTGAAGGGTTTAAGCAGTAAGTCTCGGGATGAGGGTCTGAGAAAGCAAATTATTATACTTAAGTGTATAAGCATTTGTAATCATTGTTTGATTACAGTGAAAAATCTCTTGTGTTGCAAAGGGACTAGACTACTCTCAGTTTTGGAGGAACCATGATAAGTCTTTGTGTGTTATGTTTCTATTTACTTGCTTCTAAAGATTTTTCCGCTGCATTATATAATTAGGTTCCGAACTATTGCTCAGAATCTAAACTCTGATCAGAAACAATGAATTTGATTAACACAATTCAACCCCCAATTCTTGTGTATTTTTTTCATCTTCAGTTGGCATCAGAGCATGGTCTGTGCATAACACTTAACAGTGGTGCAGGTAATGATCCAATGAGAAAAATATGTCTCCTAAAGACTTTCTCTCAAGAAGGAATCAAGTACCATATAAATATATTACTTTGACAATCCTCCTATATTTAGTGGTGACTTCGCTGGATTTAAATGATGGAAAAAGCAAAGCATATTTGGTCTTAATAAAAAAGTTTCGATGAAGGTCTATGGAATATCCTTGAGAAAGGTATTACTATCAAAGTTTATGGTGTAAGGATGATCAAATATATAAAATCTCTTACACCAAATCAGAAGAAGCTTTACAAGAATCATGTTAGGGTTAGTAACATTTTGGTAGATGCTCTACCTCATTCTAATTATATCAACATCATTGATATGTCTATGGATAAGACTATACAATAACACACATACATCAAAGAATCCAAAGGTATTTGCAATATAATTAAAGAATCACACAAGAACAAGAAAGAAATCTATTAAAACATGAGAATTGAGTTAAAAGATGCCAAGAAAGATGGTTCAATTTAAGTCAAAATTTGCACTTAACAGTATCTCAATTTTTACTAAGAATAGTTCCAACTTTTAAATAGTCGTACTTAAATCAATCTTAAACAAAAACAAATACACTGACGAAAGTAAGTAGATTGTTGGTTTGGGACATGATAAAACCTTGGCAAAAATAGGTATTATCCACCTTTTCTATTAAATTAGACAAAATCATTTTTTCTCGTAATAAGATACAAATGAGAACCTTCATGATACAAGTAAATTGGAAAACACCTTGGTCGACAAAACCATAAGTAGAAAAAGAAAGAGCAATCATAGAAGGGATTGTTTCACACGATTAATACATACATAAGGAGATATTGGTGGGTCCACCAGCACCGCCAAAACATATCTTATGAGATATTTGTAAAAGGACCAATTAGTAAATGATCACTCACACATTACCTCTGTCAAATCCAGTCGCCTTCAATATAATAAATGAGTTTCTTGCGAGTTTAAAAGACATGCAACATGATTAGGGATTAGTTTTGGATCCATATGAACATTTGATAAGGTTTTATGAGACTTGTTCATTATGTTATCTAGTTAAAGTAACTAAAGATGAAAATTTTAAGATTGTTTATTTTCACCTTGACTTAAAGAGAAAAAGAATAGTTGAGTTCCTTGCCAAGTGGCATCCTCTTTGGTTTAGGCAGGCTAGAAGAAATTCTCTTGAAGAGCTTTTATCCAATTAGTAAGCTTAGGGATGAGATGTACAATATTACAAATTTCAAACAAGGTGATGTTAAATCTCTAATGACTCATACGAGAGGTTCAAATTGTTATTGAAAATATGTCTATCACATGCTTTTGAGAGCTTCTATCTAATTAGCAAGTTCAGGGATAAGATGTAGAACATTACAAATTTCAAACAAGGTGATGTTAAATCTCTATATGGCTCATATTAGAGGTTCAAGTTGTTATTGAAGAGACGTCCATCACATGTCTTGGATGACATGACACAAGTGATGAGGATGTAATCCAAGACATAAATGATACAATGCAAAGCTTAGGAGGTCCTATGACAAGGGCACGTGCAAGAAGAGTCAATGATGCTTTAGTTCACTTCATGATCAAGTCAATAGAATGCATGAGCCAGATTGAAGAAAAAGAGCCCAAGTTTATTCTTATCATCCAAGCATGTGATAAAAGGCCCAATAATGCATAAATAAATAAAAATAAAGGAAATACCAATAACCACACTATAATGGACGGAAATTGCAAGAGAAGTGATAAATAAAGAATTGCCATTATTCTGACCTTTCAAGAACCCCACTATCTCTTCTTTATTTTGCACTTTCTTTGTAATAACTCAACCCACTATCATGATAATTAGTGGCTGAAATCCTTTTGTTTTCTTAGGAGTTAATGTTTACTTATTTCATCATCTTAAGTCATTCCTATATAAAGGAGGCATGTATCTTCATTTTGAATCAATGAATTTTGTCGAGTTTACACATTGTGTAAGTGAGAGTATTTGCTCTTAGGCTCTGGATTGGACCAAAATTAATCTTATCAAGAAATCCTTTTCTTGTGGTGATCCTCATCCATAGGCTTATCATTCTCTCTTGGATTAGAAAGAGTGTGGTGCCCTTTCTACTTAATTCCATTTCTTATTTCTCATTTATTTCATATCTGTTGTGAATCGGATACCTTTAACAAAGTATAAACGATTTCTTAATAATCAAGAAACACACAAGGATTAGGGTTAACAAAGAAAACAAGGTAAAACAACAAGGAACAACAAGGATTGGTTATTAAACTGCTATTCTTTCCTTTCTCTTAAAACAAGATTACAAGTATACAAGAATAACAAAATAACCTCTCTCCCTTGAAATTAGGATTTTATCTTCCTATTTTTCCTTATGCCAAGATTGAGAAACTAGCATCCTATTTATAATAAAATAGCACATGCTAACAACCCTGGCAATATTTACTCATGCTAACAACCTTAGCAATATTTACTCATGCTAACAACCTTAGCAATATTTACTCATGCTAACAACCTTAGCAATATTGACTAATGCATGTTAGAACAAACTTCGACTACAACACGCATTACTTGCGAACAGACTTCGACAACACTAAAGTTCGATCCAACGTCTCACAAATCTCCACCTTGGATCTAACTCTATAACATCAAGAAACTAGCTTTCTTCATGCAGTTTTATTAACTGCATACAGTGGAAAAACTTGCAACTGGGCAACGTCTTTTCTTTTTCCGTTAACGCAGCGTCCATGGCTGCCTCACCCTTCAACGCTTCCAAACAACCCTGCTGAACCAATAGGGCTTTCATCTTCAAGCGCCACAGACCGAAGTCGTTCACTCCGGTGAACTTTTCAATCTCATACTTTGTTGAAGGCATCTTTTCCACGCTCACCGCACCAATTTGTTGTGAATCGGATACCTTTAACAAAGTATAAACGATTTCTTAATAATCAAGAAACACACAAGGGTTAGGGTTAACAAAGAAAACAAGGTAAAACAACAAGGAACAACGAGGATTGGTTATTAAACTGCTATTCTTTCCTTTCTCTTAAAACAAGATTACAAGTATACAAGAATAACAAAATAACCTCTCTCCCTTGAAATTAGGATTTTATCTTCCTATTTTTCCTTATGCCAAGATTGAGAAACTAGCATCCTATTTATAATAAAATAGCACATGCTAACAACCCTAGCAATATTTACTCATGCTAACAACCTTAGCAATATTTACTCATGCTAACAACCTTAGCAATATTTACTCATGCTAACAACCTTAGCAATATTGACTAATGCATGTTAGAACAAACTTCGACTACAACACGCATTACTTGCGAACAGACTTCGACAACACTAAAGTTCGATCCAACGTCTCACAAATCTCCACCTTGGATCTAACTCTATAACATCAAGAAACTAGCTTTCTTCATGCAGTTTTATTAACTGCATACAGTGGAAAAACTTGCAACTGGGCAACGTCTTTTCTTTTTCCGTTAACGCAGCGTCCATGGCTGCCTCACCCTTCAACGCTTCCAAACAACCCTGCTGAACCAATAGGGCTTTCATCTTCAAGCGCCACAGACCGAAGTCGTTCACTCCGGTGAACTTTTCAATCTCATACTTTGTTGAAGGCATCTTTTCCACGCTCACCGCACCAATTTGTTGTGAATCGGATACCTTTAACAAAGTATAAACGATTTCTTAATAATCAAGAAACACACAAGGGTTAGGGTTAACAAAGAAAACAAGGTAAAACAACAAGGAACAACGAGGATTGGTTATTAAACTGCTATTCTTTCCTTTCTCTTAAAACAAGATTACAAGTATACAAGAATAACAAAATAACCTCTCTCCCTTGAAATTAGGATTTTATCTTCCTATTTTTCCTTATGCCAAGATTGAGAAACTAGCATCCTATTTATAATAAAATAGCACATGCTAACAACCCTAGCAATATTTACTCATGCTAACAACCTTAGCAATATTTACTCATGCTAACAACCTTAGCAATATTTACTCATGCTAACAACCTTAGCAATATTGACTAATGCATGTTAGAACAAACTTCGACTACAACACGCATTACTTGCGAACAGACTTCGACAACACTAGAGTTCGATCCAACGTCTCACAATATCAGTCTCGTTTATTTTATATGCATGTATCAAATTCTGCCATTCTTGTAATTATAAGGCATATTACTTTATTTGAGTCACAAAAGAATTAATATTCCAAAAGTTAACAAATTTGTTTCAGAAATTTTGAAGGAAATGCATAATCCTCAAAAGTTAGTGCATATCAAGTGGTAACCAAAGCATATTCCAAAAAAAAAAAGGACCGAAATGTGGTAAATTGTCTATATTTTTGTTCTTCATTATTATCCATTTATCATTATAAAAAAATTCGAAAAAAAAGGGATCTGATTGTTAAAGATTGTGATTCAAACAAAAAAAAATTCTATTTTTTTTCTTGCCACAATCTTAAAATTCTCCTGGTTTCCTTTGTTTTAAAGTCTTTTTTTTTGTTTGTTGTTTTTTTAAAAGCTTTTTGTATGTTGATTATTATTTGAAATTGATTTCTTTGTGTTGATTCATTTTGGTTTCTCTAAAGAACTAAAAGAGTAAATTGAGTGGTAAAAGGCAGAGTGTTTTTATTATTAAAAAAAAAAGCCAAAAAAAAATGAGTGAAACACGAGTGGTTGAGTGTAAACACATGAGTAGAGTGGTGAGGTCCATTTTTAAACACTTGTTCCTAATTTCACAATTATTTCACAATTATGTCTAGTCCACCTTCACCTAGAACAACAACTTTAACTGTTCAGATCGCAGCCATGCGTGACAATTTTGAAAGATTGTTAAGAGAACAAGGTGAACAACTTCAACAAAGAATTGATGAGTTGGAAAGGAGGCCCCAAAATTCTAATGATGGTAGTGGTGATGAGGAGGAAAGAAGACGTAGAAGGAGACAAGGGAGAGATAATTTGAGGGGCATAAAAATTAAAGTTCCATCTTTTGTTGGGAAGAGTGACCCGGAGGCATATCTAGAATGGGAGACTAAACTTGAACAAATTTTTAATTGTCACAATTATTCTAATCTTGAAAAAGTGCAGGTTGCTTCTATTGAGTTTAAGGAGTATGCCTTAGTTTGGTGGAATCAATTGATCAAAGATAGAAAGAGGTATGCAAAATGACCAATTGATACTTGGGAAGAGATGAAAAGAATCATGAGGAGAAGGTTTGTTCCTTCCTATTATCATAGGGAATTGCACAACAAATTGCAAAGACTCACTCAAGGTTCTAAAAGTGTTGAAGAATATTTCAAGGAGATGGAAGTTCTCAAAATTAGAGCTAATGTAGAGGAGGACGATGAAGCAACTATGGCTAGGTTTCTCCATGGTCTAAATCATGACATTAGTGACATAGTGGAACTTTATCACTATGTTGAAATGGATGAATTGGTACACCAAGCTATCAAAGTGGAACAACAACTCAAAAGAAAGAGCCAAGCAAGGAAAAATTCCACCACTTTCAATTCTCAAAGTTGGAAGGACAAAACAAAGAAGGAGGGTGCTTCATCATCTAAGGAAGCCACTGTTGAAAACAAAGATAAAACTATTACATCTTCTTCAAGTGTTTCAACTAACAAAAGTGTTAAGTGTTTCAAGTGTCAAGGCCAAGGACATATTGCATCTCAATGTCCAACAAAGAGAACCATGCTTATGGAAGAAAATGAAGAAATTGTTGAAGAGGAGGATGGTGATTATGATGAGGAGTTTGAAGAAGAAATACCTAGTGGAGATTTACTCATGGTGAGAAGAATGTTGGGAAGCCAAATAAATGAGGAGGATACAAGTCAAAGAGAAAACCTTTTTCATACAAGATGCTTTGTGCAAGGAAAGGTTTGTTCTTTAATAATTGATGGAGGAAGTTGTACAAATGTTGCAAGCACACGTTTGGTTTCTAAACTAAAATTGGAAACGAAACCTCACCCTAAGCCTTACAAACTCCAATGGCTTAATGAAAGTGTAGAAATGCTTGTTAATAAACAAGTTGAGATTTGTTTTAAAATTGGAAAATATGAGAATGTAGTGTTGTGTGATGTAGTACCAATGGAAGCTAGTCATTTGTTATTAGGTAGGCCTTGGCAATTTGATAGAAAAGCCAATCATGATGGGTACTCCAATAAGTACTCTTTTATGTATCATGATCAAAAGATTAATCTTGTACCATTAAATCCTAGTGAGGTGAGAGAAGATAAAAAGAAAATGAGAGAAAAATATGATCAAGAAAGAAAAGAAAAAGAAAAATAAAAAGAAAAGAATGAAAAGAAAAAGAATGATAAAAGAGAAAAGAAACAGAGTTTAATTGCAAAAAAAAGAGATGTGAAGAAAGCAATTGTGTCACACCAGCCCTTGTACTTGCTCTTTTGCAAGGAGGTGCCTTTACTAACCATTATTTCTAATGAAAAAAAATTTGCCAAATTATGTTGAGTCTCTTTTGCAGGAATTTAAAGAATTATTTCCGAAAGAGGTGCCAAGTGGTTTACCACCTATAAGAGGAATTGAACATCATATTGATCTCAATCCAGGAGCATCTTTGCCTAATAGGCCAGCATATAGAAGCAATCCATAACAAACTCAAGAGATACAAAGGCAAGTGGCTGAATTGATAAGTAAATGATGGGTAAGAGAAAGTTTAAGTCCTTGTGATGTCCCTATTGTTCTAGCCCCTAAAAAGGATGGTAGTTGGAGGATGTGCACTGATTGTAAGGCCATTAAAAATATTACCATTAAATATAGACATCCTATTCCTAGACTAGATGATTTACTTGATGAATTTTTTTGGTGCATGCTTATTTTCTAAAATTGATTTGAAAAGTGGATATACCAAATTAGAATAAGGGAAGGGGATGAATGGAAAACTTCTTTTAAAACAAAATTTGGTTTGTATGAGTGGATGGTTATGCCTTTTGGATTAACTAATGCACCTAGTACTTTCATGAGACTAATGAACCATGTGTTAAGGGAGTTCTTGGGTAAGTTTGTTGTTGTGTATTTTGATGATATTTTGATTTATAGCAAGAACTTAGATGATCATTGCATTCATTTAAGGGCTGTTTTGCAAGTGCTAAGATATGAAAATTTGTATGCCAACCTAGAAAAATGTGTCTTTTGCACCGATCATGTGATTTTCTTAGGTTTCATTGTAAGCTCTAAAGGAGTCCATGTTGATGAGGAAAAGGTGAAAGCCATTCGAGAGTGGCCTCCTCCCAAAAATGTAAGTGAGGTAAGAAGCTTTCATGGTTTGGCTAGTTTTTATAGGAGGTTTGTGAAGGACTTTAGTACCTTGGCAGCACCCCTCAATGAAATTGTTAAAAAGGATGTTGGTTTTAAATGGGGTGAAAAACAAGAGCAAGCCTTTGCTGCCCTAAAGGAAAAGCTCACCCAAGCACCAATTCTTGCATTGCCTAATTTTTCTAAATCTTTTGAAATTGAATGTGATGCATCTAATGTGGGAATTGGAGCTGTTTTGTTGCAGGAAGGTCATCCAATTGCTTATTTTAGTGAAAAGCTAAAAGGGGCTGCCCTCAATTATTCTACATATGCTAAGGAATTATATTCCTTGGTGAGAGCTCTACAAACTTGGCAACATTACTTGCTGCCCAAAGAGTTTGTCATTCATAGTGATCACGAATCCTTGAAACATTTGAAAGGACAAGGTAAGTTGAATAAGAGACATGCCAAGTGGGTTGAGTTTCTTGAACAATTTCCTTATGTAATCAAGCATAAGAAAGGTAAATCTAATATTGTGGCAGATGCACTCTCAAGAAGACATGTCTTGCTTTTTACTCTTGAAACACAAGTTTTTGGTCTTGAGCATATTAAAGATTTGTATGAAAGTGACCTTGAATTTTCTTCAAAATTTTTAGCTTGTGAGCATACTGCCTTCAATGGGTATTTTAGGCACAATGGCTATTTATTTAAAGAAAAAAAACTATGTGTGCCTAAAGGTTCCATTAGAGAATTACTTGTAAAAGAGGCGCATGAGGGAGGACTAATGGGTCATTTTGGGGTTTCTAAAACTCTAGAATTCTTAAAAGAACATTTTTATTGGCCTCACATGAAAATTGATGTTCAAAAGCTTTGTGAAAGATGCATTGTGTGTAAAAAGGCTAAATCAAAAGTTATGCCTCATGGTTTGTATACTCCTTTGCCTGTACCTGAATTTCCTTGGATTGACATTTCCGTGGACTTTGTTTTGGGACTGCCTAGAACAAAGAATGACAAAGATTCTATTTTTGTAGTTGTGGACAGGTTTTCAAAAATGACACATTTTATTCCATGTAAAAAGGTGGATGATGCGCGTCATGTTGCTGATTTGTTCTTTAAGGAAGTGGTGCGCCTACATGGCTTACCAAGGAGTATTGTCTCTGATCGTGATTCCAAGTTCTTAAGCCATTTTTGGAGGACTTTATGGGGAAAGGTGGGTACAAAGTTATTATTTTCCACTACTTGTCATCCCCAAACAGATGGACAAACTGAAGTAGTAAATAAAACTCTTTCTACTCTTCTTAGGACTGTTCTTAAAAAGAATTTAAAAATGTGGGAGGAATGGTTACCTCGTGTAGAGTTTGCTTACAATAGAGATTTCCATAGCACTACACAACATTCATCTTTCGAGATTGTGTATGGTTTTAATCCTTTAACACCTCTTGATTTGTTACCATTGCCTAACACATCTATTTTGAAGCATAAAGATGGGAAAGCTAAGGCTGAATTTGTGAGAAAATTGCATGAACAAGTAAAATTGCAAATTGAAAAGAAAAATAAAAGTTTTGCAAAAAGTGCAAACAAAGGGCGAAAGAAAGTTATTTTTGAACCTGGGGATTGGGTTTGGATACATATAAGAAAAGAGAGATTCCCATCACAAAGGAAGTCCAAACTTCAACCTAGGGGAGATGGACCATTTCAAGTACTTTCAAGGATCAATGACAATGCCTACAAAATAGAACTTCCAGGTGAGTATGGGGTAAGTACTACTTTTAATGTGGATGATTTATCTCCTTTTGATGCAGGTGATGATGGTCTAAATTCGAGGTCGAATTCTTTTCAAGAAGGAGGGAATGATGAGGACGTAATCTAAGACATAAATGATACAATGCAAAGCTTAGGAGGTCCTATGACAAGGGCATGTGCAAGAAGAGTCAATGATGCTTTAGTTCACTTCATGATCAGTTCAATAGAATGCATGAGCCAGATTGAAGAAAAAGAGTCCAAGTTTATTCTTATTATCCAAGTATGTGATAAAAGGCCCAATAATGCATAAATAAATAAAAATAAAGGAAATACCAATAACCACACTATAATGGACGAAAATTGCAAGAGAAGTGGTAAATAAAGAATTGCCATTATTCTGACCTTTCAAGAACCCCATTATCTCTTCTTTATTTTGCACTTTCTTTGTAATAACTCAACCCACTTATGGTAATTAGTGGCTGAAATACTTTTGTTTTCTTAGGAGTTAATATTTACTTATTTCATCATCTTAAGTCATTCCTATATAAAGGAGGCATGTATCTTCTTTTTGAATCAATGAATTTTGTCGAGTTTACACATTGTGTAAGTGAGAGTATTTGCTCTTAGGTTCTGGAGTGGACCAAAATTGATCTTATCAAGAAATCCTTTTCTCGTGGTAATCCTCATCCATAGGCTTATCATTCTCTCTTGGATTAGAAAGAGTGTAGTGCCCCTTCTACTTAATTCTATTTCTTATTTCTCATTTATTTCATATCAGTCTCGTTTATTTTATATGCATGTATCAAATTCTGCCATTCTTGTAATTATAAGGCAGATTACTTTCTTTGAGTCACAAAAGAATTAATATTCCAAAAGTTAACAAAGTTGTTTCAGAAATTTTGAAGGAAATGCATAATCCTCAAAAGTTAGTGCATATCAACAAGTACATATTTATGCATGGTTTTAGAGCTCACATATGCTCCTTGATACCTTAGTTAGAGGTATTATGAGAAATAAATCATAAACATGAGTGAAAGAACTCGTAAATAATATGACTCAAAATAAATATTGTGCACTCACTAATAGAGGTGTTAGAAACAATTGAGTACCGACACTTAATACTTAATTCTCAACTTAAAGCTATAACAAAGAAACTCACAAATTCCATCATGACATCGCAACCCATTCAACAAGCTCAAGTTCTTAGGTTTCGTTTTTGAGGTATTGGTAGGGCTGGAAATGAGTCGAGTCGAGCCGAACTCACCTCAGCTCGACTCGACTCGTTAAGAATTGTTCGAATTCGAGTTCGAGTTCGAGTTTGACACGAACTTTTTTTTAAGCTCAAACTCGACTCGTTATAAGTTCACGAACAGTTCGGTTCGACTCGTTAGGTTCATCTCATTAGGTTCAGCTCACATGGTTCACGAACTTAAAAACTATTTTTTTAAATATATATATTTTTTAGTATATTTGACATTTTAAATAAATATATATATTTTAAATAAAATATTAAAATAAAATAAAAGTTATCATATTGAAATTTAACTTTATCTTCGAAATCTGCTAATTCAAAACCTACACAACTTTCAAGAGATACATTTGAGAGTCTAATTCAAAAACTACTAAATTGAAGATTAAATTTGTCTAAGATTTGAAGTAAATATTTAAACCTAATCTTAAAGACAGTATAATTCTTTTCATATGTAATCGAGTTGACTCATGAACCTAACGAGTCAAACTATGTATAGTTCAAGTTCAGCTCATTTAGTTAACGAACTTAATTTTTCGCTCATACTCAACTCATTTGGTTCATGAACCTAGTTCAACGATTTAATTGTCGAGTCGAATTCCGAACTATTTTCGAGTTGGTTTGGTTCATTGCCAGCCCTAGGTATTGGACATGCATATGATCAATGTGTGCACGAAGGTGAACCAAAATAGGTCAAATATATGGATAATTTTCAAAGATGTATTATATTCTCCAACACTTACAATCACAAATCAAAAGACCATCCTAATTTCAAATAGAGCAATAATCAAGGTCAAATCAAATCAATGAGCAACTCAAAATCAATAATTTTTTAACCAAAGTTAAGGAAGTCCTCCTCTTGAATATACTCTAATTCAATTCATGAAGATGACACAACTTGATTTTAAAGCAATCAAGAATAATAATAAATAATCCAACAAAACAATAAAACATTAATTAAAAATCTAAATTTTTTTGGATCAAATACACCTCCATTGATATTGGTTCTAACTCTTAATATAAAAAAACTACCTAAATAAAGTTATGATGTCAAAACATTAGGTATGACAAAAAAAATTGAACTCAGTCAGAATTGACTGTCCCTTTCTGAATCTAACAGCGAAAAACTAATTTAAGTAGGAATAGATACGGAAAAAATCTGATTTTTAACTATGGATCCCCGTCTCGACCAATTAAATTGATTGAGTTTGAAAATTGAAAATAAAAACATGTGTGATACATGAAGGCGAAGACGGAACTGGTAATACTTATAAGTGCCACACCCGATTGTCATGTCTAGAAAGTATTTATTCTCATAGCTTATATGAGAAGTAAGGAATGTACTAATTAAGTATGAGTTTGGTACAGGGAATAGCAAACACGGACTATGGGAAAGTTTTCAAATATTAAGTAGGTCCAATTTATAAAATTTTATTCCAAGAATCAAAATCTCATGCAATATTTGTTCACGTGGTGGTGCATGATCATGGTGTGGACTGAGGCACGGGTAAGTACCCTAAAAACACTTTTCAATTTTTACAAAAGATTCTGAAATTGAATTCACAAAAAACAATTCATAAAAATATTACCCTTGCATGAATTAGTTTCATATGTGGCAAATGGTCAACTATTCTTATCATCTATAAAGTCTATATATCCTAGAAGTACTAATTTCGATATAGACTTTTGATATGACAGACATTAGTAGTACTAATCTAAATATAAATTTAGAATATCCCAACGAAACATATACATTTTATTTATATTTTACAATTAAATAGAAAAATATATGTACATTTTTTCAAAAATATTTAAATTGACAATGAAATGATTAAAATATGGAGTAAATTTTAATAATTTATTCTTAGAATAAAAATATTTTTACTCTGTATAAGAAAAGATTAAAATATGTTGTTAGAAAAGAATAAAAATATGGATCTAAATTGATTTTTTTTATTTAAAAAATGTTGTTAATAAATTATGATGATTTTTAGAGTTAATTCATCATCAAATATATCAATATATTAAAAAGGACGTAGTTAAATTAAACATTTTTAACATTTTAATTGATATATTAAAAGAAGTTGAAGGGAAAATGAAATTCAAGTTGTGACAATATGTCACGGGATCGATGTGTTTTTTGTTTATTTTTGTTAATATGTTACGGGATCTATGTGTTTTTTGTTTATTTTTATTAAACTTTACTCAGCAGGATTTACCAATACATGAGGTTCACAAAATTCAAGTTTTTTGACCTTGCCACCACATAATAGATTTTGTTCACTATGCCAAAAAAGACCTTTAGCAGCGCTTTAAAGCGCTGCCAAAAGTGGCGCTGCTAAAGGTAAAGGCAACGCTTTTTTTCAATGAAAAAGCGCTGCTAAAAGCTCCCTTCAGCAGCACCTTTAGCAGCGCTTTTTTAGCCCTTTAGCAGCGCTTTTGTAAGCGCTGCATAATTCCCCCAACCATCCCCCCCTTTAGCAGCGCTTTCAAAAAGCGTTGTCTTAGACTCCCCCTTTAGCAACGCTTTTGCAAAGCGCTGCCATAGCCCACCCTTTAGCAGCGCTTTGTACAAGCGCTGCCTTAGACCCCCCCCCCCCCTTCCAAACCAATAGCAGCACTTTTGTAGCGTAATATTTGTGACCTTTAGCAGCGCTTTTATGTAAAAGCGCTGTCTAATGTCCCAGATTTTAAAAATTTTTTTTAAAAAATATTCACCCTGTTTTGTATATTTTACCAACAACCTGCTTATATTACACAGACCTGCTTATAATTCAGGCCTTTATTTCAACACTTTGGCCTTATAAATAAAATTCAAACTTTGGCCTTAAATATACAATTCAAACTTTGGCCTTATATGTACAATTCAAAACTTTGGATACATTGTAACTCATGACTTTGTTCATAAACATTTTAATATACACATAAACCTGTTTAAATATGTTACAACAAAATTTGATCCTCAGAATTACAACAACACAAATACATTCAATTCACATATAATTACAAATCTTCCAATCCGATAACTCTATACAATTCTCAACCCAAGAATAAATTGACACCATTCCTCTTTAATTTCTTCCAATTTTGCTTTCGTGTAAGTAGCGCACTTGAATTCATCATAATACTACATAATATAACAGATCGAATAAGATTTAAGTTTAAAACTAATTACTCAGATGAAGTATCGGATAATTATCAAAATGAATCATATAACTTATATAATGAATTGATCCATACCAGGATTGGAATCTCAAGTTGACTAGAAAGAATAATTTCTCTCATAAAGCGCAATACAAAATATCCACAGTCAATACCATTGCGCTGCCGAGGACACTGTAAATGGAAAAAACAAACGAACATTTATCCGGATATATAGTTTAAATAGTTTTATCAAGTAGAAACATGCGAGAATATACCTCCACTCTGATCCAGTTGATGTTGTTAGCCTTACTTTTTGGCACCGTTGCATCTCTTTGTGCTCTGAATATTTGTATAACTCTAACATAATATAAACGCATATTTAGAACAATGTCACATAATAAATAAAGATATATAATTAAAGACAACAGTATATGTCATCACTTACGTATCAACAAAGTTCCTCAGATTTTCATATTTTGTTGTATCGCCATCCAATGAATCTATGTAATACACTATTTCTTTCGTCGGACCAATAAATTGTCATACAAGAACCTAAAAAAACATAATCAACATTAGAATATTAAGTTAAACGAGTAAATTTTAAAATGTTCAATTATTTAATTAAAAAGGATCGAAGTACCTGATGTATGAACGCATAACACCGACGCCCAGTTCAGAATGGTTGATCCTTTAACATCTCTTTCTTTTTTTCGTTGTAATGGGGTTTACTTGTCTCTTAACAACACAGACAGATGGATTGATCCAAATTCCCTCGTTATGATCATTTCTAATATATGATTCGTCCGCTCTAATATTCTCATCTGGATCATCTATAATATAAGATTCATTCTCAACATAAACATCCCCCTTTTCTCCAATGTTATCATCGATTACTTTGTTGGAAAAAGAACTATAGACCATTTCGTACTTGTCGGATCAGTGACATAGAACACTTGTTTAGTTTGCGTGGCTAGAATAAAAGGCTCATCTTTGTACCCCACCTTATTAAGATCCACTTTCAAAAAACCTGATTTATCCATTTGTATGCCACTTTTATTTTCAACCCACTTGCATCCAAAGATAGGAATCTGAAACTTCTCATATTCAAACACCCAAATGCGCTCGATAACCCCATAATACGAGGAAATGTGCATTGCTTCGGAGGTAGGTTATAAATCATAATAATTACAGGCCAGGTAGAATGTGAGATACTCTGCAGACCATGCAGATTCATTCCATCAGTCGATAACGCCAAGCGAAGGTTTCTAGCTTCTTCTCCAAAATCAGGATAATCATTATCAATTTTCATCCACTGTGGTGAATCTGCCGGATGTCGATACTTCCCGTCTACAATTCTATCATCTGCATGCCAAGTCAGGTGTTTTGCATCTGTTTCACTACGAAACATGCGTCTGAATCTCGGAATTATAGGAAAATACCATAATACTTTTGCTGGTGACAATTTTTTCTGATACCGAGATACACCACATTTAGGACACTCGTTTAATGATGCATATTCATTTCGAAACAAAATGCAATCATTTGGACAAGCATGTATCTTATCATAGCTCATGCCAATAGAGCATAACATTTTTTTAGCTTCATAGGTTCGATTGGGAAGAACATTATCCTCCGGAAGCATCTCTTGAAGTAGGGCTAACAACTCTGTGAAACTTTTATCCGACCATCCATTACCCGCCTTTAAATTGTACAACTTTAATACCGTGGACAATCTTGTGAAAGTAGTGCAACCTTTATACAACAGTTTCTCTGCATCGCTTACCAACCTCTCAAACATCTTGGGACAATCTTGAAGATCTTCTTCAAGTGCTTCTGCAATCTCTTCGACTCGATCACAATCATATGTATCTATGCCATTGTCCTTTGAAGCACATGTCGTATTATTCCGGGGTTCAACATTCTCGTTACTTATCTCACCATGTAATGTCCAACATGTGTAACTTCGGTCAATTCCATGTCTCATTAAATGAGATTCCAACTGAACGGCGTCAACTCGACGCCCATAACAACATCCTAAGCAAGGACATGTGATCCTACTGGGGTCTTTGGCGTGTTCAACAGCAAACTTAACGAACTTCGATACCCCATTCTCGTACTCTTTTGACAATCGATTACCAGACATCCATTTTTTATCCATACTAATTGAGTAATCTACACTAAACTATAAAAGTTAAACAAAACAGAGAATACCTGTAAGGAAATCACTAACTTCTAAGAATGCTACGCAATAGGATGCTTGGAAACGATCACAGCTTTGCTCTTCACAGGTAACCCCTATAGCAGACAAAATATAAATTTTATTAAAATCATATTAATAATTAACCAAGACAAATCATATTAAAAATACTAGATAATCCACCAAAACAAATCATATTAAAATTACTAGATAATCCTTAAACCAAAATGACACTCTTACTAAACATTGAGAAATTCTAACTAAACATATAAAACCATAATAACATATATATCATATAAACATTGAGAAATCCATCATAATAACATAATAACATATCAACATATAAAACCTTCACTAAACCTTCAATAAGTCATTTCTACACAACAACAACACTAAAATTTACTTGCATGCATGTCCTCAAACCTTCAATACAAAACAATAATATACGTATCATACTTGAACGCAACAACAAAAACAATATACCATCAATATTTAGATAACAAAAACAATAGTATACCAACAACAAAAACAATAGTATACCAACAATGGTGAAAACAAATATTTAGAAAAACCATCAAATACCAACAATAGTAAAAAGAAAAACCATCAATATTTAGATAACAGTATTAACAAAAACCTTCAAAACCTTTAATGTCTTCAGATACCAACAATGGTGAAAAGAAAAAAAAACAAGAAAATCCCTTGAAACTGTCACATACCTTAACAATGGTGGAAATGCAATGCAGACGAACAGATGCACTCGAAAACGAACGGAGAACGGACGGTGAACGGACGGCGGGCGACGGTCGGACGGCGGATGACGGCACTTGAATAGGGCAAGTTCGTTCGCCAGAGGAGAAAGACAGAAGAAAAGAATGCTACGCGACTGTTCTGTTTCTCTTAAAATTCTGGAGGATATTTAAAAATTATAATACTAATACCTATAGCAGCGCTTTTAAAGGCCTTTAGCAGCGCTTTTAAAAGCGCTTTCTTAGGGTGCCTTAGCAATGCCATATAGCAGCGCTTTATAGAAAAAGTGCTGCTAAAGGGCCCCCTTTAGCAGCGCTTTTTAAAAGCGCTTTCTTATGTCCCCCTCTAGGTCCCCCTTTAGCAGCGCTTTTAAATGCCTTTAGCAGCGCTTTTAAAAGCGCTTTCTTAGGGTGCCTTAGCAATGCCATATAGCAGCGCTTTATAGAATAAGCGCTGCTAAATGGGGACACCTTTAGCAGCGCTTTTTAAAAGCGCTTTCTTAGGTCCCACTTTAGCAGCGCTTTTTAAAAAGCGCTTTCTTAGGGCCCCCCTTTAGCAGCGCTTTTTCAAAAGCGCTGTCTTAGGTGGGAAATTTTTTTTCTTTTTTTTTTGCCCACCCTTTAGCAGTGCTTTTTAAGAAGCGCTGCTAAAGGGTGCGCTGCTAAAACTCATTTCTGGCGTAGTGGTTCTAACAATTCGACCATGCCTCTTTCACTGACATGACTAAGTCTCTTGTGCCATAACTCAGTCTTCGACACATGTTTTTTGGATGCCACATCTGTTGAACCACTTACAATCTCAGCCTTAAGGGTATATAAACTTTGTTTCTTCATGCCTCTCAATACTTGCTTCGAACCCTTAGAATACTTTGCTCTCCTTTGAAAACATATCATTTTTTGTCGAATTCACCAAGAGAAATCAAATTCCTTTTAAGATCAGGTACATACATGACATCAGTTAATAGCCTTATTAACTCATCATGGAGCTTGAATCTAACATATCTAATTCCTGCAATCTTACAGGCTTTATTGTTTTCCAACAACACTATTCCACCATCTTAATCACATAATTCTTCAAACCTGTCTTTGTTTGGAGTCATATGCCAAGTACAACCTGAATTTATAATCCACTCCTTGCTAGAGTCACAACTTGAAACCACTAGGACATCGGATGATTCATAACCATCATGCACAATGATTGCATTATCATTATCCTTTTCGTCATGATTATTCAGTCAATCAGGGTACACCTTTCTTGTATGACCCTCTTTCTTACAATAATAACACCTAATTGCAAGAGTATTACCACCAAAAGAATTATGTAGAACCTTACCTTTTTTTTTAATCAAATCTACCATATTTCTTCAAGAATTTTTCTTTGACGGAAAATCCTTCACCAAAAGAAGATGGTTTATGCTCTTTTCTTTCATTCAGGTCTTTAAAGTACAAGGTTTATTAAACTTCTTCAAAAGTCAATGAATCTCTTCCATACAAGAAAGTATCTTTGAAGTGAGCATGAGACTCAGGTAAAGCACACAAAAACAATAATGCTTGATCTTCATCATCAATTTTGACCTCAATATTTTTAAGATCATGAATCAACTTGTTGAACATATTCAACTGCTCAGCCAAGACTTTGTATTCAGTCATCTCGAATGAATACAAAGCTTGCTTCAAGTATAAGCGATTGACCAACGATTTCGTCATGTACAAACCTTCGAGTTTTGTCCATACACTTGCTGTCGTCTTCTCCTTTGAGACTTGCCAGAAAATCTTATCACCAAGGATCAATATGATTGCACTGTGGGCTTTCTTGATCATCTTTATCTTCTCCCTCACCATTAGGGCAACATTCATCTTCTCTGATTTCAACGCTTCTAACAAACCCTACTAAACCACTAGGGCTTACATCTTCAACCGCCAAAAACCAAAATCATTCACACCGATGAATTTATCAATCTTATACTTTGTTGAAAACATCTTATTTTCATGCTCACTGCACCAATTTGTTGTGAATTGATGTCGTCAAGAACAAATCAAAATATGAGAAAGATTGAGTTTTTTAAACAAATACAAGAAACTCTATTAGGTTTTACGATAGAGAGAGAAGAAGGAAGAAGAAGAATCATGAATGGTTAAAACTGCTGTACAATTCACTTACTCAATAAGGGTTCAAATATTACAAGTAAATAACAACAATTAACCTCTCTCAACAACCTGAGAGAAACTGTCTATTTATAGACTATTAAACTAACTTAAGTAACAAAATAACTTAAATAATTGGGCTAAAAAATAGGCCCAATTTGACATGCTAACAATCTTATCATTTTGACTACTTCATGCTTGGACATGCTTTGACTACAACATGCAGGATCAACATGTGAGTAGACTTCAACTACAACATAGAGGATCAACATGTGAACAAAATTCGACTATATGTTAAACATTTGTCGAACCATGAAGTTATCCCTATCGAAACAAGAGTTCGATCCTGATACCACATGTTTATTTTCAAAAGAGATATCATTCGCACTTTCAAACACATGACTTATATCCAACAGCAACTAGGTCAAAAAAATTATATGCATCTTTTGTTATGCTAAACACTAGATAATGCATTTTTTATGTCTTATATCAATTTGAACTTAATTTCATTAGGACATTAACATCTTTATTTTCATGCAGTGGTGTTGAGTTGAATTGTATATTGTAGGGTGATTTTACATCATCTTTGTTCCATGCTCTTCCTGAAACATCTGATACTGATTTTATTCTATTAATTATCAAAGATGGGAAGATAAAGGATTCGTTTGGTAATTTCAACCAATTTATTTATGTTTATCTATATAACATTATCATGTTCTCGAATGCTTCTTATGTGTTTTTTGTATTATGTTTATAGAGGATTACCCAATATCCATTGGTAATGCATGGGACGATACAGAGTTAACTCTTTCTTATCGGAGCTTCCATTATGCACTTTTCTAAATGGTTTAACCTTCCCGAGGTAATTACATATACTTTTCTCTATATTATACTCAGTTGTCTTTGTACTTCTGTTATACTATATTAACTTCTTATTTAACATTTGCAAAACACAATGTGCCTTACAATTGCAACAGCAAGAAACATAATCTCTTACAAAAATGGTTGGTACTGCATATAATGTAATAATTGTACAAGGAATATTGATGGGATGTTAGCTATTTATGTTTTTTTGAACAAACATATGTCAACTAATCCAGTACTTAAGTAAGTTTTTATCATTTTTTCAACAATTTTATGTTTAATACGAACTTATTCTAATTATGTTGTTTTGGATAATATTTTTTATCAGGTTCAAACTTGATGTACTAGTTTTCAATGATGATGAAGAAATCACATTTGTCTTTTGGGATAGGGATTGTGTTGATTTGTTGGAAACAACTACAAAAGAACTTAAGTGACCAAATGATTGTTGTTGTAAGCCTTATATTATATTCGTTCAAATATATGTTTCCATTTTGTCAATGTCTAATTTTATTAATTTGTAGTTAGGTGAGGATGAACCTTTGGAGTATCTTGAGTTACTTGATACATTCATGGACAAATTTTTTGCATTTAGGGTCAAAGTACAACCAAGATACAAACAGGGTTATGTTGTTGATATCCTCCAGAATGTCAGCGTGACTATGCCCCTCTGTCGTTTGAATGTCAGCGTGCCTCTAGATCCTGCCCAATCTGATGGGTGAAGATCGCGCCCACGAGTCACTGGTAGGTTGCACTAGCGTTTTTGAGGCCGAAAGACATGATTTTGTAGTAATAGTTGTCATGGATCAACATGAAAGCATTTTTAGGTGCGCCCAGGGGATCCATTTGGATCTGGTTATATCCAGAGTAAGCATCCATGAAACTTAACATACGGTAGCCTAAAGATTTGTCGATTAGCCGATCAATGTCTGACATTGGATATGGATCCTTAGGGTAGACAACATACAGATCTGTGAAGTCCATGCACATGCGTCATTTGTTGTTAGTTTTTTGCACCAGAACTACATTGTCCCTCCAGATGAGGTACTTTGTTTACATGATGAATCTGGAGTTGCACAGCAGTCCGTCATTGCATGAATTTAGTCAAAGAATTGGATCAATAAAAGTTAAAGAGGATCTAAAATTAAGAAAAAATACCAAAGAATGAAGAAAAAATAGCAAAGTGTGAAGAAATTGAACTTAGTAAAAAATCAGGCGAAAAGGGGAGCAAAAACAGGCAACTACTGGAATAATTATGCGCAACATCATGCAACTATTATGTGTGATAAACTTGTTTCAATATTGTTGGGTAATATGTTGATTTGACTTTACATGAATACTTTGGTCTATAATTCTATTCAATTGCTTATTGTTCTTAATGATTTTTATGTTAGATACTCTTTAAAACTAATTTTGTGCATATAGAGAATACTGACCATTAGTCTGTGTGTTGGACTAGGACAATTATTATACTTACGCTGGTTAAATAGGAATAAGAGACTCCGAGTAGTGGCATAGAGAATTAACGTTTTGTGCATCGCCTAATCCTACCTACGCTTATTGTTCTATTCAATTGCTTATTATTCTTAATGATTTTTATGTTAGATACTCTTTAAAACTAATTTTGTGCATATAGAGAATACTGACCATTAGTCTGTGTGTTGGACTAGGACAATTATTATACTTACGCTGGTTAAATAGGAATAAGAGACTCCGAGTAGTGGCATAGAGAATTAACGTTCTGTGCATCGCCTAATCCTGCCTACGCTGGTGGAATAGGGATAAGAATCTCCGAATAATGATTAATGAGCTATTTCGTAAGGGATTGGTTATAGCGGTTTTGTTAATTCGTTGTGGGATTATAGTGATAAGATTATTCATGTAAGGCATCAAATATCAACAATAGAGAAATAAGGGATTCAATACATAAACTGACCGCTTTCATAATTCTATTTAAACATTTTCTTTTATTTTCGCATTCAAACTCGAAAACTCCCCCAATTTACTATTTTCTATGCATTGCACAAATTTGTCTTGTTAAAAAGCAGTCCATGTGGATTCAATCTTAATTATTACTGCGACATTATCTGTACACTTGCCGAGAAGTCATTAATGACTGCCCTCTTTTCCTCACCTACCTTTCCCTTCTTTTGTGTCACTAGCTTGGCGGACGGATAGATGGCCAGACGATGGCACACAACTATGATGTGAATATATGGCATGTCTGAGGGAGCCCATGTGAACATGTCGACGTTTTGCTGGAGTTGACCGACTAGCTTCCGCTCCTCCCCTGCAGGCAAGGAAGTGTCTATCTTCGTGACTTGGTGAACGTGGGGACCTATCTGGATTTCCTTCTATGGGCTTGAGTCGCTCTGCCCGTACCTTATCTGGGGTCTTAACCCTCGAAGTCAGCATTTGGAACTTTGCAAGAATGGACATCAACCAATGTGAGCTCTTCTTTGGTTATCTTCAGACTACTCAAATAATATTCGAGAGCTACCTATTGATCTCCCCGAATGGCGCCCACTTGTAATGAATTATGAAAATATTCTATTGAGAAAGTCATTGTATGAAAATAAAAAAGATGAAATTCTCTAGTCTTATCACTCAACTGATAAAAAATTTCTTTTTTCTACCACTTAATTTTTTGTTTACATTAAGTGCTTAAATGAGAGATACTGTAATAACATGATTACAAGTGTTGTATTTTTTGTCGATATAATGAATATTATGTCATAAATTTGATCATGGATTATTTAATATATTATTTGTTAACTTTTAGTTTTCTCTAAATAATAAAGTTATCCCAATGACAGAAGTTAACTTATGATTCAGATGAAATTACCATACAAATGCTTGTTGTATACATGAATATGCTATAAGGGGTATAATCAACAACATCTTCACATCAGATCAAATGATTATTGAAATCCCCAATTTTCTCTTTTTGCATTTTTGTGATGGAAATCTCCCCTTACCAAAACCTGGAAAAATGCAATATGTTTTTCATAATTTGAACCGCCATTGCATTCCTCAAACACTTCCTCTTCCTTCATTTCTCCATTGAAAGTAGTGCGGTAGTACTGCAAAGTAGAACTTAAAATTATGTATACAATCTCTGGTATTCAGTGAGTATTGGCGGTGCTAGAATAAGATTGGTTCCACCTGAACTTCCACTAATATTGAGGCTAAGTCATCTGAAGTTAGTTCCTTAGGTTTCTTAGCTGCATGTAGAAATGTTTGCAAGATTTACAGAGGTTCCCCAAGCCCGATAACCAAAATTACACATGGTGCATGACTCTATTAGTCATCTCCAAAAAGAGGGGGATGCTAGAATTGAAGTGAAAGACATGACCTAGGTTAGTTTTATCGGACCCCCAGTGGGCGCTGTTGTACCTGTCAAAAAGTACATGGTGTGTGTTCCCTCTGCAAGGGTATGGGGATTCAGAGGCCTTCGCATGTGTATTATAATTGAGACAGTGAATACTTACTCACGGCGGCGAGGTGCCCTATATGGTAATTTTTTAGGCTGTTTTAGGGGACCGGCTCACGTGAGACGAGAGGCCCTATTGGTGGCCGGTGCTGTTGGGTTGCAGGCGGGCGGTTATGTTGGTGTTTTAAAGCTACTAGGAGCGTGGTGCTCTCTAAGTAGTATTAAATGTGTATGACTTGAAAATTTCTCTTATCTCTTTCAAGAGATAATGTATTTATAGAGGGTTTATGACATAAGGTTACCTCAGAAAAGGCCACTATCTACTCAATCAAATGATGGACAGTTGAATTTATATTTTAGAGGATGATGTCGTCAACAACGACTTTGACTTTGTGTTTATCCAAGACATGTCTTATTCCACATTTATTTTTCTCTAAGAGTGAATTTTTTTTTAAAGACGAGGCGATAACTACTTTCAAACGACCTCACAACGTCACCTCCTTTAGAGCGATCTCAGAATATCGCCCTAAACAAGACTTTTTACAAATATAACACTAAAGTGTTGATGCATCGTCAAACCAAATATACTTATATTACCATTAAAGATTGAGGATAGCAAAAGTGACCATTAGACTCGTACAAAGTGGTAAACTAATGCTTAAATCTCAGCTTAAAAAAATATATCAAAAAATATTCCGACTCTTTTCAAATATGATTATCTATTGAGAAGAAAAACAAATATATTATTATATGAATTATCTGCGTACTGTACAAATAGAAATAGTAAAAGAGGTTAGACTCCAACAACATGAAGAGATACTAATATAGGAGCATTTGTGAAGGAAAAATAATAATACTTATATCATTATCAAATTATGAATTATCTGCTCGTACTTATATGCATGCACTTGGAATTAAAAAGAAGGATATTCTTATACTCAATAGTCCATTCAGATTTGCCATGTGTATATTTTCGTTCTTATATGCATGCAAACCGAGGTCAAGGAATCATAAATGTATTATAAATTTGCAAGTGGTAACACAATAAATGTTCCTTTTTAGATAAGAATAATGTTTATCTTAGAGATTCTTTCATTCAATTAAGATTCCTGGTTCATTTTCATACTAGTAGCAAAACAAAATATAGACAAAATAGAGTCAATTCTATGATTTCTCAAATTCAAACTAGAATCTTCATGAGATTGAGCTTCACCACTTGTTTTATACAAGATCATGAAAAGATAAGAACTTTATACTTTTTCCATTCTCCAACCTCTATAAAAAAGACTAAACCATCACCCCATTATGCCATCACAACCAAAAATATTTCACTTCAAATTTCCATACTTTTCATCATGACTACCATTTCATTCAACCACAACAACCAAAAATCAAACAACATTCATCACCAAAAAGGACTCATCATTGAAGAAATTGAAGGACTCATAAAAGTCCACAAAGATGGACATGTAGAAAGACCACAGATTGTTCCCAACATCTCATGCAATTTTTCACCACAAAATGGTGTCATTTCAAGAGACATTACAATCAACAAACAAACTAATTTATGGACACGTGTCTATCTCCCAGCATCAGCCTCTCATAACAACAATAACCAGGTTCCTTTGCTTATTTATTTCCATGGTGGTGGATTTTGTGTTGGTTCTGCTTCATGGATTTGTTACCATGAATTCTTAATCAACCTCGCTTCCAAAGCAAATTGTGTTGTTGTCTCAGTTAATTATCGTTTAGCTCCCGAAAACCGTCTTCCTTCTGCTTACGACGATGCCTTCGATGCTCTCATGTGGATCAAACACGAAGCTTTATATAATAAAAACCAAAACTGGTGGTTGAAACATTGCGACGTTTCTTCTCTTTTTCTATGTGGTGATAGTGCCGGAGCTAATATAGCTTACAATGTTGTTGCTACGCGCTTAGCATCAAATTCAAATTCAAACACAAACACGTTTACGTGTTTGAATTTGAATCCGTTGTTTCTAAAAGGTATTATATTGATTCAACCTTTTTTTGGAGGAGAAGAAAGAACAAATTCTGAGAAAAATCTTCGTCAACTGCAAAATTCGGCGCTTAGTTTATCGGTTTCGGATACTTATTGGCGACTATCGTTACCTATTGGAGTTTCGGTTTCACGCGATCATCCATATTGTAATCCTCTTGCAACAAGTGGAATATCAAAGATGAGAGATTTGAGGGTTCCTTCTATTATGATATGTGTTTCGGAATTGGATATACTTCGAGATAGAAACTTGGAGTTTTCAAATAGTTTGGTTAAAGCTGGGAAAAGAGTTGAAAGTTATGTTTATAAAGATGTTGGACATGCATTTCAAGTGTTGCATAATTATCAACTTTCTCATGTTAGGACACAAGAAATGGTGTCTCATATCAAGAACTTCTTGTATAAGTAATTGCCCCTTTGCTTATATGATGTCTACATAGTTTTATTTTATAGTCTTAATCCGTTATATGCACACATGTTTCCAATAAAAAGATAGATGATGCTTAAAGCTTTATTACATGTAACTTATGTGAAAAATATTCATGAAATAAATAGAATAGATAGATTGAGAACAATAGGGTCGTTTTTCTGAATATTTTTATTCTTTAGAAACATTGTCTTTAACAAATAAGTGGCCAGTTCCAATTCGGGTATTCAAAGAGGAATGTGACAGTCAAAGCACTCTTTAAAAGGAAAGATGCTTTAGAATAAGATGTAATGGTGGCATACTCACATAGGACCATTCTGGGAGCATTACATACATTATTGGCAACATGGAGTTAGACTTCAATCATTTTATACATTATTGGCAACATGGAATTAGACTTCAATTATAGGGGCAATTATAATAAAGGACTTCTGACATTATTGTTTATATACACTTTTTTGCTAAACACTTTTAACTATAAAAAATATATCATGATAAACATTATAACATAAAAGTAATCTAATAGGTTTTAATCTATAAACTCGAGCAAATATTTTGATATAGCCGATATATGTATGTTGTCAGTAACTTTAAACCGTTAATTTAGTTTTGTTTTTTATCACTTATTTTTTTAGACAAAAATACTTTTTTTATCTTTTAATTCTACTATGGGGTCCAGTTTGGTCCCTTAACTTTAAAAAGTGGCAAGTTGGTCCTTTAACTTTTAAAATAATGTCACGTTTGTCCTTCTGTCTGTTGTCGTTAGTCAAATCTAGTAAAATGGTGTCACGTTTGTTCAGGTGACTTTTTTGTTGCTGACGTGGATATAACATGTAATATAACAATCCAAGTTTATTGTATCCTTCATTAACTCAGACACTTATACGACGAAGCCCTAAAATTGTTGCTGCGACGACGAATTGAAGGGAGAAATCTCAGTGAAGATGTGGCGAATTGAAGGCGCATAAGGTTATTTCATCAAAGATGTGATAAATTGAAGACAATTGAAGATGCGTTTATCAAAAGGTTAGTAAATTGCAATCTGTTTTAGGGTTTACGAATGTGTTAGGGTAATATGCGATTCTGTTCAGTTTTAAGGTTTATGTAATTGTTTTAGTGTAAACTCTAATTACTTATGTAATATGAATAGGTATAATGGATGCATACATAAATCTCAGAATTCATCATAGTGGTGAATTCATTGATGAAGGATTTACTGTATATGAAGATGAACTAGTAGATAATTTGAGAGTAAATGTTGACAAATGGAGTTATTTTGAGATAGTTGGTGTATTGAAAGACTTAGGTTATAGAGAGTTTGAGACAATATATTACAAGGACCCTTAATTTGAGATGAATGCATTTGTTGATGGCAAAGGTATTTTAGAAATTGCAGATCTTTATAGGGTGCACCAAAATGTTGATATTTGCATTCAATACACCTTGTCTCAACCTGACTATTGTGATGTTGTTATTGATAATGTTAATGAGGAAGAGTTACTTAATAAACTGCATGATGAAGCTGTTGGAGTTGAACAAGCCATTGTTGGGTTGGAGGAAAATGATGTTGGAGTTGAACAAGTTAATCATGCAGTGGAGGGATGTAATGTTGGAGTTGAGGAAGTTAATGTTGGAGATAATGAAGTTAATGTTGGAGTGGAACAAGCAACAACTGGAGTTGAACAAGTTAATGTTGGTGTAATGAATGATGACTTAAGCTCTGATGATAATGATGATGAAAATTACAATTATGATAGTGCTCTTGAAGTGGCTTTTAAGGATGAGTCTGATGAGTATGATGACATTGAGGAAGATGGATTTGCTAACCTAATTGGGTATGAAAGTGAGGGTAATGGGAAAGCCAAAAAACATAAAGAAAAGTCCATAGAAGATTAAAAGAGTGATAATGACAGTGGGGACATGCAAAGTGGATGTGATAGTGATGATAGTGGTGGAGTTCCGAGAAAAAAAACCCAATTTTCAGGCAGCCAAAAGACATGTTAGATTACAAATGGGAGGTGGGAATGTTTTTTAGTTCAAAGGGTGATTTTAAGGAAGCAATAACATCCTATCTTGTACAAAATGGTAGAGACCTAAGGTTCGTAAAAAATGATAGAGTTAGAGTAAGGGTTAAATGTAAGGTTGGTTGTGAGTGGGAAGCTTATTGTAGCAAGTTGTCAAATGAAGACTCTTGGCAACTTAGGAAAGTAATTGACAAACACAGTTATAATAGATAGTATAATGTGAACTTGATGAGTACAAAATGGTTAAGCAAGAGAACTCAAAGTAACTTGAAAAGCAATCCAAGGATAACCATAAAGGATATCAAGGAGAAGGCACAAAAAAATTAAATGTTAGGGTCAAGAAAATCAAAGCAATAAGAGCTAGATTTGCAGCTAGAGACTATGTTAATGGTTCTTTTTTGGGAGATTACACAAGAGTTTATGACTATTGTCATGAACTGTTAAAAGGCAATCCAAGGTCAACAGTTAAGATCAATGTTGATTATGTACACTAAGGTGTTGAGGATCACAAGCCACATTTTAGAAGGCTTTACTTATGCTATGCTGCCTGTAAGAAAAGCTTTAGTTTGTGCAGCCATGTACAAGAAGGTTTTATATATGCTATGCTGCCTATTGATGATGACAACATCAACAATTATGATGAAGGTATTGGTAATAACGTTCAACCCTATGATGATGTTGACCTAAGAAACAAACATCCCATGCCTCATAAACCTAAAAAGACTCAAAATTAAAGTGCTTATGTGATCGATGCATCTATCAAAATTCTCGGGAGCCTTAGAGTAAAAAAAGAGAGAAAATGTGAAAGTTCGTCAGGTCGTGTCTGTCTATATGTCTGTGTGACCCGAGTTTTGTAAAAGTAAGGAAGTAACTTTAAAGTACTAAGGCCTCTCTCTTTCTCTCTCTCTCTCTCTCACACACACACACACACACGCACACACACACAAAAAAAAAAAAAATCCTTTTCAAAATGTTTTTTATCTTACAATTTTTTTTATTTCTAGGCCAAACCAAGTGATTAATAAGTTGTCCAATCTCTTTTCAAAGCCTTTTTGAACTAATCAATTGATTGGATATTTAAGCCAATTGATTGGACAAACTTTTTCACTTATATAACATATTGGAGCATAATGTCAATCGATTAACTAAGAGATTGTAATAACACTTTAATGTCATACAACGATTATATATCCAATATTTCCCTAATCGATTAAAAATGTGTTTTCTAATCAATTTGAATGTTATGCTAATCAATTAGATAATTAATTCGGCCCATGGATTACTTTTGTAATTATTTTTCTAATTCTTATATAAAGAAGGCACACCCTCACTTAAAGTCACGCCACTTTCCAATGTTTTACTATTTCTTTGGAAATTATCTCTCTATTCTCCTTCTCTCTCTTTCTAGAAAATATTATTTTCACTTTATATTGCCTTAGTGTGTAAGTAAAGCTTTGCTTGTGAGGAAGGAATATTTTGTAAGTGGTCATGTTGATCGTTTATATTCTTAAGGGTGCGATACTCTTAAAAAATCGAGTTTGGTTATTGAGATAAATCTGTCATAAAATCTCTATATTTGGTTTCTTAAGTTTTGTCGAAAAAATATTTGTTTTGGTTACTGAGATAAGCTATAAACCTCTAAATGGTTCATTAGCTTAGCCAGGGGTAAAGGCTGTCATTGGTTGGGGATAATCTTGTAAAAATCTCAAGATCAGATTGTATAAGGTTCGTGGACATAACCTTTAAAAGCTCAAAAGTTTATAGTCATAACTCTCAATAAGACCTCTTGGGGACAAGATTAGGCCAACGTTCGGCCAAACTTGTATAAGTCTCTAGTGTAATATTTCTAACCTTATCCTTTTATTTTCTGCAATTTACTTTCAGTACTTTATTTCCACTGCAAATTAATCACTTAAATTTACTAATACAATCTTAATTGAGAAAGGTTTAAAATCAATCACGAATTTTGAATACCACAATTCACCCTCTCTTATGCTTGAAGTCACTTGTCCAACAAGAAGTATGTCACTTCATTAAACTGATCCTCTATAATTTTGGTGCCTTTATCTTGTTTCTTAACTATTTACTTTCTAGCCATTTATTTTCATGGCAATTCCATTTTCTTATTTCTGCTACTTTTATTTTGTTTGTTTTACAAAAAAATTTCAAATTATGTTTTTGTAAGATATTTTATTTTGAAAATAGTATTTCAAACCCGCACAATTTACCCCTTCTTTTGTTTGGACTTTAGAGTCTCATGTCCAATAGAATATTCTAAAAATATACCTTCATTAGTTTTACCTTCAAAATTTTCAAGAGTATCATTCCTATTATTGAGAATAAAACATTTGAATCCGAACACATTGAGATTAGAAATATTGGAATTCTTTCATTTGTATAACTCATATGACGCCTACTTTAGAATCGATCTTATTAAAACACTATTCATTACATAGTAAGTCATGTCTACTGCATCATCCTAAAAGTGCTTAAAAAGGTTAACTCCATCACTTTTATCACGACACCAATACAAAAACTCCCATAAGAAAACTCTCACTCTCTTGGCATCAATGCAACTTTAGTGAAAATGCAAATATAAAAGAAATGAGAGAATAAAATGCTAGAAGGGTTTCTATTCAAAAAATTGGTGTATTTTAAAACGAGGACATGCCTCCATTCTATAGAAAACAAGTTGTCTCAAAAAGAAAAACATACATGCACCATTTCAATAAGTTAACGTATTAAATAGATGTACTAATCGATTAAATAAGTTAAATTAATAATGTTTTAAAAATCACGCCATTTAAACATTATTAACCTTCTTAATCGATTATGAGGCATTACATGTTGATCGAGCGACTCCAAATACAAAAGAGGGGTGAATTGTGATATTTAGAAACCAAAAATATTTTAATAATATTTTATCAAAAATTGTTTATATTGGTCTAAAAAAAGATAAAGCAAAGGAGAAGAATGGATTAAAGAGGAAAGAAAAATAAATTACAAAAAGTAAAGAAATAGAGTTAGAGAGATTGCATCAAAGGTTCATAGATGTTTTACCTACCACTTGACCTACTCTTGTCCCAAGAGTTCAGTTTTAAGAGTTATGCAAATAATAAGTCTTAATCTTTTAAGGATATACCCACAAATCTTCTTACAACAAATAAGAGATTTTACATAAGTCGATCCACAAACCCAACAAAGCTTTTAATAGGCTAAGCACATTAACTAAACAGGTATTTTAATCGGTTGATCTCAAGAATCAAATAGATACTTTCACAGGCTAATCTTGAAAGCCAAACAAAGATATTTCTAAGAGAATCACACGCTCCAGCAAGAACAAGTGCAACACAACACAAATATAACCAAACCCCATTAGTATTTTTCACTCTCTTGACATTAAGACAACTTTGATGAGGAATAATAAAATAGAAAAGAAGAGAGTAAAAAATGAAATAGTACATTTTTAATTTTAAAAATATTGGATAAGTGACTCTAAACACAAGAGACATATGAATTGTGTAGGTTTAAGAAACAATGTCCAATTAAAAATAAATATGATTGTTTAAAACAATTTTATAAATCTAACAAAGAATATGCAACATAATAAGAAAAGAAAAATAAAATAAAGGAAAGATGGGCACACATGGAAATAAATGAATAGAGAAAATATAAAGAGATAAGGGTTTAGTGAATTGCACCAGAGAATTATAAAGGTTCGACCTACCCCATTGACATACTCTTATGCGTAAGAACTTCTTCTTTAGAGTTTCCACTATACATGTGAGCTTTTTCATAAATTATCCCAACAAACCTTCTTACAACCAAACATGAGTTTTACACCGACTATCCTCTAAACCAAACATGTGATTTTACACCAAGCCAATCTCAAAGTTTTCCTTAACTGATTTAGAAGCATTAGAAATGAGTTAATAACTTAAGCATATCATCTTAATCGATTAAAAATTGTAAAAACCCACCTAATTTATTAAATAAGTAAGTAATCAATTAAGGATGCATATAAAAAAATTCAGGTGTTTTCATCAAATAAGAGATGCTTCAAAACATATTTATGCGTGTGTTGTTGGGTGCAGGTGTGAGTGGTTAAAGTTCCATATTGCCTATAAATGGGTGAAATGCTAGATTTATAAGAGAGAGGACCCATTTACTTAACAACTTAAGGTTTTGGGTTGAGATATGACATCTCCTTGTCTTGTGATCATGGAGCATTGGTCCCATTGGTACTTCCGACTCTCTTGGACACTTGGTTGAGATATGCTGTCTCCATCTCTTGTGGTCCTGGAGAACTGGTCTCATTGGTACTCCTGACTTTCTCGGACACTCTCCAACAGTGGTATTAGAGCCGTGGTACGACTTGGTGGGGAGCGTGAGTTGGATCTGGTGTTGGATCATGTTATATGATGTGGGGGTGAATGTTTGGTGCAAATGTGAGTGATTAAAGTTCCATATTGCCTATGAATGGGTGAATGTTGGATTTATAAGAGAGATGACTTATTTACCTAACACTTTAAGGTTCTGAGTTGAGATATGACGTCTCCCTCTCTTGTGGTCCTGGAGCATTGGTCCAATTGGGGCTTCTGACTCTATCGGGCACTCCCCAACATGTCTGTTAGTGTGTGTGAGTTGCTTTAATATCTCAAGAGTTACTCTTATACCTTTACATTAAATTTATCACTCAGACACACATTAAACGTGAGACCATGCAAGTTTTCACACCTTTTCTCTTTCACAGTTGTGAAGCTTCAAGTTCCCTTACGTGTTTCAACATTGATTTATCACTTTATCTATAGTTTGACTCTTTTAACTAATGAGACTTTAGATAACTTCTTTGATCAAACAACATCATTAGAGATTCATCGAAGACTTAAATGAATGTCATTTGACCTTAGGTTTATTAACATAAAAACCACCAAGAGCACATAACAATTGCAAATAGTTGTACTTGCAAGCACATAGATTCACATTATCTGCATTTTTTATTACGACAACACGTCTCTCATGAAGGTGGTAAACATGAAAAAAATAATTGATAAAATATTGAAGTGTTTAAACCCCCCTCGCAAATAGAGAGATTATACTTTACTCCCAATAAATGTAAAGATTTAAAGAAATATTTTAACATATTAGATATTTTTGATTATACGATGATGAAAAAAATGTGTGAACTTATATATTTTTGTACAACTATAATGTGTCTGTCACTTGTGAAATTTAACTCTAAAGATGAGCGAATAAGAGTAAAAGATGGCAAGAAGGTGACATGCAATATGTCCTTGTACAACATCAATGTGTCAGTCACGTGTGAAATTTAAGTTCAAAGGAGGGGTGAAAAAGATTAAAAGGGGGGCAAGATGATGATGTGTATCATGATCCTTCTTACTGGGACCATGCTGATATTTCACAAGAATTTGCAAGTCAACTGTCTCAAAGATCCTTTAGGGTGTGTTTGGTTCGGGGTAGATGGAGGGGAGGGGAGGGGAGGGGAGGGGAAATTTTTAATTAAATATGTTTGGTTCAAATTTTAGGAGGGGAGGGGAGGGGAGGGGAGGGGAGCAAAATCCCTCCAAAACACACTTTTTGGTTCCCTCCGAATTGGGGGGATTTGGAGGGGAGGGGAGGGAATATGAGTTTTGATATTTAAAAAATATTATATTTACTAAAATATCCTCAGTTTAATTTTATTATTTCAAAACTATTTGTTAACTTTTATGTTACTGTTTTTTCTCGATTGTTTTCATCAATTTATTATAATTGTTCTTCACCTTCAAATTATTTTATAATTTTTATAATTAACATAAATCATAATCATTGTCTTTTTTTTATAAAAAAAATTATGTTTCGTTATATTCATTTTTTTCTTTTAATTTTGTTATGTACTCTATCATATTTTCTTTTATATCAAATTGTAAACCATATCATTTTATTTATTTTTGTTTATTCATTTTATTAAATATTTTGAACCATTAATATTTAGTAATAAGTTATTTTATATATTTGTTTTGTTATATGATTCATCACAATTTAAACGATGTTATTGGCATATAGTTTAATTTATGTTGGAAAGTTATAAGTCGAATCGATTGTACTCAATTTTTTAACTTTAGTGACAAATAAATATTTTTTTAATCACTCAATATTAGAAATTTTATTACCAAGAAAAATACGCACGAATTTTTCACATTTTAATATCATATAACTTATATAAGATCATAAGGATAAAAATGTAAATTATTAATAAAACCCCTCCCCTCCCCTTCTGAACCAAACACATTTTTAATTAAAATCCCTCCCCTCCCCTCCCCTCCTCTCTTTTGAACCAAACACTTATTTGATTAAAAAATTCCTTCACCTCCCCTCCCCTCCCCTCCCCTTCATTAAAATCCCTCCCCTCCCCTCCCCCTCATTTGAACCAAACAGACCCTTAGGAAACCTTCATAGGCACTCTTAAGTCAATCGTCAACTATGTCTCCAAAATATACATACCTGTTACAATTTCTTATATTTTATATGACTATATTGAAGATATTTTTAACAGGAAATCATATGGAAATTGTAGTTTTTGTATTGTTAAAAATTTGTTTGGATGAGATGAAGGAATTTGGTCATTGTTTTGAAACTAGTCATATAGTAAAATTTACAATAATAAACGTTTATTAAGACATTTTACAAAAGATTTTAAAAGGTGCTTAAAAACTAAATGAATTTATAGTTGATATTTTTACAATAAAATTTTAAAATGATTCATTTTATTTTGTATAAATTGGATATTCTGTGTACGTAACTGCATAGTCTAACTCGAGGTAAAAAAAATCATAATTGGCGGCAAAATTCTTTATAAGAGATTTAAAATAATTTATTTATTAATAGTTGATGATATGATTATATTTATTAATTATTTTAGTTGTATATAATTATTTTTATTTTTTTTGCAAAATGAAAATAGAAAAAGGGCTGATGCATTGATATTATACTTTTTTTTTCCCATTATTAATCAATAACGATTAACCATTTTAAACTAATTATAATTATAATTATATGATATAACATAAACTAATTATAATTATAATTATATAATATAACAGAATAATATATATGAGAGTCCAAAAACCAACAAAATTACTAGTTTATTTATGTGAAATGAAAATAGACGAGTTTAGACACGAGAACGCGAAAAGGAGGTAATCTGAAATTTACACACCAATCTGTGATCCAAGCAACTTCTTCTTCTTGCTTTAAACACATCAACCAATCAATCAATCACATAACATTGTAGCGAGAGAGATATTCAAGTATACAGCATCGCGAAGTGGAAGTTGAATTCTCATGTCAAAGATTCCGATGGCGCCGGCACCGCTATCGCGGTTCGGCGTACTGGTGGCGCAGCTGGAATCCATAGTCTCTTCATTTGCTCACAAATCTCCCGAGCCACTCCTCTGCTTCGATCTCCTCTCCGATCTCATTTCCGCCATCGACGAGGAGACCAAGGTCATTTCCTCCACTTCCATTTCAATTTCATCGCATCTCATTCGATTTCAATTTTCCCGCAATTTTCAATGTTTCTTTCAGATTTGGTTTGAGATTCCATTGATCTTTTTGTTAATCACTTTATTTTGATTCGTTCACGTTTGTATTTGTTTGTATCTATTTGTTGTAGTAGATTTACTCTACATTGTGTTGTATCAGTTCGGATTAACTGTTTTTTTTTTCATTATCGTTATTTGATTAGTGATTAGCTATACTATAGTTGTTAAACTCAATGTATGCTGAAGAGAACAGTTTGAAGATTCAAATTGGTAACCTAAGGTCATGTTTGGATAAACAACCTAATTAAGCGCTAGTGGTATACAATTAGCTATTTCTATGACTAAATAAGCTATAAGCAGTTTTCATTAACTATCCTAGAAGATTATGAAAATAGGCTGAAAACAACTTATGATAAGCTGTTTCCACAAGTTATGCCGAAGTGTCTCACTATTGCTTATGCTAGTAGATAAGCTTAAATAAGCTAATCCAAACCGTCCGTACGTCCTAGATGAAGCTCTTACTGGTTTTACAATGGATCTTATATATAATCTAAAGCTCCATAATTAAACTAATTAAGTGCTAGTGGTATAAAATTAGTTATTTCTATGAGTAAACATAAAATAAAGTCTAACTATAAGCTATAAGCTGTTTTCATTAACTTCCCCCTAAAGAGATTATGGAAATAGGCCGAAAACATCTTATGATAAGCTGTTTCCATAAGTTATCTCAAAGTGTCTCACAATTGCTTATGCCACTAGATAAAGTTAAATAAGCTAATCCAAACTGTCCGTACGTTGAAGATGAAGCTCTTGCTGATTTTATAAATTGGATCTTATATATAATCTGAAGCTCCCAAATTACCAGGAGAGTCAATGTTTTTCATTTGTAATTTTTCTAGAAAGATTTTCGGCATGGGTTATTGATATATGATACTGAAATATATAACTTGCAGGACAATATTTTGGTGTGGCAAAGGAGATGTGAGGATGCATTATATTCCTTACTTGTTATTGGTGCAAAACGGCCTGTGCGTCACTTGGCATCAGTAGCAATGGCAAAGATCATATCCAAGGGAGATGGGATATCGATATACTCTAGAGCAAGTGGTCTTCAGGGATTTCTTTCTGACGGAAAGAAGAGCGAACCTCTGAAAATTGCTGGTTTGTTGAAATAAAAGATTTCTTGAACTTTTAGATGGATATTATATTGTCGCATTGCTTGTAAGGGATTCTTCTGATAGATGTTGAATACTTGACTATCCTTATCTGAAGAAGGCTACTGATTTTGTTTATTTATGGTGCTATTTTCCCTCTCCATGATTCCAAATAAACTTAGCATCATAAATTCATAATACAATGTTTGCATAGTTGAAGCAGCCACGAGCACAGCACCAAAGAGAAGCCTTAAACATAACTCTGTGCCATAATAAGTTTAGGGGAAAATACACACCCTTATGGTTAATCAAACCTCTTAACACAAGTAGTTTTCGTTTTGATTTTTCATGTTTTCTTTTGATTGCTCCCGGTATGACATGCCTCTTTACACCATATTTATGTTATATTTCATGCTGCATGCTTTTTACTCACTCCAAGATAAACAACAACAACAACAACAACCAAGCCTTACCCCACTAAGCGGGGTTGGCTACATGAATCAAATTACGCCATAATGTTTTATTAAAGACCATGTTTCACTCCGGGATGAAATATAAGCAAAAATTGACCAAATTATGCATATTATCAGACTGTTGATATTACATTTAATCTATAAAGTCTCAATAAAAAATGAAGTCTATTTCCTAAATTACCTTCTATGACTAATAAATTGGTTCATTGGGAATATAAAGAGTTAAAATAAATGAGGGGAATTTTAGAGATACTATCATTAAATAAGAGAGAAGTAGTACTAGTAAACATTTGTATGTATTTCATTCCAAAAAACATGAGGTTAAGTTTGCTTATATTTCATTCAAGAGAGTATATTGGATACTGGTTTTTCCAGTGTTTCCTGCATTTAATTAGTCATATTATGTGAGGTTTCTTTTGTTTTTTTTTCCAGTAATTTTATTTTTCTGAATATGATATGTTTATAGGTGCTGCACAATGCTTGGGAGAATTGTATAAGCACTTTGGGAGAAAAATTACTTCAGGTTTACTTGAAACAACCAACATAGCAGCTAAACTTATGAAATTCAATGAGGTATTTTCTTACAGCTTGCTTGTTTACATGTTTAAATTACCGAGGCACAGTGAGTTGCCAAATATAAATGCCTTATAGAAGTTTCCCTTGGTTGTTGTTGTTGTTGATTTATGCATACATGTTTTCTCTTGTCCATGAATTTTTAATATTTTGAGTCTACCTTTGAATTAGTTTTATCTTTCGATTGCTTTTCCATTCTCTGTTTAAGTTGAAAGTTTCACTGTTTGATTATTTTTAATTATACTAAAATTTAAGATGCCTGAAAACTAAATGTTGAGTAACAAGATTGACTTCTTAGCTGAACAACATTGTTCATTAAATACTCTGGCTCTTGGTTGTGGAGAATGTGTGTTTCCCATCACTAGAGAATTTAATCAACTTAGTTAAAAACAAGGTCACCTTTGCACCCCGGTCCATCCTCCTCCTTCTCCCACTGCCTTCATTTCTAGAGCGCAACTCCACCTCCTTTTCTCATCTCTTGCATTTGTAACCTCCTTTGCCCCATCTATAAGCACAATGCAATCCACCAATTACGACTTTTTGAAGCAGTTTGTTGAATTTCAACTTCATTTCTAGAGCACAAATCCTTCACCTCCTTTTCTCACCCCTTGCTTTTGTAACCTCCTTTGCCCCATCTATAAGCACAATGCGATCCACCAATTACAATTTTTTGAAGCGGTTCATTGGATTTCAACCCGAGGTGTTCTACTCCATAGGCCACCTATACTGATTTCTTGAAATGGTTGCAGTAGCGCCCATCCTCATGCTCCATTAACTCTATTGTAAAAACTTGTAATTTTGTTGCCAGTTTCTCCCAATCATTTTCAATTGGTTCGATTATGGTACCATTGATCATGTTGTGGGTAACAAATCCTTGTCTTCACTCTAGTATGTTCTTCATCGTTAGTTTGGTAAGTCAATTTTGGGGGGCCATCCATAGTTTGCATCTTGTAGTGTTAAATATGTTTGGATCTCTTAGAATTTGGGTCGGACCTAACTCATCCCTATAAAACCGGCTTGTAAGGTTAGGATTGCCCCCACTAATAAACACAATACTGACCATATCTCTAGGCAATGTGAGACTAAATCTACCCCTTCAAAGCCAACACAATGAAGGTGTTAGGGGCTGGAATGACGCAAGCCAAAGTGCTGCAATTAAGGCCACTAGGGGCGGACTGCAAAGTCCAACACTCCCCCTCACGCTTGGGACCTCAACGAGCCCAAAGCGTGGACGATGCGGGAAGCCCAGCAATAGATCTAGGATAGGCTCTGATACCATCTCAAAATTTGGGTTGGACCTAACTCATCTCATTCCTACAAAACCGGCTTGTAAGGTGAGGATTGTCCCCACTAATAAACACAACACATGCCATATCTCTAAGCAATGTGGGACTAAATCCCCCCCTTCAAAGACAACACAATGAAGGTGTTAGGGGCTGCAATGAAGGCAAGCCAAAGTGCCACAATTAAGGCGACTAGGGGCGGACCGCAATTAAGGCGGAAAGTCCAACAGGATCTCATACCAAAAGTTAGCTCAAAGGGTGAGTTTTCCCTCACATATTTAAGCATCCAACAGTTTAAGTAATGCGAGACTCTAAGCAAAGTGGGACTCCAACACAACTTCAACACCCTCCCTCACGCCTAGCGTGGAATCTGGGTCCAATTTCCACACACTGCAGTCCTTAACCTGACTCTTATGCCATGTTAAATATGCTTGGATCTCATCCGGGTGCGCCTACATATTTGAACATCTAACAGTTCGGGAACCTAAGTAATGTAGGACTCCAACACAACTTCAACATGAAGTACATAATAAAGCTCCAAGGAAAGGTTTTGTCTATGAAAACTAATGCTGTACGCAGATTATGTGATGTTTTGATGTTGATGGGCTGACTCTCTCCAAATGACAGGCGAATTTTTGATATATATATATATATATATATATATATATATATATATATATATATATATATATATATATATATATATATATATATATATATATATATATATATATATATCCAGAATTTTTTATATATAGGACTTATCTAATGAAAATGTAAGAAGCATGAAGCGGTTGCTCGTCAAGTATATAAATTCAGAATTCGAGTTTCATCGTTGGCGACTTTTGATAATGACAATTTAGGTTTGGAAAGGTTACGCCAATAACACTCATTTGTGGTAATCAAACTGCATTGCATACTGCGTCAAATCTAGTATTTCACGGGAAGACCAAGCAAATTGCCAAAGATTGTCATTTTGTCAGAAGATTTTATGTCTAGACATCTTTATTAGCTTTGCTAGTTCAAATGATCAATTGAAGATGTTTTTACAAGTCTGAGGGTCCTCGTGTGTATCTATATATTTATGCATTTGAAATGATGTAAATAAGTAGTTATGGTTTATTAGTCTCTTAAATATAGAAAATAGGGTAGGATTAGTATTTTTCATTTTATTATGACTTATTGTATATGACATAGCTCCACTATGTAATACGCATAGATTCTCTCATTTGCTTTCTCATTTTCTCTATTTCTCATCAGAAAACACTTTTTATTTTATTTTATTTTTAATTGTAGCCTTCTCTACTTTCTTTTAATAAATTTGTCATGTCTCTCAAACTTTAGGAGTTTGTAAGACAAGAGGCATTATATATGCTTCGGAATGCTTTAGAAGGCTCTGGAGGTAGTGCTGCTTCAACAGCGTATTCAGAGGGGTTCCGTCTTATAATGAGGTCTGCCGCTGGGGACAAGTCGTTTGCTGTGAGAATAGCTTCCGCAAGATGTTTGAAGGCATTTGCTAGCATTGGTGGTCCAGGCTTAGGTGTGGCAGAACTTGACAATTCTGCATCTTATTGTGTCAAGGCAGGTATTTTGTCTTAAATTCATCTCTTTCACTAATAAACACTGCAATCATTTGGTGAAAAATCACAGTATTCGTTACTTGTCTTTGTACTGCTGCTTCTGACAGGCTCTTGAAGATCCTGTTGCATCAGTCCGTGACGCCTTTGCTGAAACTTTGGGTTCCTTGCTTGCCCTTGGAATGAATCCTGAAGCACAGGTTTCTATATATATACACTTGTTTTCTCTGACTTTTCCTCGATTCTTACGTCCTTCATAAATTCCATCTCCTAAATCTTACTAGATTCAACCAAAGGGAAAGGGCCCTTTACCTCATGCAAAAAAGCTAGGTGGATTGCAGAAGCATTTGATTTTGGCTTTTACAAAAGGTAAAATGCTTTTGTTTGGATCGCTGTATTTTTGTTTGCTAAGATGGCGATAATATATCATGGCAGATCCTTGCTTAACGTGGCCCAACCTTCCCTCTCCCCTCTAATTTAAGTATAGAACCTTACCTAGGTGGTTCTGCATGTAAACAATTTACTCTATCCGTTTTAAAATGAGCGTCGTTTTAGCAAATAAAATTTATTTCAAAATGAATGTCATTTTCATTTTTCAATGTAGCAATGATTGCTATTTTTTGGAATGTGTGGGTTAGGCCTAACTCACCCCTACAAAATCGGCTTGTAATTGTAAGGTGAGGGTTGTCCAAACTTTATAAACACTACACATGTCATATCCCTAAACAATGTGAGACTAAATCCTCCCCTTCAAATCTAGCACAATGAAGGAATTGGAGGCTGCAACGAAGGCAAGCCAAATGTTGCAATTAGGTGACTAGGGGCGGACCGTAATGAAGGCGTAAATTCCAACACTATTTTTTCAATTGTCATTTAATTATTACTATATACACTACTTTCAATACATTATTAAGGTTAATTTAGTAAAAATGTAGTGCCTTTTCACAATTTTATTACATTCCTTAAACTACACTCAGTTTGAAACGAAGGGAGTAATGTTTAAGACCTAACCCTAACCAACTGTGCCCCTTACCAAACTTTTCAAACAAAAATTTATTTCAATAACATTATCAATCATAATACTTGTTTCAAATTAAAAAATGTTTTCACGTTATAAAATTGATTAGTTTTAAGAGACTTTTATGTAAAGCAGAAGTTAATATTTATTTGTTTTAATCATAAAATTGTCTTTTTTTTACATTCTCTCTCATCTACCACACTCGTTATAATCAAATTATTTCTCCGAAGCTACTAAAAATAGATTTTGGGTATGATCAAATTTAGTTTATTTATAGATTTTGGTAATTTTCAAAAGCTTAAACACACTGACTGATAGAATTCATAGTAGAGTCATTTATTTTCTGTAACAAACTTTTCTTTTTCATTCAAAGTCAGTTACAAAGAGAGGGTCTGGTAGTTACAACAATACACTAGATATTTCTATACTACTGTTCATATAGTAAAGAATTGAAGTTATCAAAGCCAACAATGTCATGCTGTGCTTGTTCAGGTTGAGGGAACAATGAGTACAGATGAATCCGGTAGGCCGGTGTCCAGCATCGTCCTATCGTCATGTCATGCTGTTCTTTCTCTTCACTTTTACCTACATTAGCCGGTTCATAAAAAAGTTCACTTTTAGCCCAAGCCCTTATTAGGGGGACACATGAACTATTAATGAAAAATCACTTGAATGCTGGTATTATCTATTTGACCATTTTTGAAGAAAGAATGATTAATTATAAGTGTGTTAAGGATGACAGCTGATTGAATTTATAAGTTTACATCGAGTTAGTGAAAAATGGGTTATGCTTGGCCATTTGGGCCTTCCTCTTACTGATTGCCATGAGTGCTTGTCTGCATTAGATAGATGAATGAATATTACTTTTAATGCCTGTGTCTATTAATAAAATTTTCAATATAGGATTCAAGTTGTTTTACTTGTTTACATATCCTTGGAGAACATATTCATTGTTTTTATTTGGGATTTGTTACTATTAATCGAAAATAATAAACCAAAGGTAAAAGAATGATGGTCTTTGCGTTTCTTTTGACATTGTGCTTCAGATATATTATGTGAAGAGACCTTGTTTACAAGTTTTATAATTGTAGTAAATAATATTAAATAATAAAGCATACAGCTTGTGGAGAGTCACACGTTATATATGATTAGTGTTTATAAGTGGTGGACATCACTCATCTTACAAGTCAGTTTTGGAAAGATGATTTGAGGCCAAAAGAAAATGGTATTAGAGCATATCCATCCGATCACCTACCATATTATCATGCACCAAACCAATAGCATTGGGTGTGAGGAGGTGTGAGGCACCCTTCACTTTACATGCCGAATTTGTAAAGATGAGTTAGAACCCAATTTAAAATCTAACAAAGCTAAAATTGCAAAATTAAAACAATTATACTAATGGAAAATCTCATGTATCTAAAAATTACAAATGTAAAATCGTCTCATTATTTTGATAAGGCTTCCAATGACCGTGTACATCTTTTGTGGGCATGTAATGACATTAATTACTTTGATTCAGCAAGTGGAGTACGTTCAAGGCATGTTCGGGTTGGCCTGACTCTGTCTTGGGTATTCTTTTTACAGGTAAATCTTGATATTTCTTTGATAGGTGTTCAACAAACCGTGTGTTTAGAGGCGTTCTTCTAACCTCCTTGTTGATATTTGTATATTGGGTATCATTATTATTTCATTTTGTTAGAAAAGTCTGTCTTATTTTATATTTTATCAAGGGTCTACATGCCCTTATTCTGCTATTTTCAGTATTTGGACATTATTGAATTCTTTCCAATTGAATAAACTTATCCTTTGTTTTGTTTTGTTGAAAGATCAAATAAACCTTATTGTTTTTTACTGTCTTTATTTCTTAATTTTGATTTGTTACTTTTATCCTTTTCTAGAACACTGACTGCTAGCATTAGCATTGTTCATCCTTTTCTATGCTTTAATTATGCTAGGAACATTTCTATCAATTTACTACCGTCTTACATTTCTTAATTTTGCTTTGTCACTTCAATTTTTTTCCTTCCTAATCACTGACTGCTCCTCATCTTTTTCTATGCTCAGTTATGTTAGCTACTTTTCAAAAGAATTTTTCTATCAATAATGAAAAGTGTTTTTGTCTATACACTTCAGGCCACTTTTTGTACTTCTCATTAATGTTGGGAGGGATATGGAGTTTGAGTTGAAGCTTTATAGAACTTTTCGTATTTTGTTATTTGCTTGGCTTTGGTGTTTAACTGGAGTAGAAATATAAATACAAAGATTTTGTGGGTTGTTGTTTATAGCTGTGAAAAGTCTTTTGGTTTATTGCATTATGATTTGTATAATCTTGAGTGCATCTTGTGCACAAGTCTTCTCTCTTTATTTCAATTGGCTTAGTATATATAAAGATTGTTTCCTTTAGTAGTTTGTCTTGGTTGAGCTTTTATTCTCCAGCAATTTCTATTTTGCAGGCAATTCGTATAAAATATCTACATCCAGATAGCGAGCTACAAAGTTATGCATTGCAAGTTATGGAAATGCTCCGTGCTGAAACTTCTGTTGATGCCCATGCATTGGTATTTTTTTCTTTCAATAATTTGTTCTTTTTATTTTCTCTTTTGCTGTTGATTTGTTTTATGATGTGCATTTATTGAGATAAAATGGCAGTGAATGGTGGTAGAATACTGTGTATGGGTCCTAATATTGAATCAGTGAAAGATACTAGTGGGCCTTTGCTTAAAGCAAACTGCTAGAATTTTCAGCCACTGGTTTCCTTTAAGATTTCTAGTTTTGTAAACTGTTGAGCAGAGCGTCTTAATCTTGCTGCAGGCGTGTGTTCTTTATGTTCTTCGTGTCGGTGTAACAGATCAAATGACCGAACCTACTCAGAGGGATTTTTTGCTTTTCCTAGGAAAGCAGGTGCAGCTTTTTTTATGTCCTTCTTGCATTGATTTCATCATATGGTTGTGCACTGAATCATTCACCCCTACCCTCTTTCCCCACTTTTTGGCTTATAGCTCCAGTCACCTGAAGCTGGTCCTTCCATGATGGTGGCGGCCTTACGAACAGTGTCATATACTCTAAAGACTTTGGGAGAGGTAATAAGATTTAGGTTCTTTTATAAAAGGAGTAAGTATGGCTGGGACGTCATGTGCTTTTCTCAATTTGTCGTTTTGCAGGTTCCCTTTGATTTTAAAGAAGTTCTTGACAACACTGTAGTTGCTGCGGTGTCTCATTCTTCAAAGCTGGTGAGCTCGTGATAGTGTGCATACATACATACGTGCACCTATGCATATATTAATACTATTGCTGCACTTAGTTTTGGATTTTATTGTTGTTTTGGTTTAACACGTCATCTTCTTTGTGCTTTTGGATAGAAATAGTATAAAGTAATTGTGATATTCCCTTGTAGATAGTTTTTTCTGGTAAATGTGCAGCGAAACATGATGGCTGAACTTCAATTAGAATGACTATCTCTGGGAGATAAATGGAAACCCCTTTATTTTTGAGCTCTGCGCCTTCTTATCAGAAGGTCTTTGAGATTTAAATGCGCTCCTTTTTCCTAATTATGGGTTTTTTTTTTCTTAATTATTCAAAATGAAATTTGAGTTCTATATTGATTAGGAAGATGTGATGTTGCTCGATGGCGGTAAAAATTGAAAAACTTTTATGGGAGATGACATTAAGGAAAGTTTGAATAGATGTTTGTGTATGTAATTTTATTAGGATGATGGTTGAGTGATGTTAGAAATGTAACACTTGTGTGATTAATTTGTTTAGCATAGTTTGTTTTTTGTCATTTTCATTTTTTAATGTAGTAACTAAATTTAACCACGCTGTAGTAATTTTGTATACTTTAAGCTCCGGTGGTTATATGGGATCATGTGTATTTACTAGAAATATAAATAGAATGAATATACTATGAAGTACGAATATCCCAAACACGACTGTGATACTGACATGGCGACATAGATAATAATTTGAAAATTTTAATAAATTGAACATAATCAAAAGTGTAAGTGCAGGTGTTTGATACTGACACGGACATGGACACCTTTTTTTTAGAGGTGTCGGTGCTACATAGGCATGTACCGAACAGTGATTTTAACCCTACATTATCAAATCATGTTTGACTGGCTCCTTGACAGCTGATTTTAACCTCGCAGTGTTAGACGACTAGCTCCTTGACAGTTAATTTTACCCCGCATTTGAGAGCTTATAGTTTCCACTGAATTACTCTAGAAGCAATCTGGAATTCTTAAAAATGTATTTATTTATTTATTTTTTTGCATGCCTTTATCCAATTTGAAATACTTTTGATCGTGTTCCTGTTTGTGCGGAATATGGAATCAGAGCATAATTCTCATATTCAGGCTCTTATGTCTTGTCCCTTTGTAATAGCGTTTTGAAATCGGTATATTGTTAGGTTCGGATTGAGGCTGCTTTAGCATTACGTGCAATGGCTGAAGTTGATCCAACTTGTGTCAGTGGTTTAACTTCATATGGGGTGACCAATCTTACTGCTTTAAGAGAGAGTGTTTCTTTTGAAAAGGTAAAATTCTTCAAACTTTATGGTAATCTATATTTCAATGCTTCCTTTATTATTATTGATGATTTTTATTTGTTGCAAAAGCATTTGTTATTGATAAAATAGTTTTTATTAACAATAATTTGAAAAGAGTACAACGGAAGCTACATCAAATTTGTGCTTTATCCAATTTAGAGAAAAACATTTTGTTGGGAAACAATCCAAAAGTAGCGATTTATTGAATGGAATAGTTGATCCATGAGCTATTACAGCAAGGAATATAGCACCAGAGTAAGAACTCGTTCAGAAAAGACATGTTCTCTCTGCCTAAACTTTCGTACCTAAAACCTCATCTTTCTCCAAAGTACTCTTCGCTGTCACTAACATCCTACGCCTAGCCATAAAACTAACTAGCTTGCCCACTTCTCTTCTTCCTTTTATACACTCTCTACACCTTGGGTCTTGTGAGATGCATGCCCCCAGGAGTTTACCCAAACCATGATCTTCATCTTCTGTTTTGGCCTAGCTCCTCCTGTGTTATCCTTGTCTCTTGCTGGAAAACAGTCCTGTCCTCTTATGGATCACAAACTGCCTTTCCCATGTAGCATCCTTCACTGGCTTCCATTCCATTTAAGAGTTCTTTCATCAGCTGTGGAAACTTCTCTACCAGCCAAACCATCTTTTGGTTCCACATCTTCATTCATTTCAACCTCCATTCCTGCAGGTAGGATAACTTCAGCAGTGTAGTTTCCAATGACCAGTTTAAGCTGGTAATTATGAAAAACAGGTTGCACCTTCGAATCCACAGGATGCTTGAGTTTAGATGTCATGTTTCCCAACTTTTCAGAAATTTGAAAAAGGATGAAATATTTAGCAAATAGTTTTTGATTGTGTTTTGCCAGACTGCTCCATATGGGACCTGAACTTATGGAATACCTGTTCTCCGATCTTTAAAGACCGTGGAGCTCACTTCTCAGGGGCATACTTCTTCATTAGTCCTTGTTAAATTATATTTCAATTGCTTTTTAGGGCTTCATCCCTATTTGTTAAGAATAAGGAGAGGAGACTAATTTATGGCAGTGTGCAATTTCTGTGAAGTTGAATGCCCACATTTTCAAGGGTGTCTCATTGTTGTAGGATACGGTGGGGTTGGGGGGGGGTTGGGGGGGGGGGGGGGGTTTCAATTTAGTGCTATGTTATGGTTGCTTTAAAGGATTTTAAATTCTAGCGTAGTTGGAAATTAACTAACACTAGGATAACTTGGCACACTAATACAACTTATAGCTTATTATAATGGATTTGATCAGCCCAATTAATAAACATTCAAGCACTTTGGAAACCCTCCCTTAAAAACTAGCTATCAAAGGGATATAACAAAGCCACTTATGTACTCCACCCAGCATCTCATACTATCTATGTGGGAATTAGGCACCCCATATTACCCAAATCCGTATGATAACACAACCCTTTGAGAGCCAACACCTTGACGGCTGCACTATATTGAGCTTATTCAAGTTTTTAAAGTCAGCCCTTGGTAGGCAGCCCTTTGTCAACCAGCTTTGATGCCATTTAATAAACGCCTAAGCATTTGGAGAACCCTTCTTTTAGAGCTAGTTGTTGAAGGGGAAGAATCAAGCCACTTAAGTTCTTCACCGAACATTCCATACTATTTGATGTGAGACCTATATACTCCATAATACCCGTGTTCCTGTCACCAACCATCAAATATAAGTAACTTATACATGGACCTTGTAATGCCAAGTTTTTTTAAATTACACTAGATGAAGTTTGTAGGCGGTAGTTTACAGACCTGCCATTTCTGCTCCATCGTCTCTTTTGCATTCTGTTTCTTTAGTTCAACCACAAATAGGTGTGTTATTTCTCCTCTATCCGAGAGCTGCACATATGCTGTTCCCCTGTTTCCAGTCTACATGTTCCTAGCTACAACAGACAGAATTGCAACAACAATTTCCCCCTTTCCTATTTTTCTGCTTTCCTTCACCTTTCCTCTCTTTCTGTATTCATTTCCCCTCTCAGAGAATGACCACAGATGCCTAGGGTTTGGCTGGCGGAGAAGAATGGAAAAGATATTACATTGAGGATCCACCATATGTTCATGGGGGTGAGATGAATCCAAAGGCTAACACATGTGGTCTATTATAGGCCACATGAAGCACTGATACCCCTAAAAGCCACCTAATTTCACATTCAAATGTTTTGTAGGTAAAATTTTTTAGTGGAGTTTTAGCTTTTCTGTGCAGAGATTATAAACAAGTTTCAGGTCTTCAACTAGTGGTGTTCTATAAATTTTCATTTTTTGAATTGACATTAATATTTTGTCTGCAGGGTAGCAATTTGCAGTTTGAGCTTGATTCCTTGCACGGGCAGGCTACTGTCTTGGCTGCTTTAGTCTCTATTTCACCAAAATTACCTCTTGGTTACCCAGCAAGGTTTATTGTCTCTTTTTTCCCATAGTTTTCTTACATCTTTGTTTTGTTTTTTTTTAATTTCATACCTGTATATTTGTTTTTGCACCACCAAATTAATGAACTCCTTTCCCCTGTGTATATACAGTGTCGCTGAGCCTTTGCTTTGAAAATGAGGTCTTTTTGTTTGTATCGTACTATTTATCTATATTTTGAGATGGAATGAAAACAGATTACAACCTGAACATAATTTAGATGACAATGTGTGCAATGAAATGGTGCCAGAACTGGTTCAGAGACCCATAATACTTTATAATTTTGAACTTAGTTGATATAAATGTCAATCAACACCTTCGTTATCTTTACATCTTTTTTAATTTAGATGTTGTTTAACTCTGGTCCATATGCTTCTTCTAGATAATAACAAAAGAATTGTTATTTATGCAGTTCAATGCTTGCTTGATTTTTTGTACTAATATGTAGTAATGTATTATAACCAGGCTTCCCAGATTAGTGTTTGAGGTTTCAAAGAAAATGCTGATAGAATATAGCCACAATCCGTTAGCAGCAACAGTTGAAAAAGAAGCTGGATGGTTGCTTTTATCATCTTTATTGGTTTCTTTACCTAAGGAGGTATTAATTTGTTGATAGTTAGAATTTTTTTTCTGAAATGCTATAAATGTTATGAAACTAATAAAATGAATGGTAAAGGAAAGTGTGAAAATATTTGGCATCAGCTTTAAATTAGCCTAAGTATTTCATAACAACATAGAGAACAATCACATATTCAAGTGAGTCAGTCATACTGGCTCCAAAATAAGACATATTATTTCCAAATCTTTTCAAGCCCTCGTCTATCTTGTGTAGCTATCCATCATCGTCTTGAAATTATAACAGAAAGTTTGTGTGCGTGTTTTGTAAGACATGATAATTGTTGAGAATAATTAATTTAAGTGTAAGTTGGAGTCCCACATTTGTTATAAATGTGGAGAGTTGAACATTAATAAGTGGGAGAACCTACACATATATCACCTTAAGGTTTTGGGTGATTATGTGGTGTCTCTCTCACTTGTGTTGCTCTTGACCCAATGTTCAATGCTCCCTAGTGAAAACTCCCCCAACAATAATATGAATTGTTAAAATTATTAATAAGTATTAAAAAGTGAAGAGAGAGAGAGATTCATGATTGTAACAAATTGTATTTTTCTGTTATTGATTTTAACTGATTCAGTTACACTAGAGTCTAGCAGGTTAAAACTAACTCTATGACCTGTCACAACAGGTTTTGATAAACAAGCCTAACCTGCAATAGCAGGTTCTAACTAACTGAAAACCTGTAGTAACAGGTTAAACAAACTACTCAGACTGACACTTGTCAGTTCTGAGCTATACAAAGCTGCTACACTCTAATACTACAGATTGATTATCATAAAGAACCAAATGAGTTTTGGTTGAGATGAATAGCTCCTTGAGTAAGGTCTGTAGCCACAGAAGATCAGCAGTGGCTTGAGCTAGAATTTTATACTCAGATTCTGTGCTAGATCAGGCCGCCACAGGCTGTTTCTTAGACCACCAAGAGATGAGATTAACACCAAAATAAATGGCAGCTCCTGATGTACTTCTTTTGTCATCAGGATCAGCAGTCCAGTCTGCATCACAATAGACCTGTAGAGAAGGTGGAGAGGATGGAGAGAGAGCTGAAAGCAAGAGCCCATGACCAATAGTGCCCTTGAGATATCAGAGAATTCTCTTAACAACAACTCAATGAGGCTCCAGAGGATGAGACATAAATTGACACACCTTGTTGACAGCATAAGCTATATCAGGCCTGGTAAGAGTTGCATATTGCAGGGCACCCACCACAGACCTGTAAAGGGAAGGATCAGACATAGCTGAGGCCCCAGTTCTAGTGAGTTTACAAGAGGACTGCATGGGAGTTTGAACAAGACAGGCCTCCAACATGTTGGTTTTCACTAAGAGCTCCTTAATATATTTGGACTATATTTGGACTGAGTGAGAAGTAAGGAATTAGAATTAGGTTGCTTAACCTCAATCCCTAAGTAGTCAAGGGAGCCAAGTTGTTTAAGAGAAAAACTTGAATTTAGTTTGGAGATGATGGTGTTAATGAGTGAGGCAGAATCACCTGTGATGATAATATCATCCACATAAACTAACATGTAGATAGTGTGACCTCCAACACAATAAGTGAAGAGGGAAGGATCACACTTACTAGGTTTAAATTTGAGTTGGATGAGAGTAGATTGCAGCCTGTCAAACCACTGCCTAGGGGCTTGTTTCAGGCCATAGAGAGCCTTGTTGAGCTTGCAAACTAAGGCTGGATTAGCACTTTCAAACCCCTTTGGCTGCTCCATATAAACTTCTTCATTAAGAATGCCATTGAGAAAGGCATTGTTGACATCTAATTGCTGAATAGGCCATTTGTGAGTAAGAGCAATGAATAAAATGAACCTGATAGTGACAGGTTTAACCACAGGAGAAAATGTCTCTGTAAAATCAAATCCATACCTTTGATGGAATCCCTTTGCTACCAACCTAGCGTTATACTTATTCACTGTGCCATCTGGATTTTCTTTAACCCTAAACACCCATTTGCAGCCAATGACATTCTTCTGGGGTAGAAGGGGAACAAGGGTCCAAGTGTTGTTGTTAATGAGGGCATTGTATTTAGCTTGCATAGCCGTTTTCCAATTATCATCAGCAAGAGCAGACTTAACACTCTTGGGTTCTGCAGTAACCAAGAGTAGTTTGGGGTCCAATCTGGGTTGAGCAAAACCAAATTTGGCCCTGATTTGCATATGATGAGAATTATGGGGTTGAGGTACAGGAACAGTTTTAGGTGGAATAGGAGGGCTGGCAGTAGAAGAAATGGAGGATGAGGAGATACTAGGCTAGGAGGGAGAAGAGGAAGCTGATGAAGAATTATTGGGAGTGACTTGGTCTGAAGTGAGAGCCTGAGGACTAGATAAGTTATTAGAGGGTTGAGATGAAGTAGATTGACAGGAGTGTGGCAAAGTGTCATTGGTGTCAGTAGAGTCAAGGGACTGATTAGCAGGACTTGAAGAAAAAACAGTGGGGCTAGGAGAAACAACCGTGGGAGTGAGAACAACATCAGAAATAACAGGTAAAGGTGAAAGTGTGACACTTTTAGTAGAAGGAGTTGATGAAGTAGAGGAAGGAAACAGTTCAGGAAAAGGAAACCTGAATTCATTAAAGAGAACATCCTTAGAGATGTACATTCTTCCAGTGGGGGCAAGACATCTATACCTTTTATGAGAAGAGGAATAACCAAGAAACACACACTCCTGGGACCTAAAGTCCAACTTGTGACTATTATAGGGCCTGAGCAGTGGAAAACAAGCACAACCAAACACTCTTAAAAAGTTGTATTGAGGCTGAGATTTGTGAAACAGGGAATAAGGAATTTGAAATTGAGTGGAGGAAGAGGGAAGTCTGTTGATGAGATGGACAGAGGTTGAAAAAGCATAATCCCAATAGATGAGTGGAATGGAAGTTTGACTGAGCAAAGTAAGACCCATATCCACTATATGCCTATGCTTTCTTTCAACCACACCATTTTCATGGTGTGTATGAGGACAAATAAGCCTATGGACAATGCCATTTTCTTTGAGAATTTGAGAGAAAGGCCTGAACTCACCACCCCAATCTGATTGGACAGCTTTAATAGAACAACCAAATTGAAGTTCCACCAATTTCTTAAACTGTTGAAAAGTAGTAAGTGCTTCAGCTTTAGTTTTGAGAAAATAAATCTAAGTATACTTGGAGTAAGCATCAATAAAGGAGATATAGTACTTGAAACCAGAAGTAGAAGAGTGAGGCGAGGGACCCCATAGATCACTAAAAATAAGTTCAAGCGGTGATGTGTATGTAATGTGTGAATCTGGTGAGTGAAGTTTGTGTGCTTTACCCATACAACAAGCTGAACAGAAATCATCAAGAATTTTATTAGAAAAGGGAACATTACAAGCTTGCATAACCAGTTCTAATACATGAGAATTAGGATGGCCAAGTCGAAGATGCCACTTATTTGGTGTACTAGAATTCAAAACAGTTGAATTAATACTAGAATTACAGTGTTTATCCAAACTAAGACTAGATATAATGGGAGTTAGGGCAGCAGAAACAGTCAGTTTGATGGAGGGAAATTCATAGAGGCCATCCTTGCCAACACTGCCTTCAAGAAGAGTAGCTTTAGAGACCTGTGATTGGACAATACACTTATCAGCAGTAAAGATAAAATGTACATTATTATCTTTACAGAATTGGCTCACACTAAGTAGATCCTTAGTGATATTAGGAATGAGTAAGAGATTGTGCAGAGTAAGTGATGTGTGTGGCTGAAGTGGTGAAGAAAATACACTTGAACCACAAGATTGGATATGCACAGTTTGACCATTGGTAACATGAAATGAAGCTCCTGAGTCAGGAAACCATGAGCTTGAGGTAGATGGTGCTGAATTAGCAACAAGTGCACTAGGAGCATGAGACAATGCTGAGGGACTTCTTGGTTGTGGAGGAGGTCTGGTCCACACGTTCTGAGAAGTGCCAATGTAGCCATAGGGTGAAGCCAACCATTCTTGAGGATTATATGAAGAGGCTGTTGCAGGTGGAATTTGGTAGTTTTGATGAAATCTGTACCAGCAGTTGAGAGCAATGTGACCATGTTTGGAGCACACTTGGCACTGAACATGAGAGTTGGGATTTCTACCTCTGCCTCTACCAAACCTACCACCACCTGTACCTCTGAAACCACGAGACTGATTGAAATCTGTTCAGGAGCTTGTGCAGAGATAGGAGCTGGTGTAGAATCAACATTGGCAACTTGAGTGTCATCACTAGGTTTAGTACCAACTGAAGTTTGAGCAAGATTGAGGGAAATGACATCTGAAGTAGTGGATTTCTTGAATTTGTTCAGACGCAGCTCATGAGCTAACAACAGAATTTCCACTTCATCTAAGTCCATTAAGCCAAATTTACTTTCAATGACAGACACTACATGAGCAAATTCTGAAGGCAAACCTTCAAGAATTACATCTATATGATGTGAAGCAGGTATGGGATCGCCAGTGGAAGCAAGAGCATTAACAATGGTGCGTATTGAGCAGATACTCTTGATATGTAGAAGTATCAAGAGTTAGGGCACGCAGTTCCACACGTAAGCACGTGCTTGAGTTTGCTTCTGAAAATAACTGAATAAACGATCCCAAAGTTGATGCGAGTGAGAACAGCCAAGCACTCGCGAGAGAATTTCACTGGACAACGTGGATTGTAACCAGGAAAGAAGCATCTGATCCTTTTGTAGCCAGCGAGAGTACTCAGGATTGATGATTCCAGCTTCGCGAGCTCCATCATCAACAAATTGCAAAGGAATTTTGGCGCAAACTACAAACTCAGTAAGGTTATGCGCATTGATGTAGGGTTCTATCTGTTGGCGCCATAGATGAAAGTTCTTTTCATCCAATTTCTGCGAAATCTTGAGAGAAAATTGGAGACGAGATCAGTAAAGGAAGCGACGGTGACCGTTGAAGAAACCGGTGGATCTTGCGCAGAGGAGGCCAGCGTTCCCTCTGGTGTAGGAGTCGCAGCCATGAGAAGGTTTTAGATCTGAACCAGAGCTAAACTGATACCATATTAGAAAGTGAAGAGAGAGAGAGAGAGATTCATGATTGTAACTGATAGAACAAAGGTATGATTTAATATGATAAAGAAAAGTATTTTATTAATGAATGTGAAAGTAAAATAAATTCCAGAGCTACTGCTCCTCAGTCAGAGAAACTATTCTCTCACTGCCCAAACCCTAATATCAAAAACAGAAAATCAATCAATGCCTAACTACTGTCCCATACACTCCTCTTTATATGGAGAATAATCCCTAAACTAACTCCTATTTATATGGAGAATAATACCTAAACTAACTCCTATTTATTTGTGGAGTTTTCTATTCTTTCTCACATATACCCTCCATTGTTTAGGTCCAATAATATCTCTATTAACTAACACATTCCCATCATCATTTGTGGGATCCGATCCATTCCTATCATCACCCCCACCTACAACATTAGCCTTGTCCTCAAGGCGCAGATCAGGGAATTGACTCTTCAGCAACCGTTCCTCTTCCCAGGTAGCATCTCCAACAGCCATCCCTTCCCATTGTAACACACTGCTGACCTTGGCAGGATCAACAGCAACCCCTGCTTTGGAAATGACATGGCCCAAATATTCCACTTGGTGCTGACCAAAAGTGCATTTCTTCCGATTTGCCACAAACTGATGCTGCTGCAGAATATTAAGAACCACCTCCAAGTGCTGTAAATGTTCAGCCCAACTACTACTGTATACTAGGATATCATCAAAAAAAACCAGGACAAACTTCCTTAGAAAGGGCTTGAAAATTGCATTCATCACCGATTGAAAAGTTGCAGGAGCATTGGTGAGGCCAAATGGCATTACCAAAAACTCATAGTGACCCTCATGAGTCCGAAAAGCAGTTTTATGAATATCCTCTTCCTTCATACGAATTTGATGATAACCGGATTTAAGATCAAGCTGAGAGAAATAACTACAGCCATGTAACTCATCTAACAATTCATCTACAGCCGGAATAGGATACTTGTCCTGAACTGTTACCTTGTTGAGTGCACGGTAATCTACACACATACGCCAAGATTGATCCTTCTTCTTGACCACAATGACGGGACTAGAGAAAGCGCTGGTGCAGTTTCTAACCACCCCTTGTTGCAATAGGCTCTGAATCTGTTTTTCAATTTCATCCTTGTGTAAATGAGGATATCTATAAGGTCGCACACTTACCGGACCCGCACCCTGTAAAAGTTCAATTGAATGACTAGTGTTTCTTGACGGAGGAAGACCTTGGATTTCTTTAAACACAATAACAAAATGCTCCAGTAATCCTTCCAACTCCTTAGTCTGTTGATCAGAGACACACAACACCGGTAACCCTAACACCTCCATCAAGGTAGGCCATTCACAGCCTGCTATCATTCGAGCAGGAGTGATAATGCTTTGGAAAGTAGCCATCTTATCATCTACGGCCTGACCAAGTAGTTTCACCATACTGCCTTTATGGTTGAACTCCATAGACATTTCTTTCCAATCCATGGTCACCTTCCCCAACGTTTCTAGCCACACAACTCCTAAAATCAAATTCACACCTCCTAACTCCAACACATAAGCATCAAAGCAAATCTGCACTGATCCCACTTTCATCTGAATTCCATTGCATCTACCCCTAGTTAGGACACGATGACCATCTCCTAACTTAACACCCAAAGGATTAGAAGGCACCATAGACAATCCCAGGGCTTCAACCACCTTAGGTGATATGAAATTATGTGTGGCTCCACTGTCAATAAGTACCAGAATTAATGCACCTTGTAAACATCCCTCCAGTTTCATCCTTCGGACCTGATTTGGATTAGTGGATACACCAAACAGCCCCATGGTTTTACATTCTAATTCCTCTTGTGTGAGCTCTTCTTCCGTCGCAGCCTCCAACACCACAATCTCTCCTGCATCGTTAACAATTTCGTCATCCCCCAAGATAATCACTCGTAACTGTCTTGTTGCACATTGATGGAGAGGATCCCATCGTTCATTGCAACGAAAACAGAGTCCTTTCGCACGACGCTCATTAACCTCTGCACTTGGTAGATGGCGAACACCACGAGATTGACGGCGTGAATTGTCACCTAAATTTGGGCAAGAAGATGCTGTAGAATTGGTAGGACGTGTTGAGACGGTTTGAGATCCAGAATCCGAACCAGTCCGCGTTTGGCCTAAAGAATTATTAGGCTGGGTCTGAGTTGCAGATCCGTTCCCTTCCCCTTCGCGAAAAGCCCAATTAGGCTTTTGAGATTTTGTCCAAGAACCATGACCCGGTTTGTAACGTGCTCCAGAACTCTGTCCAGAAGCCACTGCAAATTCACTTTCAACATCACGAGCCAATTGCATTGCTAGGTAACGGTTGCGAGGCTTGAAGGTACGCGCACAAGAACGAATATCATGACGTAAACCACCAATGAAGTAACCTAGAAACTGTTGTTCTGGCAAACGACCACACTGTGAAGAATACAGTTCGAATTCAGCAATATATTCCTCTACTGATCCCGATTGTTTTAGTTCCTTTAATTCCTCAAACGGATTCTCCAAACGCCCATCTCCAAATCGAACCATCATCGCCTCACAGAGGTTCTCCCATGACACTTCCTCTGTTGAATCATGCCATAGGTTAAACCAATGGATAGTAGGGCCTTCCATACTCAATTTGGTCAACTGAATATGAACATCCTGCGAAATTCGTTGTACCTCAAAGTATGTCTCTTCCCGAGTGATCCATGCAACCGGATCGTCACCGGTAAATGCCGGCAACTCCACCTTCTTCGCAGATAAACGAAACTCATCCAGCGGTGAGGAAACGGTCGCACTGCTTGGCTGCGGCACTGCACGATGAGCCATTGCACGTTGAATCTCAGCACCAATGAACTCTCGTAACGCAGCAATGCTAGCCTCAACACCTTCCAACCTTTCTTCCACTGCAGAAACACGGTCAGCCATCTTAGGAGCTTTGGGCATGAACAATGGTAGGTCGGACCAATTGATAGAACAGAGGTATGATTTAATATGATAAAGAAAAGTATTTTATTAATGAATGTGAAAGTAAAATAAATTCCAGAGCTACTGCTCCTCAGTCAGAGAAACTATTCTCTCACTGCCCAAACCCTAATATCAAAAACAGAAAATCAATCAATGCCTAGCTACTGTCCCATACACTCCTCTTTATATGGAGAATAATCCCTAAACTAACTCCTATTCATATGGAGAATAATACCTAAACTAACTCCTATTTATTTGTGGAGTTTTCTATTCTTTCTCACATATACCCTCCATTGTTTAGGTCCAATAATATCTCTATTAACTAACACATTCCCATCATCATTTGTGGGATCCGATCCATTCCTATCAGTAACAAACTGTATTTTTCTGTTATTGATTTTAACTGATTCAGTTACACTAGAGTTTTCTTTATATACAACAAAAGCACTGACCTATACTAGCAGGTTAAAACTAACTCTATGACCTGTCACAACAGGTTTTGATAAACAAGCCTAACCTGCAATAGCAGGTTCTAACTAACTGAAAACCTGTAGTAACAGGTTAAACAAACTACTCAGACTGACACTTGTCAGTTCTGAGCTATACAAAGCTGCTATACTCTAATAGTAAGGACTGCATTTGGTGATATTCCCTATAATTTTTTAAGCAAAAGTCTCATGTCTTAGGGTTTTTCCCTGTCCGCAGGAGCTTGAAGAGGATGTCTTTGATATTCTAGCACTGTGGGCTACACTCTTTACAGGGAATCCAGAAAATGAAGTTACGAACACTGATGATTTAATGTCAAGGATATAGTAAGTACATCGTATTGTTTCTGTAATCAACTTATTTTAAAAATTTTCATATTAACCGAATTATTTGCATTTATATATCATAGTTAAAAGAACAGAGACAAAATTGTTTTCATTCTCGTGCATAATACTAAATGGATACAGCTCATACTATAGAAGCAGAGTTGGTTCAAGAAACCAAACTGCAGGAGTAAAAGAAAATGATCCTAGAAGCTGGTCAGATATTGGTCATATTGATACAAATTTGATACAAATCCTAAATAAAGAAAAAGGGAATCAGATTTTTTTTTTCTTTCAAGGGAACCAGGTATTTTGGATAACCTTTTAGTGAGTATACCTGCAATTGTTGAGATATTGGGACAAATGGCATGCATACAGTCTCATTTTCTATTCTTTCTTTGATGAAGTACCTATCAAATTCCACATGTTTGGTTCAGTCTTGTAGGACATGGTTCTGACAATGCTTATTGTATCCTTGTTAGCACAATACAACATTATGGAAAGGTCAATAGCCACAGCGAATTCTTTAAGAACACCCTTTAACCTAATCAATTAACAATGTCTTGTGGCATTGATCAATATTCAGCGTCAGAACTCCCTTTAAATTATCAAAAACAAATGTCTTTTGCAATGTTTGGACCTTGCTACCTCCATCTCAAGGAAATACCTTCTCAAGAATGTGTGGTTGGTTCTAACTCAACCCTACAAAACCGGCTTGTAGGGTGAGGATTGTCCCCACTTATAAACACAACACATGTCATAGCTCTAAGCAACGTGGAACTAAATCCATCCCTTCAAAGCGAACACAATGAAGGTGTTAGGGGTTGCATTGAATGTAAGGTAAAGTGACACAATTAAGGCGACTAGGGGCGGACCACAATTAAGGCGGAAATTCCAACACACCCCCACACGCTTGGACGATGTGGGAAGCCCAACAATAGATCTAGGATTGACTTTGATACCATCTCAAGAATATGTGGTTGGGCCTAACTCAACCCTACAAAACCGGCTTGTAGGGTGAAATTGTCCCCACTTATAAACACTGTTAAGAAGTGTGGTTGGGCCTAACTCAACCCTACAAAACCGGCTGGTAGAGTGAGGATTACCCCCACTTATAAACACATGTTCATGTCATATATTGTCCGATGTGGGACTCTTAACACACCCCCTCACGCTCAGGACTGGACAACTGAAGCGTGGAAATAAATGGTGGGTGGCCCGATAGCGGAAACCATAGAAAACGAGGCTCTGATACCATGTTAAGAATGTGTGGTTGGGCCTAACTCAACCCTACAAAACCGGTTGGTAGAGTGAGGATTACCCCCACTTATAAACACATGTTCATGTCATATATTGTCCGATGTGGGACTCTTAACAAACACAACACATGCCATATCTATAAGCAATGTGAGACTAAATCCACCCCTTCAAAGCCAACACAATGAAGATCTTAGGAGTTGCAATAAAGGCAAGCCAAAGTGCCGCAATTAAGGCGACTAGGGGCGGACTGCATTTAAAGCGGAAATTCCAACATACCTCAATGACCTCAAACCTTTTATTGCAAACTTTGCAGGAAAAATCTCTTACAGCATTCCCATTTCTCGTAAATCATCACCTTTGAGAATGAATGTCATCCACATAGACAATGAGAAAAGTAATCTTCCATCTGTTAGTTCACTTTACCGGTCTTGTATGATCTGTGTTAGGCTTTGAGAATATCTTGCTTTACAACAAATTGAGCAATCCAATAAAATTAGGAAAAATGCTCACGAAGTATTTACTGTTATTGTTAATTGAACAGTCTTTCAGTCAAGATAGGATCCACATGTTTGTTATCATGTGATTTCTGTAAAATTTAAAGTTGCTGTTGAAGTTGGTATTTGTATTGTTGGAGTTTGTTTGAACTTCCACATTGCTTAGGTTTCCGGGCTATTGATTGTATAAATATGTGAGGGCAACCTCACCCTTTGAGTTAGCTTTTGGACTTTTGGGGTTAAAATCCAAGCATATTTAATATGGTATCAGAGTCGGGTTAAGGACTGCAATGTGGACATTTGACCCAGACTCATGCCAGACGCGAGGGTGGGTGTTGAAGTTGGTATTTTGTGTTGTTGAAGTTTGTTTGAAGTCTCGCATTGCTTAGGTTCCCAGACTGTTGATTGATTGTATAAATATGTGAGTGGCAGTCTCACCCTTTGAGCTAACTTTTGGGGTTGAAATCCAAGCATATTTAACCGTTGCTAAGCATAGTTATTTTTTAGATGTGTTCTGTCTTGAATAATAATTCAGAAGCAATTCTGATTGTGCATGTTTCTTTAATGATATGTTCTTTTTATCGTAGTGTATGGTCTGCAGCTGTTCATGCACTTACAGCATTTATAAAATGCTTTATATCTCCTGATGTTATGAATGACGGAGTTCTACTTCAACCAGTTCTTGTATACCTTAACAGGTATCTGTGCTGTTTTATTTATGACTGTAACTTCATTTGACTGTTGATAGTAATTCCTAACCCTTGTTGAAAGCAGTGCATTATCATACATATCGGCATTAAAAGTCAAGGAGCTTCCGAATGTGAAGCCTGCAGTGGACACTTTCATCATTAAAACTTTAATAGCTTATCAATCTGTCCCAGATCCTGCGTCATTTAAAAATGACCACCCTCAGATTATTCAACTATGTACATTCCCATTCAGGTAGTGTTTTTATTTTTCTGTTATTTATCCTCAGATTAATCAACTCCAAATAGATGTAAAATGCTTATTTCTTATCCCAAATAAACCATTCAACTCCAAATAGAAGTAAAATGCTTATTTCTTATTCCAAATAAACCATTGTACCACCGGAACCTCTTTAAACACATAATAGTTATGCTCAAACTATACACATCAAATTGTAGTGAAGTTTTTACGTTACTATAAGAATTTAGCCTCTTCACTCCTTTTAGAATTGTGTTTAGCCTCTTCACTCCTTTTAGAATTTTGGTTGGGCCTAACTCAACCTCACTACATGTAAGGTGAGGATGTTAGACTCTCATAAAAGAATAAAGGAAAACTGCAACTGGCTATTCAGTTTTGTAACTGTTATTATATTATTAAGAGCAGAGTTATTAATACCGGATAGTGGCACGAAGCGGCTGACCCTAAAAATGGGACAGTGGGATGGCGGATAGCAGGATGCCTGCTATTTGATTATTTTTTTAGACAAGTTACATGAATGATACTAATTACTATAAACAATATGCTTAATGTAAAATTGAACCAATAACTCAATACCCATAAAAGATTCATAAATTAAATTATCAAATCACAAGATTTAACAAAACAACTCTTAATCAATTCACCATCAACAAGTCTTGATAAAAAAATATTAGTGGGGAATATTGAATTAAGAAAGAAAAAGAAAAAACAGAGGAATATTGTATTAGTTTAAAGCAAAACAAGGGAATAAAGTATTAAATTTTATTTTAGAAAAACAGGATAGAGGAAGAAGAAAAGAAGCAGAGGATAGAAGAAGAATGGAGGAAGAAGAAAAGAACTTAAAGGTACCATCATTACCAACAAACCCAAAAGGCAGCAGAGCAAACACGAGAAAAAGATGAAGCACATACAAGAGAAATATGTAGCATAGAACGCAAAGCAAACATGAGAGAGGGAAGCGAACGCAAGAGAGAGGACGATTGGATATTGGGGCTGAAAGTGAAAATTGACAAAAATACCCTCAACAATAATTTTTAAATGGTATTTTGGGGTTTTCATCGTTTAAAACAGAAAGTGGGTTTTAACCCGCTCCGCTCCCGTGACACGGGAACGACCCAATAGCGGCCGTGACTCAAAACTGTGCCGCGATGAGCGATTTCTTAGTGGCCGGCCTCCATGCTGATCTGCTCTCCTGGGATAGCACCGCTATCTGCCATTTCCTTCATAATTTGATGGGAATAAATACCAAAAGAGAACATTCTTTTAGAAAGTTTGATGCTAAAGGAACTTGGGCTGAATGAGAAAGTGAATACCGTGTTAACTCTAATAAATTAAGGAAATTGTCTTGAAAACAACTAAAAAATTTTGCTAACAGATTTTGTCACTAATAAAAACTTTTTCAGGTCATAACACATCCACTATAGATTTCTTACCAGTTTTTTTAAAAATATTTTTTACTTCATTTACATAACAATTGATTAGACCATTAAATCTTCATTGATTGATCTGAATATTTGTTATTGCTTGTTTGAATAAGACATGCTTCAGAATGTGAAGAAAGTTCATGCTTGAGGATGCTGTTAGACAAGAGAGATGCATGGTTGGGTCCGTGGATTCCTGGAAGGTCTCTATCTGGCTGTTATACAGTTATGCGTTATAGTATCTTTTCCTAATTATTAGAGTAAATTGTTATGAACCCTTGATGTTAAATGAAATTACATAGATTCCCTAACTTGTTTGCAAATGACAAACTCCTCCATTAAATTACCAGAAAAGTATACTGTGTCATATTAGGTGCTATCAATTCACTCTTTTTGGTGCTATCAATTCACTCTTTACTGCATTGCTCTTTTTTTCATTCTATAACCATTTGTGGTTTTCAGAGGTGGTTGGCTTGATTTTCTGGAGTTAAATCTTGTCTAGTTCTTTAAGTGCAAATGGATGAAATTTGATTGAAGTTTCCCAGTACCATATTCATAATTAACAGAGGAATCAAAGTAGTGTCTGCCTAATATAGTTGTGATGGGGTTAAATAACATCTTACCAGCTTGTACCTGTAACTTTGAACCAAGTCGGGCTTCTTATATCACTTTACACTCTTTAGACTCATGAAGCCTTTTGCTACTTGTTCATTTTATTTTATGCTTTATGGAGAATTTTTTGGCTGCTTCAATATTTTTCGTAATATAATATAATATTTGTATTCAAGATATAAGCCAAAACTTGTACATCATATGCCAGTCTATCTTTTCCACATGTGTTTCTCTACTCTTGCATTCCTCTGTCTGTTCCTGTTACTGACTGCATCTCAAAACATTAGAGTACCCATCAACTTTTGACATAAAAAGGAGAATTGTATCAGATGATCTCACTTTCTCTCTCCTCTAACCACGTGTAATGTTTATGTTTCAAATTACCGTGTTGTTTTCCATTTTTTTGCATTGGCAAATGATACTCATTAAAATCAGTGGCTAGTGTGGGAAAAGAAGAAGATAGGAACCCTTAACACACAAGCTCTCCCCTAATGTTTTTCCCGTTCCTACTGCTTCCACTGATTTTTTGCATTGGCAAATGATACTTGTTGAATTTCATCTCATGAGCAAGAAGAAGAGCTTCAACTTCTTCAAGTTCTACTGAATCAAACTTGCTTTCAATGACTGAAATAACAGAGGCAAAGTCTTGAGGAAGACCTTCAAGAATCACATCAATGTGTTGCTGATCTGGAACTGGATCTCCTACGGAAGCAAGCGCATCAATAAGAACTTTGATGCGAACCAGATAATCACCAACAAATTTGTCTTCAAGTGTTGTAGATCTGTGTTTCGTTCGTAGTTGTCTTGCTTTCGCACGTGTAAGCTTTTGAAAATGCGCAAGAATACGTTCCCAGAGCTCGTAGGAATGAACGCATCCAAGAACGTGTGAAAGAATCGAAGGTGAAAGCGTGGATTGAAGCCACGTCATAAGCCACCGATCTTGCGTAATCCAGGTGCGATACGCAGGGTTCTCACGAGCAGTTGTACGGTCTTCATCAGTTAGGTATTGATTCGGTATGTCACGAAGGTAATGGTAGTTTTGAAGATTATTCGCGTTAACGAAAGGATCTACTTGTTGGCGCCAAAGTAGGAAATTCTTCTCATCAAGTTTTTCTGTGATTTTGAGTTGGAACGACATAGATGCTGCAGTGGCCGGAGTCGATGCCATGGATAGAACCGAAGCTCTATGATACCATATTACAATGAGATATGAGAGAGAAAGCTAAAAGAGAAAAGAGAGAAACTGATTCTATTATTATATTGAATTGGAATGGAGCATGGTGCTCTATTTATGCAAGAGGAGTTGGACATTCAAGATTGAATCATTCAAGCTCTACATTTAAGGATGACTTTTCTTATTCTAATAAATTAAGGCTGGCCTTAATTATTCTATAGTGCTGATTTTTCATATCCTAAGATATAACTCTAATACTCCCCGACAAGCTCAAGGTGGCTGCAAAGGCTGACTTGAGGCAGACAGGTTGAGCTTGCTGTTGAGCTCCATAAATCTTGAACTTGAGAGAGGCTTGGTGAGGATGTCAGCCTTCTGGTCAGCACCAGGAATGTGGCAGACAGTGAGAGACTTATTAAGGACCTTTTCTCTTACAAAAAAGAGGTCAATTTCCATATGCTTTGTTCTTGCATGAATAACAGGGTTATGAGCCATAGCAACTGTGCTCTGGTTGTCACAATAGATGGCTGGAGTTGTCAAGGGAATTTTTAGTTCAGCTAGCAAAGTTTGAACCCATAAAACTTCAGTTGTGGTGTGAGCCAAGTTGCGATACTGTGCCTCAGCACTAGAACGAGCAACAACAGTTTGTTTTTTGGACCACCAAGAGATCAAATTAGGGCCTAAGTACACAGCTGACCCAGAGGTGGATCTTCTATCATCTGGGTCAGCAGCCCAGTCAGCATCACAGTAGGCCTGCAGCGAGAACGGAACAGTGGAGGCAGGAGTGAACAATAAACCAGAGGTGATAGTGCCTTTTAGGTAGCGCAGAATACGGTTGACAACTAGCCAATGGGACTCCAAGGTGTGTGCCATGAACTGACATACTTTGTTAACAGCATAGCAGATTTCTAGGCGTGTAATTGTTGCATACTGCAGAGCCCCTGCAATGGACCTGTAGTGAGAGGCATCGGACAAGAAAATTTGGACTCATTGAAAAGAACATCTTTAGAGATGAAGATTCTACCACTTGGAGAGAGACATTTGTAACCTTTGTGAGCTGTAGAATACCCTAGAAAAAGGCACTCATGGGATCTAAAGTCAAATTTCTGAGAATTGTATGGGCGAAGGAGAAGAAAACAAGCACACCTAAAGACTTTGAGGAATTTATAGTCAGGATTTTGATTGAAAGGACAGCATATGGTATATGTTGATTGAGAGACATGGTTGGTAACCTATTTATTAGGTAGACAGCAGTTAAAAAGGCATGATCCCAAAATTTGAGAGGTAAAGAGGCATGACTCAAGAGGGTTAAACCAAGATCAACAATGTGTCTATGCTTCCTCTCCACTACACCATTTTGGTGATGAGTATGAGGGTAAATTAGACGATGAATAATGCCAAGATCAAAAAGAAACTTTGTAAATGAGCGAAATTCACCACCCCAATCAGTTTGGACAGATTTAATAGGAAATCCAAATTGTAATTCAGCCATGACTTTGAATTATTTAAAGATGGTTAACGCTTCAGATATATTTTTGAGCAAATAGATCCAAGTAAATCTAGTGTATGCATTAACAAAGTTGATGTAGTAGGTAAAGTTTTGGGAGGATTTGACTGGGGCAGGACCCCATAGGTCACTGAAAATTAATTCAAGAGGAGAGTGATATTGAGTTTGTGACTGAGGGGAGTGCAGCCTATGTGCCTTTCCCATACAGCAGGCAGAACAAAAGACAGATTTAGCTTTATTAGAATAAGGAATATTACATTGAGCTAAAACAAGTCTCATAGTATTAGAATTTAGATGACCAAGGCGTAAATGCCAAGTATGTTGAGAATTATATGAGTTATTAGCTGATACATTTTGATTAGAAACTGACACCCTATCACTAGTGCTGGAATCAGATCTTGAAACAGGAGTATTAGAGTCTAAGGTGAGACATGAGACTTGACTTGTTGAAGGAGACTTAAGAAGCTGAAGATGGGAAAATTGGTATAGACCATCACTTCCTACACGACTTTGGAGCAGAATTTCATTGGTAGCCTGAGATTTGACATAGCACATATCAGCATGAAACTCAAAGAAAACTCTATTATCAAGACAGAATTTGCTGACACTTATCAGGTTCCGTGTAATAGAGGGAACAAGCAGTAAATTATGAAGAGCTAATGGAGTTTAGAATGAGAGGGAAAATAAGAAGAGCCTGAAGAGTGAATGTGCAAACCTTGACCATTACCAATGAAGATCTGATCAGGACCTTCAAAAGGTGTGGTCTGCTGTATGTTTTGAGAGGCATTGGTAACATGATAAGAAGCTCCTGAGACTGGGAACCAGACACTGCTTGGAACTGAAGCTGTGTTAGCAATCATAGCATTGGGAGTGATCTGTGACTGAGGAACAGGGAGAGGAGCAAGTCTTGGTTGATAGCTTGGGCGTGACCACGTGTTAACCATGGGCTGAGCAAACTGAGGTCCACCAATTGGTTGATATGGATTGTAGAAATTTTTTAGGTACATTGTTTGAAAATCAGCAGGTATGTTAGGTTGAAACTGTTGATTGAACCTGTGATAGCAGTTAGCAGCAAGGTGATCATATTTGAAGCAAACTTGACATTGAATGTTGTTGAACCTACCTTTCCCACGACCGCGTCCACCACCAAAGCCAGATGCACGACCTCCTCTTGAATAGGTTGGATTAAAGATTGAATTCACAGCTTGTTCAGTGTTCTTGTTGTTGGAGTTATCAGTTTCAAGTTGAGAATTGGCTTGAGTGAGATTCACTGAGGCAAAGTGACCATATTTGAGAGTGTTTCTTATACTTGTTGAATCTCATCTCATGAGCAAGAAGAAGAGCTTCAACTTCTTCAAGTTCTACTGAATCAAACTTGCTTTCAATGATTGAAATAACAGAGGCAAAGTCTTGAGGAAGACCTTTAAGAATCACATCAATGTGTTGCTGATCTGGAACTGGATCTCCTACTGAAGCGATCGCATCAACAAGAACTTTGATGCGAACCAGATAATCACCAACAGATTTTTCTTCAAGTGTTGTAGATCTGAGTTCCGCTCGTAGTTGTCTTGCTTTCGCACGTGTAAGCTTTTGAAAATGCGCAAGAATACGTTCCCAGATCTCGTAGGAATGAACGCATCCAAGAAGGAGTGAAAGAATCGAAGGTGACAGCGTGGATTGAAGCCACGCCATAAGCCACCGATCTTGCGTAATCCAGGTGCGATACGCAGGGTTCTCACGAGCAGTTGTACAATCTTCATCAGTTAGGTATTGATTTGGTATGTCACGAAGGTAAAGGTAGTTTTGAAGATTATTCGCGTTAACGAAAGGATCTACTTGTTGGCGCCAAAGTAGGAAATTCTTCTCATCAGGTTTTTCTGTGATTTTGAGTTGGAACGACATAGATGCTGCAGTGGCCAGAGTCGTTTCCATGGATAGAACCGAAACCGAAGCTCTATGATACCATATTACAATGAGATATGAGAGAGAAAGCTAAAAGAGAAAAGAGAGAAACTGAATAATATTGAATAGGAATGGAGCATGGTGCTCTATTTATACAAGAGGAGTTGAACATTCAAGAGTTGAATCATTCAAGCTCTACATTTAAGGATGACTTTTCTTATTCTAATAAATTAAGGCTGGCCTTAATTATTCTATAGTGCTGATTTTTCATATCCTAAGATATAACTCTAATAGTACCCATCAACTTTTGACATAAAAAGGAGACTTGTATCAGATGATCTCACTTTCTCTCTCCTCTAACCACGTGTAATGTTTATGTTTCAAATTACCGTCTTGTTTTCCATTTTTTTGCATTGGCAAATGATACTCATTAAAATCTGTGGCTAGTGTGGGAAACGAACTTAGTTCTGTCATCAATATATTAATATTTTTGTTATATATTTATGGATACTTAATATAGGTGAGACTGATATTTTGTAGAATGTTAGTTTTTTCAGCATTATTTTGAAAACAAGTGGAGCGGCTATCTAGGTCTCTCTTCTTCCTTCTCCATTTTCCAACTGACTTCTCTCACCTTAATATTTATATGAAACAAGGGATTGGTTTGAAGACGAACTTCGAGCTTTTCAAGGTGGAAAAGATGGCATCATGCCCTGTGTATGGGAGATCGAAATTTCTAGCTTTCCTCAGGTATTATTTCTTTGGAAAAATTAAAAATCTGGAACTCTTGGCAAAAATTATTTCCAATTCAGGAACAATCTACTACATATGTAGGTGACATTACCCATATATTTTTTATACGTTATATGTGTTTTGACCTAACTCATCATTTGTTCTTTAATCTATTACTCATTTAGCTAAACTAGTTAATTAGGAAGTTAACTACTGAGAAGGAAAGCATTGGCTATATAAAAATAGGAAGGAGAGATTAGAGGGGGAATCAATTGATATTGACTAAGAAATACACCATGGAAAATCATTGCGTTTAGGATCGTAGAAGCTCGGTAATGTCTTGATTATGGGATGAAAATTGGTATAATATATTACACTGCAATCGCACAAGGACACGATCCAGACACCGATTCAGCATTGATAGCCTGCCAAATATTCATAGGATTGTGTAGTTTTATAAGTAAACTTGTTACCTTGACAACTGTTAAGAGTCCCACATCGGACAATATATGGCATGAACATGTGTTTATAAATGGGGGCAATCCTCACTCTACCAACCGGTTTTGTAGGGTTGAGTTAGGTCCAACCACATTTCTTAACATGGTATCAAGAGCCTCGTTTAAGATCCGGTGGGCCACCTTCTATGGTTTCCGCTATCGGGCCACCCACCATTTATTTCCACGCTTCAGTTGTCCAATCCTGAGCGTGAGGGGGTGTGTTAAGAGTCCCACATCGGACAATATATGGCATGAACATGTGTTTATAAATGGGGGCAATCCTCACTCTACCAACCGGTTTTGTAGGGTTGAGTTAGGCCCAACCACACTTCTTAACAACAACAATGCTAATTGCTGTTGAAGCCAATAGAATCATGATATTCTAACCTTAAAAGACTGAGTCAGCTGAACTATGTTAAGTAATACGTTCATAACTTGATATACATTGAGAGTCGAGAATGTCTCTTGCTAGTTTAAGGACACAATGATGAATTATTGGTATGATGGTTTTGCCTTGTGAGGTAAAAACAAATTAAGGCAATATTAAGGATATTTGATTAGATGGAGAATAGTATAATAAGTAGAGGGGAGAAAGAAAGACTGAAAAACTCTAAGGAGAAATCTTTTTAGAAGGCCTTGTTGAGAATTTGGCCCTTGGTGAAAACTTGGTATTTAACAGAACAAAATGATGTCATTTAATCTATGTAGCTAATCTCTCATTTAGTAGGAAAAATACTTTGTTGTTATTGTAGAATTTAAGTTAGAATTTCTTTGTAGTTTCATTAGTACATTTTGATTTTATTATCCAGCTCATTTCATATATCCTTTTCCATGCAATCTTGTTTTAGTTATTGTTTTTATCATATTGGATGTGTTTTCATTTGATAACTTAAAACTTAACCTTGAAGCCGGATACAATAAGCAAGACTTTGGTGAACCAGATGCTTCTTTTCTTCGGGATCATATTTTCTTCTCAGGTAGAGCATTGTACGATGTTGTATATTACTGTAGAATTCTGTTAGTGGTTTCCCTGTTGAAATCATTGGTAATTTATATCTCAGGATAGTGGTGGTATGCTCTCCCTTCTTGGTGTAATTGAGCAGTGTCTGAAAGCTGGGAAAAAACAACACTGGCGCACATCTAGTATAACCAACATTTGCGTGGGCTTACTTGCTGGGTTTAAGGTTCTGTTTATCCTTCTATTGGTATGATCCAAGTTCCTTGTGTCGATCTCACCGAATATTAATATTCTGATTTAATTTTCTTCTCCAGTCTTTGCTTTCTTTTCGACCACAAACATTAGATCAAGAGATTCTGGGGTTGGTGCAATCTATTTTTCAGGTAGGAAACCTTTAACAAACACTATGACACACATTTAATTATTTGTCAATCCTAATTTATGCTTTTCTTTGTTTGCCATATTTGAATGGAAGAGTATTTTGGTGGAGGGAGACATTTGTGCATCACAGCGTAGAGCATCATCTGAAGTTCTTGGATATTTAGCTCGATTTGGAAATGATATCTTCACTGCTAGATTGGCAAGTTTTTTACCCTGCTTCTCAAACTGCATGTTAATCCTCACTGAACTGTGATTTACCTATAAGAAACTTATTTCTCTTCCACACACACACATAGCTTCTAAATTTTGTACGTGCTATTTAGTGCATTCATTTCTGATTTTTTTCCATCATTGATGGTGGCTAACAGACTAGATCACTACTTGGTGACCTAAATGGAGCAACTGATTCCTACTATGCTGGATCAATTGCTTTAGCACTTGGCTGCATTCATCACAGGTCACTGGTTAATAGTTTTGCATGTTTATTTCATCAATTCTTCAAACCCCACCCCCTCCAAACCAGGATATCTTCCTTCCACAGAATTATTGATAATTTTTAATTTGTTTCAACTAGCATGTCTGTTCTGTAGTTCAAATTCTTCCTTAGCTATTGAGGATATGTGTTTGACTACTTTTAAGGAAAATTAACTTATTATGCTGAGATTTGTATGTTTAGAATATAGTACCAACCAAGGACGATAAAGTGGAATTTTCAAATTAAAAAAAAACTAAGATAGAAGAGATATACTAAGAGAGGAGGATTAGAAATCCAACACAAGAACCAAGCAATAAGATACAAGTATATCAAATCTTGATGAGAAAGAGGAAAACAAGAAAGCTAATAGGAGAATAGAATCCATGTGTCAAAATTACCCACAAAGGCATTGATTGTTTAAGATTCTTAAAAAATAATTTCTGATACAAATAGTTTAGAGATTATTCTTTAGAGATTAAAAAAAAAACATAAATTATGGTTGAAATATCATTCAAGTTGAAAAACTGTGCTTGTTAAAATAGTTGTTCATTAATATGGTTGAAAAAGTATAGACACCATAAACTATGTTTTTCTCCCTTTTTTATTAAAAATGATTTTCTTCAAAATCTAATCAAAATTGCCATTTCATTTTCAACATAGAAAAATGATTTTAAGACAAAGCTTTCATACTACTTCCTCCGTTTTTTATTATAAGTTACTTTGGGAAAAAAGTTTGTACCAAATTATAAGTCGTTTTACAATACCGATGAATCATTAATGATATTTTTCCTATTATATCCTCAAGCATTTATTATTAACGAAGGCCAATATTGTAAAATATTTCATAATTTTTCTTTTTCATTTAATAATGATTACATTTCTAAATACGCGAGAAAATGTTAAAACGACTTATGATAAAAATCAGAGTTAACATCAAAAATGATTTTTTAAGAATCTTTAACAATCACCCTTTAAATCGCATTCACCTAGATCATTACATATATAACCAATTCCTCGAGGACATATCAACTTATTGGTGAAAACATCTGCCGATGGGTCACTTGAATTTATAACGCACGTCATAATGTCTTGGGATATTCCTGATAAAATGAGAATCTATCTCAATATATTTTGTATTATCTCACGGACTGCTAGATTTGAGGCTATATGGTTGATTGATTAGTTATCACCAACAAGCATCATCTTTGAAAGTTGAAACAATCCCGGCCTTAGTTCTTTCAACAGATATAGTAAATATTTGTGGAAATTTTTAAGTGATAAACTTGATTAGCAATTCAAATATAATAAAAGAAGTGGTTGTTACTATGAATAATAATTCTACTACTACTAATAATAATGGTAAGAATAAGAAGGTTTAAACTTCTATATTATTTTCTTTACAGAATTTGTGTTCCAGTTCATGAAATGATTTAATTCATCATCGGATTAGACTACAAAAACCACATTGGTTCCAACAGAGGGTTTACGGTGTTGTTATTTGTGGAACCCTTTCTTTGTGGAACCCTTTCTGTTGCATTATACTTGTAAATTTATAATCTCAGTTTAAATATTTGGCTGAACAGATTGATGACTATTCTGAACTTAAATGAGAAATTGTATATTTGACTTCTTTTTCACATAACTCCATATGTTCTAACAGTTTTTATCATATATATCTTGCTGCAGTGCAGGAGGGATTGCACTGTCAACTTTAGTGCCTGCAACAGTGAGCTCTATTACCTCACTGGCCAAAAGTATGATCCCAAATCTGCAGATCTGGTCTATGCATGGGCTTCTTTTAACTATTGAAGCTGCAGGCTTGTCCTTTGTTTCTCATGTCCAGGTATCTCATTTCAAATGTCAGCAGCATCTTGTGATCAGTATATTTCTCACATATAGAACAGATAGTCTGCCTTTCCCTTATTTTAATGAAAATATTTCTCAAGGACCAATATTACTAGTGCTATGAAATGTCACTAATTGATTCATCTGAACCAGTGATTTCAGTTTTTTATTTTTATGGATTATTACAATATTCATGTTTATCCAACACAAAAAACCCTTATTATCCTTTGCCAAAAGAACCCCTTTTTATCATCCATACATATTTACACAAATATGGCTCAGAAATTTTATGCAAATGTTTTACCAATAGAGGCATATCCCCTCCCATGCAAGTTGCTGCCTGCCTGGCTTATGTATAGTAGTTTATTTCCATTCTACATCCTCCTTACATCTCTTCTAAGTGATCTATCAATTTGCACCCAAAAAACTAAAGAAAAATAAAGGACAGGAAGGAAAAATGTTGTTTTTATTTGTTAATCTGATGGAGTGCCTCATTTTATTCTATAATATCATCTATCTTATGATTTCATTATTATCTCTATTTTTCTTCGCAGGCAACCCTTTCTCTTGCAATGGACATTCTTTTATCTGATGATAATGGTTTGGCAGATGTTCAGCAGGGAGTTGGCCGCCTTATAAATGCTATAGTTGCTGTTCTTGGTCCTGAGCTTGTACCAGGAAGCATTTTTTTCTCACGCTCCAAGGTTAATTTTTTCAGAACTATTTTAATGTAAGAAGAAAGAGAAGATAGTTGTAAATAGTTTGGAAGACAAGGGATCCTGTTTTATATAAAAGTAAAATGCAAATGAGATGAAAAGTATTAAAAAAAAGTAATGAGGTGAAGCTACCCAATTTCTCAGCATGTCTCTTTGGTAAGCTTCCGTAAGAGACCACAAGTTATGCTCATTTAGGTCAAATAGCAGCCAAATGCCTTATCTAATACCTAATCAACTGTGTGTCAAAAGTAACTTCCTTAAAGATACAACAATTACACTCCATCCGTACTGTAAAGTTGAGTCTATATTGTTTGTTGTGACAAATCTTAGGCTTTTCACTTTACTAGAATCATTACATTAAATATATCAATAATTAATGTTCACATAACCTAGAGCTTTCTTTTTACCTCTTTATTAAATCATTATATGTAAACTTCATACAACTAGAGGTAAAGGAAGAACTTGAAAAACTAGAAAAACTAGAAAAGAAACTATTAAGAAAGATCTTGAGCTTAATGAGTTAGATAGAAACATGTTTTTTGATAGAACATTATGGCATAATTTGATCCCAGTAGCTGATCCCCACTTTGTGCGGCAAGACCAGGTTGTTGTAAATGTAAACTTCATACATTGTTTTTTCTTTTCAGTCTGCCATTGCTGAGATAAGCTGCTGGCAAGAAACTTCAACAATGCTTGAGTATGTTCCATAACTTCATACTTTATCATATAATTAACAGTTTCTCAGTCATTTAGTCTTTGGCTTTTAGGGAAGTCTTTTTCAGTCAAGTGTTGCCTCTACTGATGATTCTCAGTAGTTTTGCTTGTTATATGACAGGAGTGCACGCTTCACTCAACAACTTGTTCTTTTTGCACCTAAAGCTGTTTCTGTGCACTCCCATGTGCAGACTCTTCTCTCTACATTGTCATCAAGACAGGTTTTTTCCTGCATATTTTTCGTTATTGGCAATTTGGCATTACTTGAGACTGAAAATCTGATTCAATTATATGGAGGAATGTACATATATATGCGCACACGAGTCTCCTATTCAACCCTAATAATTAGGAAAAGAATCAACTAAGAAAGGAAAATCAAGTAAATATAATCAATTAGGACATTATCCTAACTGATACTAATTATATTAATAATATCTCAACAGTATTAATTTGTTAATGACTATTTTCAACTAACTATTTTTCTTGATGCAGCCAACTTTACGCCATCTTGCCGTCTCTACTCTAAGACATTTAATTGAGAAAGATCCGGTTGGTTTCTAACCCTGGAAGGATTTCCAATATAGATATTAGTGTATATTATTTTTGTGCTGAAAGTTGGTTTTAATCTTTACAGGCTTCCGTTATTGTTGAGCAGATTGAAGATAACCTGTTCTTTATGTTGGACGAGGAAACTGATTCAGAGTATGTGAATAAGAAAAAGAAAAAAAAAAAGATTTCTTACTCTTGCTTGCTGAGTAGTTTTTGGGTTAAGCTCGGCCTCAAACCCTTTTCTTTTATTAATAACATGAAATTATTTTAGGTTATTGCCAACACATTTTTTTTAGTTTTCTCTTTACTTGTTTTTTTTGAATAAGCATTTACAATAGAGCCATAGATGTCAGAAGGAATACAAATAGGTATATGTCATTCTCCTAGAGAAGTCAGCAGAAGAAAATATCTGTTAAAAACTAGAACAGTTTGATCTCAGGCATACAACATGACCCCTTGGAAAATCTCATGTTAAATGTGGATGAAAACAACTTATAGAAGAAATATGTTGTAATTTCATTGTGATTGGAACTCTTACATTGTGAGGTATAAATAGAATACATAAGTTGTACACTAATTTGTTAATAAACAGAGAAATAATTTCCTGTAATTGCTGCTACCTAAATAAGGAAATAACAACTACCTAAATAAGAAAATAACAATAATAGATAATAAATCTATTTACGCCACTGTCTTGTAACAGCTTGACAAATCAGAATCAAATGATTATGATTTGATATGTGCTAATCCTCAACACTCCCCCTCAATCTGGGTGGTAGATGTCTATCATACCCAGATTGGATTTGATATTTTCATAAGTATTCCTTGGAAGAGCTTCGGTTAAGATATCTGCAGTTTGCTTGCATGATGGGACATGATCAATACATATAATCTTATGATCAATTTTTTCTTTAATGAAGTGTCGGTCAATTTTCACATGTTTTGTTCTATTATGTTGGACTGGATTCTTTGCAATGCTTATATCAGCTTTGTTATCACATAGTAACCTTAAAGAGTGGTTGACATGAATTTTGATTTCATCTAGCATGCTCTTAAGCCACATTCCTTCACAAATACCTAGGGCCATAGCTCTAAATTCTGCTTTTGCACTACTCCTCGCCACTACAGATTGTTTCTTACTTCTCCAAGCTACTAGGTTCCCCCACACAAATGAACAATAGCCTGTAGTCGATTTTCTGTCTGTGGAGCATCCTGCCCAATCTGAATCTGTATAAACTTCAATGTCCCTGTTTGAATTCCTCTTGAAGTGGAGGCCTCGGCCTGGTGTGCCTTTGAGGTATTGGAGGATTATATTCGCCATTTTCATGTTAGACTCAGTTGGATTTGACATGTAGCGACTAGTCAAGCTTACAGCGAACCCAATGTCTGGCCTAGTGTGAGATAGGTAGATTAGTTTCCCAACTAGACTTTGATATCTATCTTTGTCGGCTGGTGGACTTTCATCTTCTCTTCCTTTAATTTGTTCTATTGGTGTATTAGCTGCCTTGCACCCGAGCATTCCAGTTTCTTGAAGTAAGTCAAGGGTGTATTTCCTTTGTGATACATAGATACCATCCTTTGTTCGAGCAACTTCCATCCCTAAAAAATACTTAAGTTGTCCGAAGTCCTTAACTTCAAATTCCTTTGCCAAGAGTCCCTTTAAATGATCAATTTGATCATAATAGTTTCCTGTAATAACGATATCATCAACATAAACAATAAACAAAGCTACCTTTCCTTCAATGGAGTGTTTAATAAACATAGTGTGATCTGATTGATATTGGGTGAACCCGTTTTTCTTGACAACTTGAGTCAATCTATCAAACCATGCCCTTGGAGACTGCTTGAGGCCATAAAGGGATTTTTGGAGCCTGCACACCATATTTGCGGTGCTAGATGATTCAAGTCCAGGAGGAATTTGCATATAAACTTCCTCTTCTAGGTCACTATTTAAGAAGGCATTCTTGATGTCTAGTTGATGGAGTGACCAATCTAAATTTGCAGCCAAAGAGAGAATAACTCTAACCGAGTTTAGTTTGGCCACCGGTGCAAAAGTCTCTTCATAGTCTACTCCATATGATTGAGTAAATCCCTTTGCTACAAGTCGAGCTTTGTACCCATTTACACTCCCATCTGCATTATACTTCATGGAGAATATCCATTTGCATCCTACCGGCTTCTTCCCTGTAGGTAGGCTTGTGATCTCCCAAGTGCCATTCTTAATTAAGGTCTGAACCTCTTCAGTTACGGCTGCTACCCATTCAGAATTTTGGAGTGCCTCATGGATGTTGCTTGGAATATGTGTATTGTCAAGAGCTGTTACAAAAGTCTTGCAACTCTGGGACAGTTTTCCATAAGATACAAGTCTTTCAATGGGATGTTTAGTACATGATCTTACATTTTTTCTCAAAGCAATAGGAATATCAATATCATCAACATTCACAGAGTTAGGAGCAGTATTACCTGAGGGAACGCCATTTTCTAGAGTCTTGGAGGTTTCTTGGTTCTGCCTTGGAGTTGTGCAGTACATTTTCATGTTATTTCCTGGTGCAGTTTCTGTTGTAGGGGTTGTTGTTTCTACTGCAATTTCCTCTGCATTTTCTGACGTAGTTTCTTCTAGTCCACGTGTAGGTTCTGCAGTTTCTGTTGCATTTTCATTTGGTTCAGGTGTAGGTTTTGATGTCTCAGCAATGAGTTTGGATTTAGTTAGCTCAAGTTCCAAAAGTTGGAATTCTACCACTTTAATTGGATAGGTGTTCTCCCCCTGAATGCCAACTTTGGGGTAATATGGTTGATTCTCAAAAAAGGTTACATTCATGGTGTGGTAGAATTTTTTGTTTTGAGGTGAATAACATTTGTATCCCTTTTGGTGAGGAGTAGCTGAGGAATATACCTTTAATGGATTTCGGGTCAAGTTTACTGCGTTGGGGATCAATATTATGGACAAAGGTTGTGCATCCAAATATTTTCAGCGGAATAGATGTAAGGATACAATTGGTTGGGTATAAGGTTTGGAGAGTGGAGTAAGGCGTATGAAAGTTAAGGATCCAGGAAGGCATTATGTTAATTAGATAGGTTGCAGAGAGGACAGTTTCTCCCCAAAACTGGTTAGGTATATTTGTAGCTAGCATGAGAGATCGGGTTACTTCTAGGAGGTGTCTATTTTTCTCTCGGCAACCCCGTTCTTTCTGCTGAGGTGTATCCACACATGAGGTTTGGTGTATTATTCCATGTTGCATAAAGTATGAGCTTAGTGCAGAATTATAGTACTCATGACCATTATCACTCCTAAGCACTCTAATCTTGCTTTGAAATTGTGTTCGCACCATGGTATGGAAACATTCAAATATCCTACCAACTTCCGATTTGTCTTTCATAAGGTAGAGTCAAGTGATCCGTGTGTGGTCATCAATAAAGGTGACAAACCATCTTGATCCAGTTACATTTCTGACCCGTGATGGTCCCCATACATCGCTATGAATAAGATAAAAAGGTTGGGAAGGTTTATAGGGTTTAGGTGGGTGGGTGGGGGTTGCGTGTATGTTTGGACAATTGACAAATTTCACATTGAAACAACTTCTGATTTTTATTGAATAATTTAGAAAGCATTTCTTTCATGTACATAAAATTTGGGTGGCCTAGTCTATAGTGCCACAGCATTGCAGAATTTTCACTACATGCAAAAACTACAGTGCAAGAGGTTGCCTCGGATTCTGGTTTAGATGCTTCAGCCTGAAGGATATAGAGTCCAGCACATTCTTTAGCATTGCCAATCGTCCTCCCCGACTCCAAAATCTGAAATTCACACAAGTTAGGAAAGAATTTAGTGATGCACTTCAAATCCTTTGTAAGTTTACTGATGGACAGCAAGTTACAATCAAGTTTAGGCGCATAGAGTACTGAACTAAGAGTAATATTTTGTGAAATAATGACTGAACCTTTACCCATGACCTTAGAAAGGGTACCATCAGCAATTCGAACAGTCGAATCATTTTGACATGGAGAAAAGCTATCAAAGACATTTAAATCTCCAGTCATGTGATCAGATGCTCCTGAGTCAATAATCCATGAATTTTGTTTTTCCCTGCTAGTGTTTAGAGCGTGCAAAAAATTACCTTTTTGTGCCACAGTAGCTGTACCAATTGTTTGTTGAAGCATTTTTTGTAAGGCTTCCATTTGCCCCTTGTTGAATGGTGATGAGTGAGAATTTACCTCAGTTGTGTTCCCTCTGATGTCTCGGTTTTTGGTCCATGATTGTTTTCCATGAATGATCCAGCATGTGTCCTTGGTATGACCCGGTTTCTTGCAGTGGTCACACCAAGGCCGAGTTTTCTTTTGGAAAGAACTTTGATCTCCCCTTGCTGCCATTGCAGATCCTTCTATAGATGAGGCTGCACTGGATTTTCTAAGCATCACTTTTCTCCTGCTCTCCTTTCTTCGTATTTCCGAGAATGCTTCTCGAATTTTTTGGAAGAGGTTTAGTTCCAAGGATTTTCCCACGAATTCATCAAGTTCTGTGTTCAAACCTAATAGAAATTTGTAGACTCTATCTTTCTCCACCAATTCTTTGTACTTCTTTTTATCATCTGTGCAGCTCCATTCAACTTCATCATATACATCCAATTGCTGCCAGTGACGATTGAGAGTATTAAAATACTCTGTGACTGAGCGGTCATCTTGACGCAAATCATGGAGTATGCTCTTTATTTCAAAGATTGCAGATGTATTGTCGACATTAGAGTAAGTTTCCTTTACGGCATCCCACATCTCTTTGGCAGTGTCATAGTACATGAAAATTTCTCCAATTTCATTTGTCATGGTGTTTAGTAGCCATGACATTACTAGACTGTTTTCTAATTGTCATTTTTCGATGTTGGAATCCCCTTTTTTTGGACACTTGGAGTCTCCTGTGATATAACCTTCCTTCCCTTTTCCTTGAAGGTAGATTTTGACCGAGTGCACCCTTTGATTGTAATTCTGGCCATTCAATTTGTGACCAGTGATAGGAAGAGCATGTCCTTCAGCCAAACTGTTGCCTGAATTTTCTGCTTTAGTATCTGCCATGGGTGGTGCTCAAGGTTTAGGGATGGTTCAGATCTTGTGCTCTGATACAACATGACCCCTTGGAAAATCTCATGTTAAATGTGGATGAAAACAACTTATAGAAGAAATATGTTGTATATTTCATTGTGATTGGAACTCTTACATTGTGAGGTATAAATAGAATACATAAGTTGTACACTAATTTGTTAATAAACAGAGAAATAATTTCCTATAATTGCTGCTACCTAAATAAGGAAATAACAACTACCTAAATAAGAAAATAACAATAATAGATAATAAATCTATTTACACCACTGTCTTGTAACAACTTGACAAATCAGAATCAAATGATTATGATTTGATATGTGCTAATCTTCAACACAACTCTTTGAATGTGTGAGTTGAGACTAACTCATCCTTACAAAACTGACTTGTAAAGTGAAGATTGCCCTCTTTTATAATCACAACACAAGGCATATCTCTAAGCAACGTGAGACTAAATCCACCCCTTCAAATCCAAAAAATATAGGTGTTAGAAGCTACAATGAAGGCAAAACAACTGCCGCAATTAGACGACTAGGGGCGGATTGCAATGAAGGAGGAATTTCCAGCAACAACAAATGAAACTCGCCAACAACATATGAAGGCATTTGTTTATACACATATGATTGCATTCCTACAGTTAATATTTATATATTTTAAAAATATTTTGTATAAAGAAAAGTCTCACATCGACTATAATATGTAATTAACCGTAAATCTCTATGTATAAAACAATCTCCGTAGTTCTATTTAAACACATGGTTTATTCAAATGTCTCTCGTTCTCTCATAATTCTACATGGTAGCCGAACGCAAAACTAGGCATCTTGTAGAAACCACTCGAACTCTATTTCTCCATGGTAGTGTTCCACTCCGGTTTTGGGGGATGCTGTGCTAACAACATGTTACTTTATAAACCGCATGCCCTCATTTGCCCTTATCGACGAAATATCTCACTCAATTCTTTTTCCCCATTTCCCCGTCACTCAATTCCTCCCTGTGTTTTCAGGTCTACATGTTTTGTTCACAATCTCTCTCTTGGACTTTTATCTATCGGCTCGACCACTAAAGTGCGTTTTTCTTGGTTATTGTTAAGAGTCCCACATTGGACAATATATGGCATGAACATGTGTTTATAAGTGGGGGCAATCCTCACTCTACCAACCGGTTTTGTAGGGTTGAGTTAGGTCCAACCACATTTCTTAACATGGTATCAAGAGTCTCGTTTAAGATCCGGTGGGCCACCTTCTATGGTTTCCGCTATCGGGCCACCCACCATTTATTTCCACGCTTCAGTTGTCCAATCCTGAGTGTGAGGGGGTGTGTTAAGAGTCCCACATTGGACAATATATGGCATGAACATGTGTTTATAAGTGGGGGCAATCCTCACTCTACCAACCGGTTTTGTAGGGTTGAGTTAGGCCCAACCACATTTCTTAACAGTTATCATCAATCCCAAAAAAGGTTATTGTTGCTATTCACCTACTCTACAACGATACCTCATATCGACCGATGTTACCTTCTTCGAGTATGTTCCATATTTTGAGTTCAGCTACAAAACTCTCAAACCCCTTCAAGAAAGTACTCCCACACCCATTCCAAAAGTTATTAATGTCCCGTCTAGCATTGTTACCCATCAATCTATGGATCCCGACCTATTAGATATTCCTACGGTTGACCCTCCACTTCTCCACCACTTCAAACATATCAGCATTGTCACCCAACGTTCGTCATACCTATCTCTGAAGTCATTGCAGACTCTTTTCTGACGCTCTCGCTATCACCGGTTCCGATCCTGCAACCTGAGTCCGATCTTACGATTGTCTTTTGAAAAGGTATACGTCAAACACGAAATCCTTCTCTACATTATATGATTTATGTTATCGTCGTCTTTCCCCTTTGCATTATACTTGCTTGTCTTCTGTTATATTCCTAAAATTTCAGGGGAAGCGTTATCTCACCCTGAGTGGAGGCAATGGATGATTAATGAGATGTGTGCTCTTTAAAGCAGTAGTACCTGAAAATTGATTCCTCTTTCCCCTGGGAAATCTTTGGTAGGTTGTCACTGGCTTTATATAGTGAAGGGTCCAGAAGGTAAGATTGATCGATTTAAACCTTGCTTGGTAGCCAAAGGAGACACTCAGAATTTTGGATTAGATTATAGTGATACTTTCTCGACATTGGTCTATTCATCAACTTGACATTAGAAATGCATTTTTACATGGTGAACTTAAAGAGGAAGTATATATGAAGCAACCGCTTGGATTTGTTGCTCAGGGGGAGTCATCGACTATGATTTGTAGGCTACAAAAGTCTCTTTATGGTCTTATGCAATTTCCGAGAGTTTGGTTTGGCAGATTCACTAGTGAGTACAACTGTTTGGTATGATCCGTAGTGAAACTTACCATTGTGTTTTACCGTCACTCAGCCCAAGGGTATATTTACCTTATTGTGTATGTAGATGATATTGTCATAACTGGTAGTGATCACTAGGAAATACTCCAGTTAAAACAACATCCCTTGAATCAATTTCAGACAAAAGACCTTCGTAAACTCCGATATTTTTTGGGTATTGAGGTAGCTCAATTTAAAGATAGTTTGGTGATTTTTCAGTTGAAATATGCAATTGATATTTTGGAAAAAACAGGTTTGTTGAACAATAAACCAGATACACCTATGGATCTAAGTGTCAAACTCCTACCCAATTAAAGGGAGCCTTTATCTGACTCAGGAAGGTATAGGAGATTTGTTGGAAACAGGTTTTCCGCCATGATACACTATAATGGCGCCGAAAATCAGCCAATATGGCAGAATTTTGGATGTTTGTCATTGACCACCATCTGCCATTGACAACACTAGTTGAAAAGTTGAATTATCAAATGGTCATTCGTCCGGACTGAAGTTGTATCTGTCCCTGAAGTCGTACCTGTCCCTGAGGTCACTACGGACTCTCCTCCGACGCTTTCGCCATCACCAGATTCAATCCTGCAACATGGGTCTGATCTTCCGATTGTCCTTCGAAAAGGTATACGTCAAACACGAAATCCTTCTCCACATTATATTTATTTATGTTATCATCGTCTTTCCCCTTTGCAGTATACTTGTTTGTCTTCTGTTTCTATTCCTAAAACTCCAGGTGAAGCATTATCTCACTCTGAGTGGAGGCAAGCAATGATTGATGAAATGTGTGCTCTTCAAAGCAGTGGTACCTGGGAACTGGTTCCTCTATCCCATGGAAAATCTTTAGTAGGTTGTCGTTGGCTCTATACAGTGAAGGTTGGTCTAGATGGCAAGATTGATCGATTTAAAGCTCGCTTGGTAGCCAAAGGGTACACTCAAATTTTTGGGTTGGATTATAGTGATACCTTTTCGCCTGTAGGCAAGATGGCATCTGTCAGACTTCTTCTAGCCATTGCAGCCATTCGACATTGGTCTCTTCATCAACTTGACATCAAAAATGCATTCGTACATGGTGATCTTGAAGAGGAAGTATATATGGAGCAACCACCTGGGTTTGTTGCTCAGGAGGAGTCATCGAATATGGTTTGTAGGCTACACAAGTCTCTTTATGGTCTTAAGCAATCTTCGAGAGCTTGGTTTGGCAGATTCAACACTGTAGTACAACAGTTTGGTATGATCCGTAGTGAAGCTGACCATTGTTTTTTATCGTCACTCATCCCAAGGGTGTATTTATCTTATTGTGTATGTAGATGACATTGTCATAACTGGTAGTGATCAACAGGGAATACTCCAGTTGAAACAACATTTCTTGAAACAATTTCAGACAAAAGATCTTGGTAAACTCCGTTATTTCTTGGGTATTGAAGTAGCCCAATCTAAAGATGGTTTGGTGATTTCTAAGCGGAAATATGCTATGGATATTTTGGAAGAAACAGGTTTGTTAAATGCTAAACCAGCCGATACTCCTATGGATCCAAGTGTTAAACTACTACCCATTCAGGGGGAGCCTCTATCTGACTCAGGAAGGTATAGGAGATTGGTTGGAAAGTTGAATTATCACACAGTCACTCGTCCGGACATTTCTTTTGCAGTTAGTGTGGTAAGCCAGTTCTTAAATTCCCCTTGTCAGGAACACATGGATGTTGTCATCCGGATTTTGAGATACATCCAATGTGCTCTAGGAAAAGGTCTTGTGTATAAGGATAAAAGACATACTCAGATAATTGGATACTCTGATGCTGATTGGGTAGGGTCACCCATTGATAAACGACCCACCTTTGGGTATTGTGTACTTTTTGGAGGAAACCTTATATCCTGGAAAAGTAAGAAACAAAATGTAGTTGCAAGATCAAGCATCGAGGCAGAGTATAGGACCATGGCAATGGCAACATATGAACTTATTTGGTTAAAACAGTTGCTCAAGGGACTTCAAATTGAAGAAGCAAGACCAATGACACTTATTTGTGATAATCAAGCTGTATTGCACATTGCTTCAAATCCAGTCTTCCATGAGAGAACCAAACATATTGAGATAGACTGTCACTTTGTCAGAGAGAAGATCGAGTCAGGCGACATCGTCACAAGCTTTGTCAACTCTAATGATCAACTGGCAGATGTGTTTACAAAACTCTACGAAGCCCCAGAACTAACTATATATGTAACAAGTTTGGTGCATTTGACTTATATGCTAAGCTTGAGGGGGAGTGTTGATATTTGTAAATATATATAGTGTTGAGAATATTTGTATATAGAATAGTCCCACATCGACTATATCATGTAATTAGTTGTAATATATTTATATATAATAATGTCTCCGTAGAGCTTTTCAAAACACACAGTTTATTCATATGTCTCTTAGTCTCTTGTATTTCAACACAGACATTTATTTTGCAGTTAGTGTGGCAAGGCAGTTCTTAAATTCTCCTTGCCAGGAACACATGGATGATGTTATCCAGATTTTGAGATACATCAAATGTTCTCTAGGAAAAGGTCTCGTGTATAAAAATAAATGACATATTCATATAGTTGGATACTCCAATGCGGATTAGGCAGGGTCACCCATTGATAAACAATCCACCTTTGGATATTGTGTACTTGTTGGAGGAAACCTTATATCCTGGAAAAGTAAGAAACAAAATGTAGTTGCAAGATCAAGCGCGAGGCAGATAGGGTCGTGGCAATTGCAACATGTGAACTTATTTAGTTAAAACAGTTGCTCAAGGAACTTAAAATTGAAGAAGCAAGACCAACAACACTTATTTGTGATAATCAAGATGCATTGCACATTGCTTCAAATTCAGTCTTACATGAGAGGATCAAACATGTTAAGATAGACTGTCACTTTTTCAGAGAAGATTGCATCAGGCGATATCGACAAAAGCTTTGTCAATTCTAATGATCAATTGGCAAATCCGTTTACGAAATTCCTGCAAAGTCCGAAAACTAATATATATGTGACAAGTTTGGTGCGTTTGATCTATATGCTCAAGCTTGAGGGAATGTGTTGATATTTGTATATCTTAAGAATATTTATATATAGAAAAGTCTCACATTGACTATAACATATAATTAGGTGTAAATCTATCCATATAAAAAACAGTCTTCGTAGTGCTATTTAAACACATGGTTTATTTTAATATCTCTTGTTCTCTCATAATTCTACACCTACTAATGATATTCCGATAAACACTATAGTTACTCTAAGAATTTGGGTTGACTCTAACTCATCTAATGTGGGACTATTGTGACATCCCCTCACACTCACGATTGAACATCTAGAGCGTGATCCGAGTGGTTTGATAGTGGTAAGGTGACCTAATAGTAGGTGGTCCAACAGATCTTGAATACTCTGATACCATCTTAAAATTTAGGTGGAGTTTAACTCAACCTTACTAAAATTGGTTTGTAAACATAAGTTAGACCCAATATAAAAATTTAGTATAGTATTAGAGACAAGTTTAGAATTGCAACATGGGAATTGGACCCAAGGTCGTGAAGGTGAGTATTCTAGGTTGTTAATCACGGATAGCGGAGTGTAGCGCCGGATCCCAAAATACTATAGCGGCATAGCGGTTAGTGGGATGACCACTATTGTGAGCTTTAAAAACCAAGGTAAATACTGAACATGAATACATAAATATTTAAAATAAGTTCCAACAACATACATAATGCCTTAAAAAACAGAAGTTGCAACAACATACATAAATTCAAACAGCACCACAATATAAGGTCCCATCAAAATCAAATCATTAATGTGCTCAAAATGACTAACCCAGATTATAAACGTAAACAAACTCAAACAATATAATATGACTAAATCACATCCATCTCATCTTCACTTTTAAGTTTCATCACATTAATATCATCTTGATCATCACTTGATTCAATTGCAAACTCTTCATCTTCCACCTCCAACTCCAACACTAATGTAGCAAGTCTAAAGTTATGCCTAGTAACTCTTGTTGGTTCATTAGCCCAACGGCATTACCAACAACTTACCAAGCCAAACCATCTTCTCCCAAAACCAAACAGATGAGAAATTAGCAAAACATTGGAAAAATAGATGTGAATGGTTGAGAAAGTGCAGAAAAAGATGAATAGGTGAATAGGAATGTGGAAGAATGGATGAGAAAGATCCACCGCTTGCTGATTTTTGGGGTGAGAAGAATGTGGAAGAAGAAAATTTGTGAAGAGAGAACGACAAATTAGATCCACTGCATGCTGATTTGAGTGAAGAGAGAATTGGAAATGACCTAGAGCATCACTAGGAGCTTTTATATTAGTCATATAAAAGGGAAAAAATACCAATTTGCTTGAAAAAAAATTCAAACTTACAATATTGTCCTCATCTTCACAATAGCGGTCGGTAAACCGCTACAGAACCGCTATAGCGCTGCTATTGTGCCACCACAACATCACAAATAGCGGACGCTATTTCCGCTATCACGGATAGTGGATAGCAGCCCAAAAGCGTGGTGCCGAGGTCCCGTACTGCTACCCTATAGCGCGCTATCGACAACCTAGTGGGTATTGAAGTCCCATATTGCTCAGGTTCCCGAGCTTTTGGATGTATAATTGTGTTTAGGCAACCTCATCCTTCGACATAACCTTTGGGATGAGATCCAAGCTTATTTTAAGATTTACCGATGATTCATGTCGGGATTAAGATAAATATTTGGTTTGTATTATTTATGTATTAAGATTAGAAATGTTTTTCAAAATTTTAGCTATGGGCAACAAATAGTTATCATTTATATTTTTTTGACAAATTAGATATTGGCCAACATAAGTAATTTCCATTAGGCTTTTATAAAGCTTAGTTCTTACACTTTTCATTTGTGCAGAATTGGTAACTTAGTGCGAACCACTATTATGCGATTACTCTATGCATCATGTCCTTCATGTCCTTCACATTGGATATCAGTATGTCGCAAAGTGGTAAGCTTTCTATTTTTAAATGCATATTTTTCTGCATGGTTCACAATGTCTAGAAGTTGTGCTACAAAAATACATGAAAACTAATACTTTTTAAGGAAGTAGTACTAGATCCATATGGAAGATGTGAATGTTTCCTTTTTCACACTATTGTTTGAAATTCAGTTCTGAAACCAGGAAGATTTAAAAAGGCCCGAAAGGAAAGGAACTGCCGTATAACAAGGTCCTTTCTGGGAAGAAGGGAAATCAACTTTTATATTTTGGTCTTTTTATGCACATTATTTAGGAAGCTTCAGTTTCCAAAACAACTATGTTACCCGTATAAACTCTGTATCTGCATTAACGTAGTGATAGGAATTTGTTTTATTACAAGACAAATAGAAGGGAGCACACTAGAGCAAAGCTCCAAGTACAGAATCTTATGGACATACCTAAATAAAAAAGAAAGATGGTATCACAGGAGCAAAAATGCTTCTGTCCGATAGTATAAGCCACCCCTTCATTAAAAAAATGATCATTTATCCTCACTCCAATCCTTCTCTCCTCTAAGTAGTCCCTTTCTCCCATTCCCATTCATATTACTTTCCGTTACATTTCACCAAATCTTGACAGTGGTTTAATGGGGAATTATTGCAGGTCCTTGCAACGTCAATGAGGAACACTGAAACTAATAACAATGCAGAAACTGATTTTTTAGATGGTGATTCAAGGTTGAACCTTAATGATGATGAAAATATGGTTTCTGGCTCCAACAGCAACCAGTTTCAAGCTTCTACTGGTGCAGCTAATAGAGAGAAGTACCTCAGATATAGAACTAGACTTTTTGCTGCAGAGTATGTATTTCCTAATCTTGTAATTTAATATTTGCTATAAACACATTGAACTTACAATTCCTACATCTTTCTTAAAAATGATAAAATTTATTCTATTATTTCAAATTTGTATAAATTTGAATGAATTCGCCCCCCTCTTTTTTACTATTGAAGATAATTAAAAGAGACTTTTGTCATGTGATGTTAATGTATTTAATGCTAAAAATGTCCTCATCCTTCAGTAAAGTATGAATTGAAAAATCTGTCTTGATTTATATTTTGAGGCATATGTTTTCTTTTGCCAATTAAAGAATCTTGTTTTTAGTCTCTGTACTATTGAATGTAATTTGAGTCGTTAATTTTATTATAGATGTTTGAGCCATCTACCAGATGCTGTAGGAAGAAATCCTGCTCATTTTGACCTCTTTTTGGCAAGGAAAGAACATGCAAGTGGGAAATCCCCTAGTGATTGGCTAGTTCTCCACTTGCAAGAGTTAATATCACTTGCTTATCAGGTACTGCCAACCAATTAGAATATAGGAGCAGTGAATAATTTACCCTTTGTTCTTCTGAAATACTAAAGATATATTAGAATCAATCACACCCTTGGTTTTTTTTCCATCAGATTAGCACAATTCAGTTTGAGAACATGCAGCCAGTAGGCGTTAGTCTTCTTGGCACTATTGTGGATAAGGTAGTATGTTTTCTGATGGATGCACTTATTCTATGCATGTTTTCCTTGAATACTTCTTTTCTTGTAGCTAATTTGTAGTTTTTCCAGTGTCATTTCCCCCCTATAACTATAACATCGTGTTATTAGTTTTAGTGGCTGTTATTAAAAAAAAAAAAAAGAGGGGCTTTTGGGTGGGGCCTGCTAACTATTATTCTCTTTATTAGATTTAATTTTTTTGACATGGGTGAAATGTGTGTATCTTCATGATTTCTTCGCACTTTGTAGTTCTGGTATGAGGCAGGGTCTGTTTTGGGCATCTTTTTGATGTTCAGAAAATGGTATGGTTAACTGAGCCTCCCTGACAGGTATTAAAAGGCACTGGAGAGCATAATTCTACTGAACATTTATTTTGTCTTTTCTCTGTAGTGTCTTTTTCATATGCCCCTAGGCCTTTGACCTCTGTCCTCCATAATTGCGTCTTATGTTTAACTCTTATCAGTAATTGTATTTATTTTTTAACCATACGCAACTAAACATATTTTCTTCTGTCTATAAAAAATGCATTGTTTGTCCAAGTATTGAAGAGCTCATTCCTTATTAATTATCATCTTCTTTTCTGCTTAGTTTAATGTTGTGTATACTGCATGGTGTATCTTATAGTCTCCCAACTGGTCAATTTTTGTTAATTCGTGCTTACATGTGAGTTTTGGATTTACAGTTTGAAAAAGCAGCTGACCCAGAGCTTCCTGGGCATCTTCTTCTTGAACAGTATCAGGTATTCAACAAAATGTTTTTCCCCCATTCTTTACTTGACACATGTCAATTATTTTTTATGTATGTCAACTAAGTTTTTTTCTTCTTTTTATTTCTTTTCAAGTAGATTATTTCTTCTTTTCTTCTTTTTAAACATTCTATAGAACCGATACTTCATTTTTATGGTTATGTAGATTATGAGTTTTGTGATGCACTTGGAATAACTGAAACTATTACAAATATAGGCCCAGCTAGTATCTGCAGTTCGTACCACCTTGGACACATCTTCTAGTCCTAGCTTATTGGAGGCAGGCTTGCACTTGGCTACCAAGGTTGCAGCTTTCATCAATCTATTCATTTCAGTTACCTTTGAAGTTGATTTATTACATGTTTTAGCATACCCTAAAAAAATTCACCTAATTATTACTCTAAACATATCTCAAGTTAGTAGTCATTTGGAAGTTGGGAATATTTTAGGGAAGTTCTTCGACTATGAAATTAAACATAATTTTTACTCAGTAATATGTAATAATTTCAGATATTAACAAGTGGAATAATCAGTGGAGATCAAGTGGTGGTCAGGCGCATATTTTCTTTGATTTCACGGCCACTGAATGACTTTAAGGACATTTATTATCCTTCGTTTGCGGAATGGGTCACAAGCAAGGCACGTGACTCTAAATGTTATATAAACTAAATATATTTCAATATTTTTATATCTAGTTCTTTTATCTTTTTTATACTTCACATTTTAGATCAAAGTAAGACTTCTGGCCGCTCATGCTTCTCTCAAGTGTTATATATATGCATCCTTGAGGAAGCATCAAGATGGAGTTCCAGATGAGTACCAGACATTATTACCATTGTTTCAAAAGAGCTCGAGTGTTCTAGGGAAGTACTGGATCCATACATTGAAGGATTATAGTTATATAAGCTTGTGCCTGAGCCCAAAGAGGAAGGTAAGCATGAACATGAACTTTCCAGATATTCATGGGTGCATACTTTCGTCTCGGAGACAAACCTGGATCATTATGATTATGTTAGTGTCGTCAGAGTTTCTTTCTCATTCTAATCGCACTTTACTTGCAGTGGAATCTGTTTCTTGATGGGCTGCAATCGCCTGTTGTTTCTTCAAAGTTACACCCATGCTTAGATGAGTCTTGGCCTGTAATTTTGCAAGCACTTGCACTCGACTCAGTTCCCGTGAATTCTGAAGGAAATGATTCCACCAAAGCCTCAGTCAAAGAAACTGACAAACAAAGTCCTGCTAAATGTCAGTATAGCATGGTCCAATTGAAGTTTGAAGATTTCAAGTTCTTATGGGGATTTTCTCTTCTTGGTCTGTTTCAGTCACAACATCCTATCCTGTACAAACCAATTATACAGTTGGCTTTTGTTAATGTGAAGCATGGTGGGAACTCCCCAAGCGACGATGTGAAACCCCCAGGCTTGAAATTATATGAAATTGTACTGCCTATGTTTCAATTTCTTTCAACTGAGAGTTTTTTTGGAGAGGGACTGCTTAACATGGATATTTGCAAAGAACTGCTGCAGGTGGGTGTTATTTCTTACAGTATTATTTTAAATACAGTTCTAAGACATTATTTTATTTTTGTAGTGGATGCAACATTCAGCCATTCAATCAAGTCATATTAAGACGGCATATTTTTACTTTCATGATATTTCCTTGTACTTGTCCATTTAATTTGATTAGAATTTCGAACAAATAATGGAATATTCCTCATTTATTAAGTTCATGAACTTTGTACAAGGGAATTTATTTCTGCCACGGTGAATGAAATAAATATTATATTGGATAGTGTGAGACATAAAACCATTCCTGTGTCCACTCTTCACTTAATAGCTTAAACTTATTTTCTTTTTTTCAAGATTTGGTCCTTTAAATGGTATTAAAATTTCTATTGACTAAGTGACCAATAGTTCAACCTTTGCAATTTACATAAGGTAAAGTGGGTCTATGCACTGTCTATGCTTACGTGTCCTTACGCAAGTGTAAAACCAATAATGTTCCTCCACCTAACCATGTTTAAGGAGAAATTGTCCTTGACACAGATCTTGCACGTATGTTTGACATGCACGGTAGATATTCAATTCAATTTGTGATTTAATAAACTAATCAAGGTGAAATAGGTTCTCTGTTTTCTTCAATGTGTATAATTAATACAAATTTGGACTTGCAATAGCGTTGAATTGGGAGCACCTAAAACTTCTTAAATCTACTGAGAGTCTGACATAAATGACTGATACTTATTTCTTTTTCATCTTTGCTGGTTTAGAGTAAAACCTACTGTTAACAAAAAGGATTGATAACATACCTGCGCTATGTCAATATATCAATGCCAATCCACTACTCTGTATAAAGATATTGGACTGTAAAAGTGTTCTGCTTGTTTTTATTCATCACAAGTTCTTTGAACATAGTTAAATACATATAAGGAATTATCATGTAGAGAATTCTCATTTTTTTTTATCATGTTTAATGGATGCAGATTCTTTCTTATTCCACATACATGGATAATTCTTGGAATAGTCTTGCAATATCAATTTTATCTCAGGTACGCATTTGATAAATTGATATTGGGATTTTAACTCTGCATTATATTTTATATCCCTGTAGGGTATATTTTTCAAAACACTGAAAGTCCTCGTTTTCTTATTAGGCACGATTTGTTCTTGAATGGCATGTTAATCTTATTAGCTGTTCTCCTAATTGGTTCATTTTTTATGACATGCAAAGTTCAAGTTTTATTTGTTTTTCCTACAGGTTGCCCAAAATTGCCCAGAAGAGATTTTCAATAGTGAAAATTTTGCTTTGATAACAATGGAACTTTGTATACACTACCTTTTTAAATTATTTCACAGGTAATTGATTTCCTGTGACTAATAACTTATTGTAGTTTCTTATTTGATGGACATTTTTACATAGGATATATTATGCTAAATATTCGTGAATGTCTGTTGTCCAGAACTGACACAGTTTCAGTAGATCATCCAAACTCTGAAGTAAATGTGATACATACACTATGTAGCACAACAGTGGCAGTAATTAACCGTATTGTGACCAAGGTGTGTCTGTTGTGTATGATTCTAGATAACATGTTTTTATTTGAGCCAGTATCATTTTTTGTACATTTAAGATTATATATTCTCGGAAGTCATGGTGCATTTTTTTAATCCTAAAAGATGATTATGATTACTGACTTGCTCTGATTACGATTACTTAAGATGTCCCAGCATCCTAAATCAACGGTTCTGGCATTGGTTTTAGTTGGCTACAAGTGTGTTAAGGAGGCTTCAACTGAGGTTTACTTATCAGAAGCCATTAACATGGTCAACTGTACAATACCTTTGTTAAAGAGAATAAGTGATGGTGAGCTATTTTAGTCCAAACCAGTTTGATCCATATGCATACTTCCCACTGTGTGAATTGCTAGTGTGGCTATTTATATTTGATGAGTATTTCCTCTCTGTTTCTTCTCTAATGTATTTTTGTTTAAATAGGAATTAATATAACATGCTTATTTTATTCAGATTCCTTAAATATTTTTTGTGGATATATATATGTGGTTGTGTGTGTATATGTATATGTGTGTGTGTGTGTGTGTGTATATATATATATATCCACTATTGCAAAGACTAAAATACAAATCAATAAATGTAAATAGAGAAGAACAGAACTGAACCAAACCAAACTAAAAATAGGAAGAAGAAAACAATTGTTTGTGAGCAAGAACGTTATAGAAGGAAGTATTACCCTTAGAGGGTTTGAATTGACATTTATACCCTTAAAAAAATAGCAAATGCAATAGCGGTTTGGGGCTGCAACAAGCGGCCGCTACAACCGCTATTGCTGGCGGCGGCTCACAGCCTAATTGTGTTGGGCCAAGCCCTACCAAAGCTATGATATTCTGTTGTAGCAACACCATACTTATTTTTTTTAGGTTTTTTAGTGTTAGTTTTTATAGAAATATGCTTTTTCTATTTATTTTATTCTGTAACATAGTACATGAGTATTTATAGAATATAAATTACACTAAGAAATAGGGGTAATTATTCTCCCTATAAATGCTAATCCTAAATAAGGTAAGAATATAATAATACAATTAATTTCTATTTAATCACAATTTGAATCCAGCCATAATGAGCTGTATGACAGAATCTGTTTTGATTTTGTGCTAATATTCAACACTCCCCCTCAAGCTGGCATGAATATATCGTTCATAGCAAGCTTGCACACCATGTTATCAAACAGTCTCTTTGGAAGACTCTTTGTGAGAACATCTGCTACTTGACTTTTGGTAGGTATGTAGGACATACAAATCTCACCGCTGTCAATTTTTTCTTTGATGAAATGCTTGTCCACTTCAACATGCTTCGTCCTGTCATGTAGGACAGGATTATGGGCAATAGAAATAGCAGCCTTATTGTCGCAGTAAACTTTAATTGGAGTTGGGCCAAAGAATTTCAATTCTTCCATGAACTTTTTGATCCATAATACTTCACAAAAACCATGGGCCACAGATCGGAATTCAGCTTCTGCACTGCTCCTGGCTACAACATTTTGTTTTTTGCTCCTCCATGTAACTAGATTTCCACCTACAAAAGTACAATATCCTGAGGTAGACCTTCTATCATTTATATTACCTGCCCAATCAGCATCTGTATAGGCTTCAACCTGTATATGTCCTCTATTTCTGAATATCAGCCCCTTTCCCGGAGTACCTTTCAAATATCTTAATATTCTGAAAATAGCTTCAAAGTGGGCTGCACCTGGTGCATGCATAAATTGGCTTATTACACTCACTGCAAAGGCTATATCTGGCCTTGTATGTGACAAATAAATTAGTCTTCCAGCCAATCGTTGATAACGTTCTTTATCTACTATTTCATCTTCAGCAACTGACTTTAGTTTCACATTGGGATCCATTGGTGTTTCTACTGCTTTAGACCCTGTCATCCCTGTTTCTGCAAGTAAATCGAGTATGTACTTGCGCTGGTTGAGAAAAATACCTTCTTTAGATCTTGCGAACTCCATCCCAAGAAAGTATTTTAACTTTCCAAGATCCTTGATATCGAACTCAGCCTCAAGTCTTCTCTTCAGATCACTAATTGCTTTGACGTCATCTCCTGTAATAATAATGTCATCAACATACACTATTAAGATAGCAATCTTACCTTCAGATGAGTGTTTAAAGAACATAGTGTGATCTGCTTGACTTTGGGTGAAACCGTGTCTCTTAACAACACTTCCAAATCTCTCAAACCAGGCCCTTGGCGATTGTTTCAATCCATATAGGGATTTTCTCAATCTGCATACTTTGTTTCTTCCAAGATTTTTTTCAAATCCAGGAGGTAAACTCATATATACTTCTTCATGTAATTCACCATTCAAGAAGGCATTTTTAACATCATATTGATATAGTGTCCAGTTGAAATTTACTGCAAGAGAAAGAAGAATTCTGATAGAATTGATCTTAGCAACTGGGGCAAAAGTCTCTTGGTAATCAATACCATGAGTTTGAGTAAATCCTTTTGCTACTAATCTCGCTTTGTATCTTTCCACACTTCCATCAGCCTTGCATTTCACTGTAAAGACCCACTTACACCCTACTGCCTTTTTATCTTGTGGTAGATCAGTGATACTCCAAGTGTTATTTTTGTTTAGAGCATCCATCTCTTCTTTCACTGCTAATTTCCAATTCGGATCACTTAATGCTTCCTGAATAGTTCTGGGCACAAACAAATTAGAAATCCTAGACACATATGCCTTATGGGTGTGTGATAGTTTGTCATATGACAAGTAATTAGACATAGGATGTTTAGTGCACATACGAGAACCTTTCCTCTCAGCAATTGGGACATCGAGGTCAGGAATATTTTTTCTCACAGAAATTGGAAGATTAATATCAGGAAAAGACAAATCAGATAAATCATTGGATGAGTAAGAAGGATTACCAGATGAAGAACTAGAAGACAGATTATCTGTAGGACCTTCACTTGGTAAATCAGATTGGATTTCTACTGGAGAGACAATAGGGTTTGCACCACCTTTGTGGAATTTTTTTCGAACATACACTTTAAGTTCAGGATTATCATCCTTAATCAGTGTTTCTCCCCCTGTTTCAGATTCTATTATCTTAGCATTTGGGTGATTTGTAGTCACAATATCATCTAGAGCAGGCAAAGTTTCCCAAAAATTATCTTCTCTATTATTACATTGACTCTCCCCCTGAAGAGAATTTTTAAAAAAAGGTTGATTTTCAACAAAGCGAACATCCATGCTTTCAAAAAATTTCTTTGTAACTGGGTTAAAACATTTGTATCCCTTTTTATTGGAAGCATAGCCAAGAAAAACACATTTTTCGGCTTTAGGATCCAACTTAGAACGAAAAACATTGGGGATGTAAACATAACAAAGACAACCAAAAATTTTAAGGGGAAGATCCGTAATAATACGAGATGTAGGAAAATTGTTTTGTAACACTTGTACAGGACTTTCATATTGTAACACCCGAGATGGCATTCGATTGATGAGGTGACAAGCAGTTAATAAAGCATTTCCCCAAAGATACTTAGGTACATTCATAGAAAACATAATAGCTCTAGTGACTTCGAGGAGATGTCTATTTTTTCTTTCAGCAATACCATTTTGCTGCAGAGTATCGCGACAAGTGGATTGATGAATTATCCCCTTAGTTACAAGGAATGTACTTAAATATTTGTTGAAATATTCAGTGCCATTGTCAGACCTTAGAATGCCAATCTTAGTTTGAAATTGATTGTTAATCATGTTAAAAAAATCTTGAAATCTTTGTTCAACTTCTGATTTTTTCTCCATGAGATAAACCCAACACAGCCGTGTATGATCATCAATAAATGTTACAAACCATTTTTTTCCAGACATAGTTTTAATTTTTGAAGGACCCCAAACATCACTGTGAATTAAATAAAAAGGTTTAGAAGCAGAATAGGCTTTTGATTTAAAAGACACACGATGATCTTTAGCTAAGTGACAAGCTTCACAATGAAATTGTGAGGAATTTATTTCTTTGGAAAAAATAGGAAACAAATGCTTAAGATATGAAAAACTAGGGTGACCTAATCTTTTATGCCATAACATAATTTGATCTGAAACAGGAGATGCGTTTGTACTGTTTGAACCGAAAAACGCTTTATTGCCAAACTGAATTCCATCAAGGTAGTACAATCCATTCATCTCTCTAGCAGTTCCAATCGTCTTCCCCGAGTTCTGGTCCTGAAAAACACAAGTAGAGGGACGAAAAAGAACAGAACAATTAGTGTCCTTAGACAATTTATGAACAGATAGAAGATTACAAGCGAATTTAGGAACATGTAAAACAGATTGCAAAGTGATTTGCTCTGAAATTTTTATGCTGCCTTTGCCTGCAATACTTGAATAACTACCATCAGCTATCCTAACTTTTTCAAAACCTGAACTAGGAAAATAGGTACTGAATAGATGAGAGCAATTAGTCATGTGTTCAGATGCCCCTGAATCTATTATCCAAGGGTTAGAGTGGTTGTGAGCAGATAGTGCCCAAGAATCCTTACCTGTTTGTGCCACAGTTCCAGTAGGGATATTAAGAGATGAATTGGACTTTAGAAACTTAAGAAGGTTATCCATTTGCTCCTTCGTACATGGAGACGAATCAGCCTCATTGGCCATAGGCATAGGACGATCACCAAACTTACCAGCCTTGCCATGATTTGGTCGCCCATGTAGTTTGTAGCAAGTTTCCCGAGTGTGGCGATTGCGCCCACAGTAATCGCAAAATAAATGAGTCTTGTCTCCACCTCGTTGATTATGAAGTGGTTTACGATTGACATGGGGAATTGCCAAGGCAGATCCTTCAACTGGTGGAGGGACAGCTGCTGTATTTTTGCCAAGCATCACTTGCCGACGACTCTCTTCGCGACGTACTTCTGAAAAGACTTCACCAATTGGAGGGATAGGATTTCTGCCTAGAATTCGGCCACGAACCTCATCAAAATCAACATTTAGACCCGCAAGGAACTTGAAAACACGACTAACATCCACCATCTTCTTGTAATGTTTGCTATCGGCAGGTGATTTCCACTCATACTCATTGAAAAGGTCCAAATCTTGCCAAATACGTTTGAGACAATTGAAGTATTTGGTGACTGAATCTTCACCTTGCCGAATTTCTCCCAATTTGAGAGTTAATTCGTAGATTTGGGATTGATTTTCCAAATCAGAGTACATTTGGGAGACACCTTCCCAAAGTTCTTTTGCAGTATCATAACAGAGATAATTTGCACCTATCTCTTCATCCATGGAGTTGACTAACCATGTCATGACCATGGAGTTTTCAGCATCCCATGTATCATAATCTGCACCTGCCTTGTCTGGTTGTTTTTTGTCGCCAGTAATGTAGCCAATCTTTCCTCTCCCCCTGAGATACATACGAACGGATTGCGACCATCGAAGATAATTAGCACCGTTCAGCCGAATTGTTGTGATCTGAACAGGGTGGTTTTCATGGTACGTTCGGACTAATTTAGGTTCGGGTGAGGAATGTTTGGGTGAAAGTGAGGACTCGGTATCAGACATTGTGGGATGTAAAAAAGATAAACAGAGCGGAAGCAAAAACAAAAAAAAACCCTAAAGGATTCTTGTTGCTACTGATACCATATAGAAATATGCTTTTTCTATTTATTTTATTCTGTAACATAGTACATGAGTATTTATAGAATATAAATTACACTAAGAAATAGGGGTAATTATTCTCCCTATAAATGCTAATCCTAAATAAGGTAAGAATATAATAATACAATTAATTTCTATTTAATCACAATTTGAATCCAGCCATAATGAGCTGTATGACAGAATCTGTTTTGATTTTGTGCTAATATTCAACAGTTTTTATATTTTAAGGACTCTTGTCTCCCTTGAGTCTAACAACCCTGTTAAAATATTTGGGTTGAAAAAACATCTTGAGTCCCACAAGGTTCAAGATGTTTTAATTCAAACCAAACATCAAGCTACCAATGTAGTAGTGAAAAATAAAATTTGATTCATTCAACAGCACAGCTGAGGGAGTTATTCTCAATTTTATTTTGTAGATGAGGCTGCACTGGATGATAGCATTCTCCCTTTAAGAGAAATGTTTGAAACTTGTCTAAGTGTTATTGCTGCTTTGACTAAGTATGGCATTGAGGAATTCCATTTGCAGGAGGTTAAGAGTTTAAACCAACGGAAACTAATACATGCAAAGCTTGCATTTTCTCTTGAACAAATCATATTAATTGTGAAACTGGCTCTTGAAAGCAAATATGTTGATAATTGTGAAGCAAGCAAATCCATCCGTGTTATTGCAATGAGATATTGCATTCGCTGTTTCCAAACTGTACTCAGTGATTCCAATATGCAGGTAAATGAATATGTAGGAAGTATCACATAATTGCTGTTACCCAGAGAGAAATACCAATGACTGTAATTTGTTGTTAACAGGTCCAAGTTATAGGTGTGCAATTTCTTAAAACCAGGATTCAAAGAGGTGTGAATACAGAAGATAACTCATTCTTAATGTTTCTTGCTGGGGAGCTAATTACTGATATTTTCACATTGATCCACAAAATGTTAAAGGTACTTGCAACATTTGCTTTTGTTTTGCCATTAATGCTACTAAAAGTATCATTGGTTCATTTTATTTGCTTATTGAATTTTGTAATTCTTGGTGTAGCTAAAGGATTTATATTTCTTTTGTTAGCAGAATACTATAACGGAAGAGTCGGTAAACATTGCCAGTGAATGTTTAAGTCTCATGGTGGTGTTACAAGCCCTAGCTAAAGGCAATGATTGCCAGAGAAGTTTTATGACCTTACTTCTGGAGGCCATTGTCATGATTTTCTTGTCAACAACAGATGGGTTCTCTCCGGTAATATATAAGAACTGAGATTTTCTATTGTTGGAGTTAGCTCCTCGTGATTTTATTATGCATTCTTTTGATCATTCAAACAAATGACAGGAAATAAGGGATTTAAGAAACACGACCATTAAGCTTGTTTCTCGCCTTGCTCAAATTCCTTCATCAGCCATGCATTTCAAGGATGTTTTACTATCAATGCCTCCTCTGCACCGCCATGAACTTCAGGTATTTTTGATGTTACAAATATGTATATATGCGGACTGATTATTGACATCTATTTTGCTGAACTGTCATAATTTTTTATTTTCTACAACTCTAAATGACCACCTGTAATTCTATTTCCATGATAGAAGTTCTATTTTGGAAATGGAAAATTCTTTTTTTTTGTGCATCAAAATGATATGCTTCCATTATAGTTCATGTAATTTTTTATTAAGAGGAGAAAGGTTAACCAAGAAAAATGATAAGATGTTTTGCAGAGGATAATATAGCAGCAGCATCTTAATTTTAATAATAAACATGCAGCATCCTTAAGTCTAGATGATTGGGAAATTACAGAATCAACAATATATAGTCATGGATTCTGTTACAGATGTTTAGGAACTTTGTCCATATTCTGATAACATCTCCTGTTGCTTACTTCTATAATGCCACGACATGCAGGGGGTAATACGAGCTTCTGTCACACATGATAAAAACCAAACAGATTTTAAAATACCAGTTTTGGATATTAAAATGCCGAAGCCAGTGGGAGAAAGTGAAGAGAAACACCCCACACCTTCAGTTGTTGTGATGAAAACAGATGAGAATAACGAGGAAGAAGATGATGTCAGTGAAGATGATTGGGATGCTTTTCAATCTTTCCCAGTCTCTAAAGATGAAGGTGGAGATGAATCAAACACAGAGCATTCTGCCAAAGAGAAGGATCCTAGCATTGTTGAAAGATCATCAGATATGGGAGGTTCTAATGCAGATGTTGAGTCTCATGATCAAACTGGACCTGGGGTTAACAAGCCAAGTGACAATGAGCATCAAAAGATGGAGGAAGAATTGCAAAGCTCTGTACTTCAAGAATCGCAAAGCTCAGAAAATGAACTAGATTCTCGTGATCAGAAGTCTGAGTTAGGAGCTGAAGGATCAGTTGAAGAGGATATGCTTGAACAAATAGTATCAGATTCTCTGGCACTTCAATCAGATGATAAGGAACGGTATAATAGAGGTGAAGAAGATGCTAAGGAAGATGGTATGGATGAAAATGAAAATTGTGACTCTAAGCAAGGAATGTCTGAAAGTCCAGCAGAAAAGGAACATCCGGAGATTGAGGAAGAATTGCGAAGCTCTGGGCTTCAAGAAGATGCATTGCCAATCCCAAGAATCGAACAAGTTTCTTGTGATCAGAAGCCTGATGTAGAAGCAGAAGGATCAATTAAAGAGGACTTGCGAGAACATGCAATATCAGATTCTTCGGAACTTCAACAGGGATATTTTGAATCAGATAATAATGAACACTATAATAGATGTGATGAAGATGCTAAGAAAGACAGTATGAATGAAAACGAGACTCATGACTCTCTGCATGGAATGTTGAAAAGTCCAGCTGAAAGTGCACATCATGAGGTGAAGGAAGAATTGCAAAGCTCTGAGCTTCAAGAAGACGTATCCCCAATCCCAGGAAATGAACTAGGTTCTTGTGATCAGAAGCCTGAGCTAGAAGCTGAAGGATCAATTGAAGATGCTCCTGAACAGGCAGTATCAGATCCTCCCGAACTTCAACAGGGTGTTTTTGAGTCTGATAATATTGAACAGTGTAACAGATGTGATGAAGGCGGTAAGAAAGACAGTGTGGGTGAAAATGAGAGTCATGACCCTAAGCGAGGAACGTCTGAAAGTCCAGTAGAAAGTGCACATCAAGAGATGAACGAAGAATTGGGAAGCTCTGAGCTTCAAGAAAAGGTGCCCTCAATCCCAGGAATTGAACTAGATTCTTGTGATCAGAAGCCAGAGGTAGAAGCTGAAGAATCAATTGAAGAGGATGTTCCTGAACTGGTAGGATCAGATTCTCCGAAACATCAACAGAGTGTTCTTGAGTCAGATGATATTGAACAGTGTAACAGATGTGATGAAAACAAAAAGATAGGCAATGTGAATGAAAATGAGAATTACGACTCTAAGCAAGGAACCTCGGAAAGTCCAGGAGAAAGTGCACATCAAAAGATGGAGGAACAATTGCAAAGCTCTAAGCTTCAAGAAGAGGTATCTTCAATCCCTGGTAATGAACTTAACTCTTGTGATCAGAAACCAGAGGTAGAAGTTGAAGAATAAACTAAAGAAGATATGCCTAAACAACTAATATCAGATTCTCCGGAACTTCAACAGGATGTTTCTGAATCAGATAATAATGAACAGTGTAACAGATGTGATGAAGATGCTAAGAAAGACTTGGTAAGTTAAACTGAGTCGTGACTCGGCCAGGAATGTGAAAGTCCAGTAGAAAGTCAACAGAATAGTACAAGATTAGAATGATTAGCTGAAGAGTGAATGCTATAGTGAATGAAGTATTTGTCAACCAGTTATATGTTGCATGTAGTTTTTTTTATTATTGCCTCACATTGATTTGCTCTTACATTGGGTTCCAAATTTCCATAGGTATAGTTTGATGACATTAAACCTATATTTGTAATTTGTTGCTGAACTGAATGATGGATTGCTATCATATTATTTGGAGTTTGGATGATATACTGAAATTGTGTCAGTTATGAACAACAGATATTCAGAATGTTTAGCATATATATAATTTTTTGTGCGTCGGTGTTATTTAAATTCAAATTTATTTTGATGAGATGCTGAAAATTAGACAGAAATAGAAGTGAGTTCTGAAAATTTATTCAAATTTATTTTTGTAGCTTTGATTACAATCATTTACTCTCAAATTATGCTAAATTATTAAATTCAAATTTATTTTAATGAGATGGTGAAAATTAGACAGAAATAGAAGTGAGTTCTGAAAATTTATTCAAATTTATTTTTGTAGCTTTGATTACAATCATTTACTCTCAAGTTATGCTAAATTATTAAATTCAAATTTATTTTAATGAGATGGTGAAAATTAGACAGAAATAGAAGTGAGTTCTGAAAATTTATTCAATTTTATTTTTGTAGCTTTGATTACAATCATTTACTCTCGGATAAAATTGGCACCCCACATAAAATTGCTCCCGGATAAAATTGGTTCATAAACTCAACAAAATTTCTGATGGTGCATTTTGAACTTCCGGTAGTGCAACTTGACCATACAAAATTTCCGGAAATTGGACTCAAATTCTGGATTGCAACTTTTAGATATTGCAAATTTCCAATAATTTTAAAATTTCTGGTAAGGCACTTAACCATACAAAAATTTTCATTTTTAAAATTTTTGGTACAAGTGTATGAGATTTTATATGAAATTTTGAAATTGTCCGTAAAAATTCATATATCTATATCAAAACTTTTGAAATTTTAAATAAACTTTTTATGAAAGTTATGATTTTTTTTACTGGATATAACATTGCCGGTATAAAATCATTAAAGTTGGATTTTTTTTTTCTTTTACTTTGTATGAAATTTTTTGAATTTGAAAATAAAGTTTTAAAGTTGTTAAGGATATGATAAATTCAATGTGGGGTATAAGCTGGAGTGATAGGGTAAAACCTCTAATTATTGGTAATACAGCTCTTACAACAAAATCTTGATATTATAAGAGAGATGTGAAAAAAGAAGTCAGTAGAAGGTAAATAAGTCATTTTCTTTAATTCTAGACTAAAAACTATTTTCTAGAAAATTTAGGAAATTTTTTACATCACCCCTTGTCCTTCTTAAACATTATGTGTTCTGTCTAAAATGTCATCTTAGTTTTAAAGATGTATCTCCAAACGCATTTTTTTAAACTTTTTTTTAATTAATTTCGTAGATGCATCTACAAAATATTTTTGCATGTGTATTTACGGAAGAAATCCAGAAACAGAATACCAGAAAATCAACATTGCAACGATAAAATCAACATTCATAAAATAAAACCAGCATTACATTGATAATTTCGACAGAAATTTAAATACTACATTTCAATAGCATGGTGGACGCTTGCACATATCTAAGATGTCATCGGCCGTTCTTCGGACCGTCACCTCCAACTCGAATGGAATTTTCTCTTCGAAACTGAAATATGTCTGCCACATCACCCTAACATCGTCTTACTTCTTGAGTTCAAACTTGTTGTAAACAGGGTTCCCTTCGTTGTCAACTGAAGGTGAACGATACTCAAACTTCACAACTTTTCGTTTGTCATTGTAAGGTATGCAATATTGAATATCGTCTATGATATCGACGAGGGGGTGAGATCCAAGAGCATGAACGTCCTCCCGGGTGTTTTGCCTTCGGAAAAGGAGACACTTGCGACGTACCAACGGAACATGATTTTAAAGAATTGAGAGATTTTTGTATTTGTGTGAAAGATAACAAATGAAACCCCAAATTTATAGAAAACCTAGGTGAATATGGACCAACCATTTTCTGTCAATCTTTAAACCAGAACTCAACATAAAAGCACATAGACAAATAAAAGGCATAATTGCATAAATAAGGCATAAGAATAAAAAGTGACTATTTTGCACTTCAAAAAATTTACAAATAGTCATCCGATTATACAAGAATTCAAAACGAATCAAAATAAGTGTTGACGGCTAAATTTGTTGGTGGTACCCTTTTAGACTTTTACGCATTCTATTCCTTTTCAATGTTGTTCAATTTTTCGAATTCGTGCATCCTTTCAACAAAACGATCTGGCCACGTCTCGGCATTTGCGGTTGAGTGACTTACCCATTCTGGTGATGTATGTGGTATGAGGCGTCAAGGTTTCAAGTAAACTTATACAAAATGTCTTGATTTTGCAAGCCATCAAATACATATGATGCGACCAATTGGATTTTGAGGTGGTTCGGTGCAGAGTGGAAAATAGGTTTTCGGAAGCCCGTACCGCGTCAAGTCAATGCACACCCTATCATATGCACATGCAATAAGATGACCCATATCAGGGAAGGTCATCCATTTCGACACCGGTGCCGGACCACTCAAACAAGGAACAAGAGATTCATAAACCGCATCGAATTTTTCTTTCTTTCCATACAACTGAATGTACGATTCTTTATGTGTCTTCAACTCTTAGATTAGTTGATGACGGACAAGCGCATGGCTATCCTCTCCTTTACCAAGAAAAGCCGAAACGGCTTGGTAACCGCAATTACCATCCCCTTCAACATTGATGATACAATTGATGTATTTGTGCATAAAAATCGACATTTCGTCGATGAATGGAATTTTCGGTGGAATCAGGGTCGGAGGCGGTTTGCTTATGCAAACTCCTTTCATGACACTTTTTTTAGATTTAAGAGTCGGTGAGTCGGGATAAATTTTGTCAACGTGCTCACAATAAGAAGGAGACCCTGTAATCAAGTTTACATTCGGTGTTGGCTTCATTTTCTTCGAAACACTTTTTGTCTTTACCGGTTGAGAATGTGGTTTTATGTCGGTTGTTTCAGGATATACAATCTTTCTCAATTGCTTCCCATTCGATCAAAATAGAGATATTCAATTTACCTCCTTCCATGCAACCATCATTATAAAAACTAAGTCTTTTTCAATGAGGGCAAACTTCGTCAATTCTTATTGGCTAATCTAGTTTCAACTTTTTAGCAATAACACAAGCACATGAAAGACCATAGGTTTTCACAATAGTGCAACCACACATTGTGCTATCGGAACCTGCAGTTTCAGCTCGTTTGGCCTTGTAAAAAATATAGTTCATCCCCGGACGAGACATATTGTCGATTAATTAAGAATAAAGAATGTTGTCTTTAAATCGATGTTCTAATACTATTACTCCGAATAAATATTATTTGTATCTCATTATGTTGGTTTTTAATCATGAGATTTACGGAGTCTCAATCTCGACACAAATCTCCCTTGCTATTACCCAACCAATTTTTCAAACTAGCATGGGTCGACTCAACTCTATTGGTGGTTGTATTTCCAAGGAGTCGGACATTATCAGTCCACGCACAGACTATATTCTCCTTCACATGATCAAAATTGGTGCTTTCAAAGTATTTCAATAAAATAGGATACTTTTCACACACATTCTGGAATTGAATGACAGAATCGGCATATAATTCTTTTGTGGAAGAATTTAGTATATTATTCCATGCATCTATTATTTTTTAACAATCACACTGACATTCACCAATTTTCCACCTTCGGGGTCTACTTGTTTCACCCCCACTGCGGGTTTAACCCGACTTCTCACATTCTTTGTTATGTGATATCGACAAAGTACTGCATTATAAAAAGGAAATACATTTGTAACCACATTTATCAACGCGGTATCGTGATTGGTAACAATCGCTTTAGGCATCTCAACTTAGTCCTTCAAAAGTTACTGACACACCTCTAATGCCTAGGTAAAATTGTCATCTTTTTCATACTCCAGAAAAGCAAAACCAACGGCATGTCTTCTCGGTAGACGTAACACCAATCATCTTAAATAAAGGGAGTCTATACTTGTTGGTCTTATAGGTAGAATCAAGAATGAGCACTGTCGAGAACGTGTTGAACAACTTTATCGAATCCGGATGAGCCTAAAAAATATCTCGAACTATAACTTCATCGTCGCAAGTTTTGTACCGGAACACGTAACTGTTATCATCCAATAATTTCAACAGTTGATGCATCTCACTTCTATCTCCCCTAATCGCCTTGTTGATGCAGTACCGATTGTTATAAACTTGCCTTATATTTGATATATTGTCGGGTTCCTTCCGTTTCAATGTGACAAGTATATTTTTCGGTTGGAGAAGATTCAAGGTCATGTCACTAATACATATCTTCTCTTCCGGCTTGAGCCGACATACACTAGGATGACCTTGTAACTTTAAGCACAATTCATGGTTATGCAAACCACAAATAACACTAAATTTTCACTTTTTGGTACTCAACATGTAACCGCGAATCTTAAAAAGACATTCATAATTTCTACTACCGGTGTCGTCTCTTTTAAACTTCCGTAGAGGAGTCTGATATTTTCCGATTCTATCGTACAACAAAGTTACAAAGTTATTTCTTCTTTCCGAACCATTATCTGATCTTCCTATAAACACTTCAAAACCAAGTTTAATTGCAGTTCTACGAATCCATGTGAGCATGCAATCACGATCATCAAACTCTTGCTTGTTATTAAAGTCAACGCCAACATCTACCGACTTTACGACAACCCCTTGAACATTCGGAGATACATCATTTGTGGAAACTAGTTCTTCTCATATATTATTAGGGTGCACCATATCTATTTGTAAACAATAAGAAAAATAAACAAAAATTACAAATCTGTTGGAAAAACATAATAGACACGTTTCGGAGATGTACATCCAGGAGTGTTGATCATCAACACGTTCCGGAGGTACAGCTCGGGAAGCAACGTTACTTCTTTTTCAAAAGTTTGACGATTGATGTGAGCAATGTAGTGGACAAAGTGCAATATTTACCTGAAATTCGATCTTCTCTTGCTCCTTTTGATTTATTGCACGAAAAAGTTGGAGTTTTGAAGTGAAAATGATATTGATAATGTAGGTTTTTTAGGTTGGTGAAGGAGAGTGTGGAAGAAGAAAACACAACAATGGGGGAGTGATCATGCAGGTTTCAAATATAGTAGAAACTTCCAGAGCTGTATCTACGGAACAATCTGGCGCTTAGACGTTCCGGAGGTGCATCTACGAAAGTTTTCTTGAACTGAATTATTTTGAAGTTTTTCCCAGCATATAGCAGTTTAAAATGATTTCGTAGATGTAACTCCGGAAAAAACTAAATTTTTGCAACAACAAAAAAGGTGCGTCTGGATATGTATCTTCAGAAGTAGGGAGAATTAAAGGAAATTAACTAGGTGCCTAAGAGTATCAAGGGGGTGGATTAAGAAATTTTCAAATTTTAAATTAATGTCACCATGCCCATTTTAAACAGCTATGAATTTCTTTGATGAGAAAACAAGTCAAACGATTATGGTCAAGGGGAAAAAATCAAGAAATATTAGGGTGTTCATTTATCACGGATAAAGATTGCCATCATTCTCTAAGATTTTTGAATTGAAACAGTCATGCTCAGGACTCTTCAAATTCAAGTACGACCGAAAAGCAGCTAAATTTTTTAAATTAACATTTTCGTTTCTAAGAATTTAACCTACCATTTTATATTTTATAATTAACCTACCATTTTATATTTTACAAGTAACACCCCACATATTGATAAAAATATTTTTGTTATTATTTGTGGAAAGTTTGTATTTATATCAGAAACATTAAAAAAAAGCTGGTATATTTTGGAAAAACACATATATTTTAAAAATTATAATAATTTTCTTTTCAAAAAAAGGCAATCCATGAGTTTCTTTTGAGGCCCGAGCTGATAACATTGTAGGACAAGGCATTAGTTATGCGTTAGAAGTGCCCATTGAGGCCTGAGCTTAAAAGATGTCGAGCTGTCGACATAAAATGAAACGCTGCATAGGAGACAAGCCACAAATTTCTATTTCTTAGTTCTTTCATGTTTCGATAATGAAAGCAGATAAATCCTAGTAAAGGCGGAACAACTAATAAGCCAATTGTGGAAAGGAGCAAGTTATGCACTAGCAAACATCCAGATTTGAAAAACAAAGTTTGAACAACATGAAGGTTGAAACGTCATGACAATGACGAACGTCAGCTCATTTCAAAATATTGACGGTTGGAGCGTCACAGACATGACGCCCGTCATGATGTCAATGCCACATTTGGTTGTACTGTTTCAGTGTTTTTTTCTCATTAAATCACTTTTAATTCCATTTAATCACTTTAATTTCCTTTCTCAAGTCAATTTCTCATTCTCCGTATTACCTCGCCTAAAAACCCGAACCATTCTTCACCCACACCTTAAATACTACTTCATCCTCTCCATAAAAACAGCAACACCTCCATTAAAACTTAAACCCCAAACCCTAATTCTTATTCACCAAATAAAAAAAAACACATATACAACCATAAACCTTCCTAATGCCCATTTCTACATTCACACCACATATTCTCCATCGCTTTCCTTTCCGCCCAAATTCGGGTCTCTTGACTACCTCCTCCCAAACCTGAAATTCTTTCACCGTCCCTCTGAGGATGTAGCAGTTAAACTACATGGGAATCGATTTCAAGAATGGCGCTCAATATAAGCGTTTTGCAGAGGACTATCACTCTGACAAGGTATCCTGACGAACATTACCTTAGAACATTAGATCTTTTCGAAAATATGCTTTTCATGTTTAATAGAATAGGATGAGACCATTTCTCGACCGTGCACCACCCTACCTATGAGAAAGTTTCTCATCTCGTGTAATTATTATCCTCGCCAGGAGGCATTATCATGGGAGGATTGATTACCTCTATAGCCTTAGCTTTAGGCTTAGAAAGAGAGGTTACACAACTTATCCCCTTGAGGGAAGTACCTCTCTAGACCTAAACTTGTGTCTATCTCAAAACTTGGTCAAACTTAAGAAAGAAACGAGTATTATCTAATGATTAACAATAAGGTGATCAAGAGTATTATGATGCCAAACCTGGAGATTACAGAAGTTCATGTTAATGGGAATTAGTTGTATCCCACAGAAGCTCCAGCGGGTGTTGATACCTGCAACACCAAGAAAGAAATGACCGAGAAGTAGATCAAGCTCCCCACGACCGTTTGCGAGATGATATGCTCGTGGATGTATGGTTTTGGATGGTAGATAACGACATGCAGCATTTACCCTGCTCTCGACGGTGTTGATGTCCCTTTCCGATTCTACTTTCCTTTCTCGCACTTTTGTCACTTTCCGATTCTACTTTCCTTTCTCGCACTTTTGTCAATATGTTTGGGACAATGTATGATTTAAGTACGAGGGATGAAAATTTCCAACTTTCATAGATTAGATTCTCTTATTTGTTTAGTTTAGTTTACTTGCTTTATAAATTGGGATCTCCATGCTTTTTAGTATAGGTCCTTTAATTTTTGTTGTTAATTAGTGTTACAGAGTCTTTGCATGTTAATCGAGTCTTTTATGCGCATGTTTCTGCAATGTTATTAACTTTTCTAATTCTTGAGCCCACGTTTTATTTTGAAGAGGATTAAGATTCGTAGCACACATTAAGTAGGTTAGTCTATGAGTATAAGCGAGAGAAAAAAATAAAGAACAAAACGAGAAAAATTGTATCTACTAAACTAGGTAAAACTCACTCGATTACTTAGTCCAACAATGGTTGAACCTTAAAAAAAACCAAATTAAAAATGCACCTTTGATCAAAATGAGAAAATAAAAAGAAAATATGAATAAAATCGATAACCGGTTTTCCTACCATGTGTGTGACATTATTATAGATAATAAAGGGAATTAATCTGATTGTCTCAAATTAAAGAAGATACAACAAATAAGAGAGTGAGACTATGATACAACGCTGTGATTTGAACTGGTATGCATTGGAGGGAGACTTTTGTCTAGAAAATGCGGTTTGTGTTATTACAATGCCCTTAGTGTTATTAATACTAGTACTTATCGAATTAATTTTACCCGATCCAAATTTGTGACCACGTATGGTTAGTTGTGTTGCTATGTTTTCTTAAGTCGTTTTTCTGTTATGTTGTTGCGCTTACATGTTTTTATTGCAAGCAAAGTTGCTTGAGGATGAGCAACTGTTTAAGTATGGGGGAGTTTGATAACACAAAACACACATTGTATATTTTGACTCGATTTGTATGTGTTTTGATGTCGATTTATATGTTCTTGTAGTGTTATGCCAGTAGTGTGTGCTTATTTCAGGTACTTTGCCGTTGAAGGCTTCCGCACGACAAAATGATAAAAAAATGGCGCAAACAGGAAGAAAATGCAAGAATTATACTGTCGTGACGGTTCCTTTACTGTCATGACAGCCATCAGCTACTTAAAGAAGTCAACACCGGTCAATGAAACAAAGAAGAAAAACCTGAGCCAGGTGAAGGTTGGGTCGTCAGCAAGAAGACGACTATCACAGTCATGACAGACAGAACATCAACAGCGTGATGCCCGTCATGACCCTACGGTTTAGTTTTTTTGTCCTCGGCTCAGAATTCAACTTTTCCACCTCCTCCACTTTCTCCGTCACTTTAATACAATCCTAATAACTTTTAATACAAGTATTAACCTATAAATAGGCATTTATAAGTCATTTTTAGAGATCCAAGCTTATTTTAGAGCATAAATTTCACCTGTAAAAAGTAGTAATGACTCACATTGAGCGGTATTGCAACTTTAAAACTAAGTTTTGGAACATTCTATTTTGTAATTTGTGGCTGCTGCATTAATCCTACCGACATTATTTTTTAGCATTTTATTTCTAGCATTTGTACCAAATTAAAGTCTCTGATCTGAGAAATTTATTATTATATTCAATTTAATTATTTTCGAGTTCATTCACTTTTAATTTTAGTTTTGCTGCTATTTTACGTATGCTTATTTGCATTTTTAATGTACTTAATATGAACATGATCAATACATACTATAATTCTACCATTTTTAACATGTCAGCTTAAATCAACTGAGTCCAGAATGCAAGGACCGTCGCACAGACGGTACTCTAATAAGTCATAAACTAATGTTTATAACGAAAATTGCTTTTATGTCTGAAAATTTTTGTTTTCGATAAATTAAAGTTTGTTGTGAAAGCATAAATATAGTGATACCAATTTCAGCTCGAAAGAGTGATACTTGTGTTTGATTGTAGAAATCCAGAAATTAATTTTTAAATACAACAAAAGCGCTTTTCTAATTACTTTAGGAAACTCTAATTTTCAAAAAGGCTATTTTAAGATTATAAGCAGACACACGAAAGCGAACATTTATACGCTTAAAATATGGTACCGGCCATGCGAAAGTGGACGGTACATTTAAATTAATTTTCTACTAAAAATAACTTTTCAAAGTAAAAAAATTGATTATTTTCCAAAAGAGATTTTGAAGTGTAACATTGGACACGCGAAAAGCGGATATTTAGATTACAAGGCCAGAATGCTCGGTGTGTGGTAAATCTAACCACAACAAATCCTCAGGCCCAACTGCATCAAAACCAATACAACTTGCATAATCCCAAACGCAACCAAGCCAACCTGCACAAACTCAAACACAACCAACTCAATCAACATTATCCAAAACACAACCAATTCCAAGAGTTTGAACTAGACAATCACCAAGAAATACCCAACACACAAATTCACAATCCCAAACACAATCAACCACAAGACATCAAACTAAGCTATCACCAAGAAGAAACAAAACCTAATCAACACAATCTCAAACATAACCAACATCAGGACTTCAAATAAGGCTATCACCAAGAAGAATCCAAGTTGCACAAGTCAAACACAACCAACCCCTACACTCCAAATGAGGGTATCATCAAGAAAAGACACTGCAACATTTTAGGGACCAACTTTAGCATTTCAGCCGCCAAGAAGAACCACACCTAAGCTGCCCATAAAGAGAAAAAACCATTAGGATGTTGTCTGTTGTATTTTGATGAACTAAGATCATGTATTTTGGATGATATTTTGTATTTAGAATGCTATGTTAGTGATAGGTGCTCGTGTATTTTGGATGATGATTATATGTTTTGGACAACTACTATGTATTTTGGATGGAAACTTTATATATTTTGTTTGGTTTAATAAAAGATATTAAGGCCTTATCATTATTTTGGTTAATTGACATTTTATGTTTAATCATGCAATCTTGTATTATTCCATCCAATTTTTAGGTCCATTGTTTTTACAATAAAATGAGTTGTAAAACACGGGTCATTGAAGTCTCTTTTAATGTAACAAATATGTCATTTAAGTCTTCTTTAGTGTAACAAATATTAGCACAAACTATGTCTTTTTTACAACATTAAATTTGACAGATTCTAACAACATCAATTTGGACACAAACATATCCTTTAAAAGTGCTTACTTCAAAATCAAATATGGGCACAAACTAAACATCATCATTGAAAAAAGTCATTAAACATAACATTAACAAATTGTCTAACAACACTAACATTAACATAAACCACAATCACCACTTATTGATCAAAATATACATCAACATTACAAAGATCATTACAAAGACCATTGCACTCTTTTTTCAACCCACTCAAAATAGTTGCAGCCACAGTTTGAAACTCCACTCTATTAACATATAACAGTTAGCATTACCAAATAAGATTTAGAAGAAGATAACAATAAACATACCGTAGAGTATATGTAGCTCTAAAATAGCTTCCTAGAGTTTCATCCTCTCTTCCTAACTGTTCGTATCACTGATTTGACTCCACAAAGAAACCATGGTTCGATTTCATCATGAGTTGCATTTGAAATGAATGAATGACAATTCAGACTTTGTAAATTTGACCCATATGTACTGTATGAAGTCGTTGTTGGAGAAGGAAGACAATGAATTAGATTGGAAGATGATGAACACAATTCTAGGGATTTGATGGAGAAGAAAGTGATTTTGTCTAATTACTTAAAGTTAAATTAAAAACAATTACATCTCAACAACGTTACAACCAGATACACTTCATTAAGGACAACTATGCATTTTTAAAACGAAATTATTAAAATAGACCAACAATATAAACATTATATACCTTAAATAGCTAACTTGTAAAACAAAACTTAAAAACCAATCTATTACAATTAAATAAATTAAAGAACCCTAATATAATTTGACAAAAAAATAAAAATGCTTTCGTATTTGTACCTGATACCAATTCTCTTTGCCAAAAGAAACTTATTATCGATTTTTTTTTATAAAAACTTATTATCGATTTTTTTTTTGATAAAAACTTATTATCGATTTTAAAACCCAAATGTATTATTAAACCGGAATGAATCACTAGAAACCATTAAACCGGATTACTATTCCGGTTTAATTACAGTTGAAGGAAACCACGACTCGAACCGTCCGGTCCGGTTTTTAAAATATTGGTATGCGTTCCCTTCTGTTTTTCCTAGTGTAGCCATCAGTACTCAAGTCCATCTCTCTCCGCTTGCGCTGCACGCCGCCGTCAACCGCCACGGTGCCGATTACCACGCAACGTCTGCAGTGCACACCGCCGCTCCATATGCCAGTTTCTGTTTGTGGTGGTAAGTGAGTTCTCTTCCAATAAACCCTAGGGAAATTCATGTTTAAACTTTCATGGATGAGTTCAATACTATCTGTTTTTCATTCTTAAATTCAATTTATTAGTTTCTCCATTCATTTTATGGATTGTATTCATTCGGTTGATGAACGTTCTATTGTTTTTCAAATTTTTGAATATAATAGAATTTTGAAATCGGAAAATTGTTGTTGTTAGGTTTTAAATCTCCTAATTTTGTGCAATTCATGGTTAATTTTCCTAATTTACTACTGTGTAGGATTTAATTTGCCTTTGCCTTTTTTTTCTTTCTTGGCTTCAACACACTTTAGACACTCCTCATATTAATGGTGATTAATGAGTTGGTTAAAGAACTTAAATTTGATTGTAATTTTTTGGTAGGAGATGGATAGATGAAGAGGAATACTAGCATATTTTGTTTTAGATTTTTTTTGTAATAAAATAAATTGCTCCATTGAGACGCATATAATAGTTTTCATTCTCAATTTAAATAATATATAAATGATGTTCATATTCTATTAATTACAAAATATATATGTATCGGCGTCGGTGTCATATGTTTTTGACATTAGAAGTATCAACATGTCTATGTTGTATGTTAGAGTCCACCCTTCATAGATAGTTATAAGTTTGGATTTGAATACATATATTAAATTGTTCACACCTAATGTTCAGGGTTCTGAATATGCCACTGGCCATCACATAAAGTTTTCAGGTTTTGAATTGTTAGAGGCTAGGTTATAGAGAGAAATGCAGCACCAGCATAGGCTTCTCATACTGTATGCAACTCAAACCGGCAATGCATTGGATGCTGCTGAACGTCTTGCTCGTGAAGCCGAACGAAGATCCTGCCCCAATAAACTTCTCTCTCTTCATGATTATGATCCTGTATGATTTATTTTCTTTATGCCCTTTTGCAATTTTGGGATTTTTTTTCTTTTCAAAATCTTCTTTTCATATCAAGGTTTGAACTTTTGCTAATGGGGGTTGCTTTGTTCAGAGTCTGTTACCTCAGGAAGAGGCTGTCGTTTTTGTGGTTTCTACCACAGGCCAGGGTGATGCCCCTGATTCCATGAAGGTAACTTAACCCTTTTATTTATTTAGTTTTTTTTGTTCTTAGCATTATTTGAGGTTATTTTTTAATCTATAGTTTTGCTGATTCTTCTTTTGTGGTTCCAGGTCTTTTGGAGGTTTCTTCTTCAGAGAAACCTAAGCAACCATTGGCTGAAAGGGGTTCATTACACTGTCTTCGGTTTGGGTGATTCTGGTTATCAGAAATACAATGTAATCATGCTTATTGAGTTGTGACCTTTGTGTTTAAAAAGTTGTGTTTCATTCTGTTAGATTATAAGTATTGTTGTACTTTTGAGAGCTGCATTGTTTATTGATTATGTGCTTCTTGATACTGAGTCACTATAAGCTAAATAGACACTGAATGGTATTTTGATTATGACTAGACAACTTAATTTTGATGGATACAAATTTTATTATTTTGCGCATGAGTTTATCTGGTTTAGTTTCATGTTTTGATTTTGAATAACCCATACTTGCAAACTGTGGCAGTTTGTTGCAAAGAAGCTGGACAAAAGATTAATGGACCTTGGAGGAACAACTATTGTAGAAAGAGGCTTGGGAGATGATCAGCACCCTTCAGGGTATGACTTTGGATTATGTTGTCGATTAAGAATATTCAGCTTGATTTAGTAGAAACATCTACCTTTGTGCTTGTGGAATATGAAAAAGTTAAACAATGTGATTAAGTTATTGATTTTTCCTGAATGTACTCCGTGAGTTTAAGTATTCTTGTTTTTAGTAGTTGGTATTCATTCAAGTGTGTGAATTCTTCTATTCTTTTCTTTGATAAATGCTTCCTTGGATGATATGAATCTACACTACCCATAGGATTTTGGCATGATACCTTGTTACTACTAGTTATGGAGAACTAGGTTATACACAATAATTACTTTACTTTTTCATTTTCTTTTAAAGCATGTTATTTTTTTTAATGTATTTATAATATTCTCAGTAGTTGTATTATTGGAGTATAAAGATTTTCTTTACGTTACTAAAGATGGTATAATTATTTGTAGCTATGAAGGTACTCTTGATCCTTGGATGTCTTCTCTATGGAGAATCTTAAACATGATCAAACCAGAATTATTACCAAATGGCCCAGATGTTGTAATTCAAGATACAATGTTGATTGACCAACCGAAAGTCCAAATCTCATATCACAAAATTGAAAATATCAAGTCGCATTTTTCAACTGCATCAGGTATCACAAACTCGGTAAATTCTTGGTTGGCTTGCAATGTTTTATTAGCAACTATTATGATCTCAAACAGGGTATCTATGTATATTTCTTTTGTTGTCTTCATTTACCATTCATATGATTTTAATACAATGCTTATTAAGTATTAGCTTGCACAAAATTGGTTGAACCCTTTGCTTGCATTCCTTCATCACTGACATTTTCTAGGGTCTATGGCAAGTTATTCGCCGTGCGATGCATGTTTGGTTTACTTATGATAAAGTTTTTAGAGTTATTGATGCTTAAACTCCAAAGCTTGATTTGTCATATTTGAGCAAAAACATCTTCTCTAGTTTTCTTTCTTTCTTTTTATTTTTATTTTTTGGTGTAAATTTTGTGTTAGTTAGTGCTTCCAATGCACGGTTCGTTATGGTTGAGTTATTGTTTGATTTGGCCTTCCACATTTGTACCCTCATTGTTGATTATAAAATTTTAGTTGCTCTCTATATTTGACTAGAATTTTTATAACATATGAATCTTTCAGATTTAATGAGTCCTGATATTCTTCGGAGTGCTCGTTCAATGCATCCGGGAAATTCTTCTTCTGACAGAAGTGGGCATCCTGACTGCTTTCTTAAGATGGTAATAGATAAGGCACTTTGCGCCTGGTAGTTTTATGCTGATGGACAGTTACCTCTTGGTAGCAGTGATCTAATGTCTTAATCTTTATTCCATGCTGATCATGCAGGTGAAGAATCTTCCTTTGACCAGACCAAACTTTGGAAAAGATGTTCGTCATTTTGAATTTGAATTTGTTTCAGATGTAAGCTATCCTGTATTTTTAATCTGACTGTACCCTTTCATAGAAGTGCAAAACTTGTTTAATAATAAGAGGAACGGAAGGCCTATGATGAAATTCACATGTATTACACAGCAGAGAGCTTTTTCATTTATGTGTACATAGTCATATATTGAATCACAATTACGGTGATTTGTATTCTCTGTGTATGTTACTTACTTTACAACACATTAAAATAATTACGAAGTTATTCATCTTCCTTCTTTGAATTAATGTATATGCATTTTGGGTCCCACAGGCTGTTCAGTATGACACTGGTGATGTTCTTGAAATTCTCCCCGGTCAAGATTCAGCCGCAGTTGATGCTTTTATACAACGTTGTAATTTGGATCCTGATTCACTCATCACTGTAAGTCTTTTTTTGGTAAAAGTCTTAAGCTTAGTTAATGTTTAATTATATTAAAAATATATTGATCTTAACATTGAACATCTTAAGTTGTCCTAGTTTTCATATTGTTTATATTTTATTAGATTCATATTTTTGTTTGATAGAAGCATCTGTAAGCTTTGTTAATAAGATATCCCCTAAATTTCAGGTGAGTCCTAGAGAAATGGATGATTGCAATGGACATGGCTCTAGAATGCCTGTAAAATTAAGAACTTTTGTGGAATTGACTATGGATGTAGCTTCTGCTTCCCCTCGGCGGTATTTCTTTGAGGCAAGATGTTGTATGTTTGACTTTCCTTTGATTTTATTTTTATTTTTATAGATAATTACATAATGAGTAAATTGTCATTTTGGTCCTTGAATGTGAGTCGTTGTCACTCATCACTGAATGGATCAAAATTACAAAGCATACCTTAATGTGTATTGTGTTGGTTAGTGTGGTCCTTGTATGTGTATTTTGTTAGTTAGTTTAGTCCATATATGTCCTGAATAACACTGACAATCTTTTAGTTTCATAATATCATCTAATACTTCAATTACCCTAGTAATGATCTTTTGATGAAGATGAAAAATATTTCTCTGAACTATATTCGCATTCGAAAGCAGATAAACAAACAAGGGGCTAGAAGAATGTGGTCTCTCTAACGACATTCTTCACCCATGTTTCCTCATCAAAAGCTAACTCAGCAACAATTTAATGTCTCAGGTTATGAGCTTTTTTGCAACAGCTGAACATGAGAAAGAAAGACTTAAGGATTTTGCTTCGCCAGAAGGAAGAGATGACCTGTACCAATACAACCAGAAGGAGAGGAGAACTGTTCTTGAGGTGAGTTTAATTCTTTGTTTTTTTTATGTATTGAAGCCTTTACTAAGTATCGAACCCTGATTAGACTTTTTTCCTCTCTGAAATGTTACATATTCCTTGATTCCATACTTTTGTTTTCTTGTTTGTTTCATTAAATCAATTTTATTCATATTTATTCTATTTTTTCTGGGGTAAAAAGGTGCTTGAGGATTTTCCTTCTGTACAAATGCCATTTGAGTGGCTAATTCAATTGGTTCCTTTGCTGAAAACTAGAGCATTTTCCATATCATCTTCTCAATCAGCTCACCCTTATCAAGTACACTTGACTGTGAATGTCGTGTCCTGGACAACACCTTACAAGAGGAAAAAGAAAGGACTATGCTCCTCGTGGCTAGCAACATTAGATCCCTCCAATGGTATGTACAAAAAAATAGCCACTTTTTGCAGTTGATATAAGGTCTGTTTGTTACATAATCAGACTCTTAGTTAAGTAACTTGTCATGTGTCTTGTTTTATGCAGCCGTCAGTATCCCTGCCTGGTTTCAAAAAGGTTCTCTTCCGACACCATCACCCTCACTTCCCCTCATACTTGTTGGACCGGGAACAGGATGTGCGCCTTTTCGCGGATTTATTGAGGAGAGGGCATTGCAAAGTAAAAATATTTCCACTGCTCCGATTATGTTTTTCTTTGGCTGTTGGAATGAAGATGGTGATTTCTTATACAAAGACTTCTGGTTGAATCATTCACAAAACAATGGTGTGCTTTCAGAAGCAAAGGGTGGTGGTTTCTATGTTGCTTTCTCTAGAGACCAACCTGAGAAAGTTTATGTTCAGCATAGAATGAAGGAACACAGTGAAAGGGTTTGGAACCTATTAGCCGAGGGAGCTGCTGTTTATATAGCAGGTTCATCAACTAATATGCCTACAGATGTAACATCGGCTTTTGAGGAGATTGTATCGAAAGAAAATGATGTTTCAAAGGAAGATGCAGTTAGGTTGATTAGGGCATTGGAAAGGTCTGGTAAATATCACATTGAAGCATGGTCTTGACTCTTGAGAGTTTTGGAGGTGTCAAAGAGCAAATTGGACCCCTAGAGTTGGCCTTACATTGCAACTGGATTTTGAGGAACTTTCTCGAGATTAATCTAAAGATCTACAGCCGGCTGCATCGTAAAACCAGTTTTAGATGATATTGGGTTTCTCAAGGAGGTACTAATAATACAGTTTTTTTGAGTCCAATTTTTATTGCTTATTATTAAGATTATTATTACATGTGATTTAAGGAAGTGATCTTTAGCATTCCATTTATACATTGTAAATACTTAATTGGTTTATGAATAATAATATTTCATACACACTTTGCAAACAGTGATAAGAGAAGAACAGTGTGCTTGCATCTGCCTCTTTTGCCAAGTCTTTTCTCAGTAGATTTTGGTTAACTATGAATATTTCTTAGATCCATTTTCATTATACAAATTGGTTAAATTACTTTTTTGTTTCAATGAAGATTTTAAGTCCTATATGCATAAAACATGGTCTTCTTCCTCGAACATTAGACACTTGAAACACCAATTTCAAGTGCAATGTAAATTTTCCGCTCTTGTTCACATTTGAAGGAGAATTACAATATCATTGAATTGGATGATAACTAAGTAAATGAAAAAATAAAATAAAAAATACAAAAAAGTAAGAATCGAATGAACCAATGCGGTTCAATCTGGTTCATCTAGACTAATATCCAATTGAGGGTCTAGTTTTAAAAAATACTGGTTTGTTGATGTGCTCATCTGGTCCTCACCGACATCATTTTCCAGTCCAAATGTTCATGATGTGTATGCATTTTCTTCACATGTCTTCTTACCGTGAAATTCACATCAATATTACTTTGAGACTTATGTGGATTCCATCTAATAGCTTGTGAAGAAGGATATGTTTTTTCTTCACTAAAATCTTCATTTTCTCTAGCATCATCAAACTCACTTTTATGATCATTGTCATCATCATCATCATCCAAACTCTTGTATGAGCTTAATTCACCAACCATGCCACTTTCTCTATTTGCATTTTCCTTTGAAACTAATATTGTTGCATTCTCTTGTGTTATCATTTCATCTCTTGGATTTTGACATATTTGAGTTTCCTCTTTAAGATCAATACTATAGTTTCTTTTTGAAATGACTACACCCTTTTGTTTATGATTTGAGTATTTACTTATTTCAAAAGTTGCTAATTCCAAAGCTTGTAGAACAGCTTCTGCAGCATTTTTGTTCCTTCTCTTTTCCTCATTCACATCAAATAGATTCTTATCTTCAATTAAATTTTGATTAGGACCATATTGGACATCTTCTTCATGCTTAACATCAACATATTCAACACTACTACGATTTTCCGCTTCTAGTTTATTTTGCCCTTGGTCAGCATTCAACTTTTCCTGCAATAGCCACATCATACTTCATTTAGATTTTGAAATGACTTATTTAAATTTATTTACCGACGTAAATCTTTGGAGATTATTTACAGGAGCTCATGAAAAATGCTTATGACATGCTCATAAAATTTTCCGAACTTAATTTTATAGATTTTTCAGAATAACTCGTGAAAACAATTTATTGAAAAAATTTATGCATAAGCACTTATTTTGAGAGTTTTTTTAACCTTATTTGTCAATGTAGTGTCCTTCTCAAAAGGCAAAGTAACTCCAATTTCTGAAGCAATTTTCTTCATAGCATTCATTTTGACTTCCATGGTGATATATCTTGATGAGAACTTTTGAATCATCTGCATAATTAAGTCAAAGAAAAAATTTATTAGAATATTGTGATAGATGATTGAACTCTTGAAATAGACAAGGTCTCATAATATCTATATACCTTAGTGTTCACTCCATTGTTTTTATGCAATTTAATAGAATGGTCTGCAAATTCTTTCCCAAATTTTGATGTCATAATCTCTTGGATTTTGTGTAATTCTGGAAATTTTCCACACCTTGATGATGCAAATATAAGGCTGCATGTTGATTCCTTGAGATCAATGGGGCACTCCCTATTTTTGAAATTACTAAATTAGTATATTAAGATAGTAAAGGAATGCATGTGCCATTTCAATCCACCGTTGACAAAAACCGATATTGATAAGTTGAACGCTATCACTAGAGTTTGAACTCTGGTTTTTACGGTTGTGCTTGAGTTTATAGTTTTTGTTACCACTTAAAAAAAGAAAGAGATGAAAGAGATGAGAAAACTAACTTATTATTTTCAAGTATATGAGCTTTTTCTCTTAGGACATTACAATAATCTTCAATCATGACAAATGCATCCAACATGTTTTGCTCTACAATCCAATGTTCTACCTGTTGATAAATAAAAAATACAAAATGCTTCTTGAATAAATAAGAAATGTAATTTACAAAAAATAATATAAAAATAGTGTTGATGCTTACTCGAACAAGAGCTTGATCATGGTAACCAAGTTTCAAGAGTTGAGAAATGTCATAGTGAGCATAAGAAGCTCTAGCTTTGCGATGATTCTTCAAAATTGCAATCCTAGAAATTGCAAGTAATGTTATGTTTTTCAATTTTGAAGTAAAACTCTTTCCGATAAGACCCATTTTTTTCCACTTGTATGAATATTGAAAATTTGCTATAAACTTTGATGATGAGAGAGAACAATGAATGAGTTTATCTTCTAAGCTTCAATGTAAGAGTTTGTGTTCAAATTTGAGTTGATTTATGAACATGTCAATGCTTGTGTATATATAAATAAATTGAACCCTTGATAGTAGCATAAATATGAGTATGATATGAAATTGGTTACTTGTTTTGAATTGACCTAACCTATGCTTCTTCTTTTTTGTATGAATATTTCTTTCTTACATGTTTCCTTTTGTATTATAAATTAAGGATTTATTTGCATGAGTGGGGTGGGAACCAATTATACTATGTTTTTTTTTTTATAATTGATAAGATCATGTGGAATTTGACCACTTTTTCCAAGACTAGTTTCAAAGGTCAAAAATGTTACATAGTTGTTTTTTGTTTTTGTTTTATTATTATATAGGTAACTTTATGTTTTTGTATTTGGTTGAAAAGGTTAGTTTGGTCAGCCATGATCACATGTATTTACAGTGTTGAAAATATTTGTCTGGTTGCGGATTAAATAAGGAAAGAATTGTGAAAGTCCCAACCTTCGTTCCGAGAAACTCGCCTAGTTCCTCCTCCACATAATCAACTTATTTTTCCTCGTATTCTATTCCTTCATCTCTTGTTTCCCTTTTAGCAACATAAATTCAACTTTCACTTCCTCGTGTTTCCTTTCCCCCCACCAGTAAATCCTCTATGGAAACTGTAAGCCTATTTCTGTGAATTTTTTTCCACCCGCCATTGTTTTACAAACTAATTTCCATAATACTATTTTTTTACATTTATTTTTTAAATTGCCATATTTATAAATAATAGGAGGTTTTGGCTGAGCACTTCCGCCCTTCCAATAGGCGGCAGAGGCATAAAATAAATGGCATCCGCCCTTCCAATGGACGGCTGTGTTTATTTTCATTTTTTGTTTTGTTTTAATTTTTAATTCTTTTTATATATTAATAATATTAATATATATTAATAATATTAATATATATTAATAATATTAATAATATTAATATTAATATTAATATTATTAATATTAATATTATTAATATTAATATTATTATTATATATTAATATTAATATTATCAATAATGTAAATATTAATATTATCAATAATGTAAATATTAATATTATCAATAATGTTAATATTAATATAATCAATTAATGTATAATATTAATTTATATTTTTTAATACATAATTTATATTAATTATATCATCAACTAATATTATTTAATACATGATGATTAATAAAAACACTAACGATTACTTGTTTTCACATTGGGACACCGTGTTCGATTGTGGCCCGTTTGACGACACATTGAACATTTTCTCTCAAACTTATCAAAGTTATCAATTTCCGTTGTAATACGTGTGCTTACTGGACGACCTTTCTTGTTCCTCCATATTCTTGGGTTATGACAAATTTGATCTCCTTCATAAACGGGCCAAGTCGGACAAAAGAGCGTAAACGTCGTGGCGCACATTCGAACATGCAGCGATAACATGTGAGCAAGGGACACGATATGCTTGAAACTTTCCGCAGTCACACCACCCGTTCAAGAGGTCGACCTTATAATGTCCCATAGGCTTCCCCTCACCATGGTCCATTGTCTCCTTCACGCTGAAAACATTGTTAGCGTAGTCAAAAATTCTGACTTGATGTGTGCTGGATTTTGTTGTTTCTTCTTTCATCACCTTGAGGCAGTTGTCTGTAAATGTTTCAGAATTAAACAAGACATTCCTGGTCCACCTACATGCATGGAGAGGTAGTACAGCGAACGACCAATGGAAATTCGATGATTGGAGAGACCATAACAGACAAAAACGACAGCATTGGATAAATCGTCGTCGCACTGTTCTACGAGGAAATGTCATGGATACCGAATGTAAACCCAGTAGGGAACACATGACTTGGTATAGATCCGTGACCAATTTGTATCTATCACAAAATAAATATTTATGGGACCCTCGAAACCAACCAACTCCTTCAAACTTCCAAAACATCCCCTCTATGACTTGTAACACCCAACCACAAATATTTAACACCCCACAACAGATATTTAACACCTAACCACAAATATTTAACACCCAACAACAAACATTTAACCCCAACCCAACACAACCACTTTATACCCCAAGGCAACACTACAATCAACCTTACTCATCATTTAACCCAACCTCCTTCAACAACCAACAACAAAACCCAACCTCATCATATCCCCATATAACCAATTCTCATTCTCTCAACCTAGCCAACAAGAATACAACTACCAAACACCCCAACCACAAGTTTCTTTTTACCCTTCACAAAACTTCACCTTTAATTCATCTCAAGACCAACATCCATACCCCCCACATGACTAACACAATGCCACCTTCAAACCTACCAAGTTGGAGTAACGAGGGTACAAGATTAAGTTATGGAAGTGCGGCGGCGATACCAACTGACGACGATTTCAATAATGATTTGGTCGCTGAATTCATGAATCCTAACAATGATGCAGGACCATCTACACAACCCAAAATGTTGAGGTTGATCGTAGAAGGTCCACCAGAAATGTACAAGCTCCTGCCTGTGGAACCCACCAACGCTTACGTCGACCGGGTCGAAATTAATTAAGGGTGAATAGGAAATTTAATGTACATATTTAATTTCAAAAATTAATAAAAATTTATTTTAGTTTGTATTTTATTTTAATTAGTACTATTTTAAAATAATTTATTTTATTTTATTTTATTTTTACGTAATATTTTATTTTTTATTATTATTATCTTTTTTATAACTATTATTTCTAATTAAATTATTATTATTACTAATTTAATAATTATTATTAATACATTAATAATTATTACTTTATTATAATAGTTATTATTAATTTAATTATTATAATTAATACATTAATAATGATTACTTTATTGCTAATTTAATAATTATTATTAATATATTAATATATATTAATATTATTAATATATAAAAAAATTAAAAATTAAAACGAAAAAAAAAAAAAATTTGAACACAGCCGTCCATTGGAAGGGCGGATGCCATTTATTTTATGCCTCTGCCGCTCATTGAAAGGGCAGAAGTGCTCAGTCAAATACCTCCTATTGTTTGAAAGAATGCCAATTTGAAAAATAAATGAAAAAAAATAGCATTATGAAAATAGTTTGTAAAACAATGGCAGGATGGAAAAAAATTCTATTTCTGTGCACTAAATATAACCAAACTACTCTTGAAAATTTTCAATAAACTGTAGGAAAAAAAACTGAGTATCCTCTATGTCAAAGAGAACCAATAATAAAATTCCAATGAGATTGCAACATAACCACTTTGGAGCTACCTCAATGATCGTTCTCATCGATACCAGTTCACAACCATATAGAGCCCAAGAACAACCACAGAGACCTCGACTCCTTATCGTGATAATCATTTAACACCACGACTCTAGCGGAAGATATAAGATCCACACCACCTGAACACCATCGTCTGAGGAAACCTCACTTTTATCGTCATCTGCGATGTATGCATGAGAAAAATTCCGTAGAGTCGTGGTGTTATAATGTAACATCTTTTTGTTCTCACGCTGAATGTAACATCTCACATTCCTCATCTTTTAATTAAAAGTGGTGTTATATTTTATAATTAATCAAAGACTTACTTATGATGATTTTAGGGTGTGGAGTGTGTTTTAGAATCATGGATATTTTAAGCATTATGATATTAGAAGATTAAAAGGTAAAATGTTCATTTTATCCTAAAGGGTAATTTGGTCATTTTAAAATGATTAGATAATGTTCAAGTAACTTTAAAATTTATGTAAGTTTGTGGAAGAAAACGTATATTGCAAAAATATAAATATATTAGTAAGGACAAATTAGAAGAGTAATTATGATATTTCTAAACAAGTTAAGATTATTTAGAGTTAAGGAAAGTTAATTAAGTCACTAAAGCATAATTAAGATGCATTGATCAATTAATAATTTGGTTTAAGACGAATGGTATAATAGGGATTTCACATTAATTAATAAAGGGGAAATTGTTCATTCGGTGGGCAAGGTATGTAAGCCAATACTTGGAAGAAAAAAAAATCAGATTTCTCTCATCTTCTTTCTCCTTCCACACATAGATTGAAGATGAAAAATATGGAGGATAAACTTGTGTGTGAGCTTCCCTTGCTTGTATGCAATGCTCATCTCCATAATCATAATCATTATTCAAAAGAAAATACTAATTGTTGAGGAAGCTATCACAAATTCGTGTTATGCATGAGTTAGGGGGAACACAAAAATTAAACGAAAGAAAATGTTAACTTACTGTTCAATTTACTTGTCAGTGAGAAAATAAGTTTTGGATCATTCAATTAAAGGAGATCCATCGTCATCAACGTCATTTTCAAGTGAGTTCATTTAAATTTGATCTTAGTTAGGTTAGTTAAGGGTTAATTAGTATAAATGGTATTGAAATGAAGGAAAACTAGTTTATGAGTTAAAATTGTGAGTGTAGAATGATGTAAAATGCATGAGGAACCTTAACCTAGTTGACTTTGCATGCATAGGTTTGGTTGAATTTTTCTGTATAATTGATGTATGCTTTTATTTTACTGCTAGGAAATGCAAGTTATATTTCCTGGTCTTTACTTTTTGCTTAGAATCGTTATCCTCTTCGCCCCAAATTACTTTCATTTTCTGCTTGTTTTACTGCTAAAATCTTTTTTTGTCGTTTTTCAATTCTGTCGAATTGCTTATCCTTCTCTTTTAAATTTCATTTGATTTTAAACTCAGATTAGCTATGTCCTAGGATTTAGTGTGTTCAATCCTGCAAGTTAAAACGAGTCTTTAAGATTTGTTAGACCAGCGGTTGTTCTCCAAATTTCACGGCGAACAAAGTTACAATGACATTTTGTGGATTTTCCTCAAGCAATCTCGACTATATTGAAGTATTTTAGGTGAGTGATCCAAGTTGCCTCAGACCTAAAAGAACGCGGTCCATGGTTTTGGAGAGGAAGGCCACACCTAAGGAGAATGAGGTTGTGATCAAAATGAAATTTACACACGCCTTAACATATGCATCACGGAAAGACATGCGTCATGCAAAGTCAACTAGTGCCTTATCCAACGTGCAATGGACCATTCAATTACTAGTACAAGGTCTATTCCAAGTAAATTTCCCATCAACCATGTCTACTTTAACTAAATTACATTTATCAATGACATTCAACAAAGCATATGCCCTAGAATGAATAAATTACCTCCTTTTTGTTCACTTGGATGAATGATATAGTTATAGTCTCCAATCAGCATCTAAGGACCATGAACAATGTTCCTCCAGTCAATGAAGTGGAGCCACATGTCAAGAGGAGAAGTGTACCTGTGACTAGCATAAGTTCCAATTACATACCAAGATGAAGTTTTCAATGATAGCTTGATAGTAGTTGTATCTATAAAGACATCATGCATGCAAGTAACAATGTTACTACCATGATGCTTTAACACTCAAATGTCCCCATATTGACCATGCACATCCATGTAGTGAACACTCAAAAATCCAGCTCTATCCCAAAAGGATTTACTCTTAAGAAAACCAATGTGTATTTTCATAACGATTAAAAATGCTCGAGAGTGTTTTCTAATCAAATCTATCATGTGTCTTTTAGTTTTATTATTAAAACCTCCTTTAATATTTTAAGAGAGCATAATGACTTCTTTGAAGTCTAACATAATTAGTCAAATTGACGGATGTAACAAAGCAAGTCATGGATACAAGACAATTTACATAAGTGATTATCATGGTAAGTGATTATCATTCAAGGAGAGTTTCACAAATAACATCATCTTCTTAAGCAACACTTTCATGCATATCATATTAGTTATTCTCATCGGTGTGACATGTTCTCATTTCAATATGTGGAATGATATATTTTATATAAGACATGAGTTTGTTTTTGTATTTTCTACATACAAATTTTAGAAAATCATTTTGTTAAAAATATTATATTTTTTTATTTTTTTACTTTTTAATCGAATTTACCTTTAGATAACCATTAGTAAAATCCGCAACTACCCTGCGATGATTTGAAAATCCCGACATTGCCCTTCTCTAGGGCGTCTTCTCCATCCATCGTTTTTCAGTTGTGATTCCAGTTCTGGTTACGGTTTGTGCCGCCGCGTCTTCTCCGTCGTGTTTTTCTTCTCACTTTCAATTGCTCCGTCGTGTTATCCAGTCTTCAATTTCAACGATGTGGCGCTCACACGTGCGTACATTTTCCACCCGCGTGTCTCACTCGCACCACAACAACCACTGCGAAAACCACAAATTCCTCTCACCAAGCTCCTTTGTTGGAAGCTGGCGAGCTCCCAAGGACCCTAAAGAAGCCGAAGCAATGCTGGCTCAGCTTCGGAGAGACTACGCGAAGCAGGTGAAAGAGGTTCGGAAGGAGTATATCAGAGAAATGGAGGCTATGGAGTTGGAGAAGCAACGGAAGGATGAGGCTCGGAGGGAATCGCTTAGAGTCGCTAACGAAGAGCGGAAGAAACTGAAGGCTCAGGCTGCTGAACTCAGAGCTCAAGAACGTAACATTGCTCAACAACAATTTCGAGAAACCCTAGTAAGTTTCTTTTATTTTATTTTTCAATTTATTATTATCAAAATTGAACATATGAACCATTGAAATATTTTAAGTTAATATAGCTTAGGGTTTAGCTTACTATGCGACTTTGGTATTGTGGTTGGTATCACATTGTGTTTGGCAAGCTAATTGTTGTTTAGGTGTTAGTGTTAGTCTTCTCCATCCATCCAAAGTGTAGTTTTTGCAAAATCATGGTGCTGGCCATGATTCTTCGAACCTCGCTGTGTATTCAAATGTACATGTAGATAGATGTGTATGTCTTTCCAAATAGTCACCTTTGCTCACTTCCACTTTTAAAAATTATTATAGATGTTTATGTGTTAGCGTTCCTTTGTCCTATGTCAATGTTTCATAGGTGTATGTTGTGGATGAATTGAAGAAGACGATGATAATCCACAACATACAATGCATATATAGATTTATGAAACATTACCACGACACTAGACACAACACTAACATCTAAACAAGGAAAAATCATAACCATGACAGGTTTAAGTTTTTTTGCTTATAATCGAATTGAAAACTAATTGAACATACTCAAATTCAAAAAAGAGAATTACATACATAAACAATTGTTTTCTTTTTTCTCCTCTCAAGCAAAATTTTGCTTTCTAGGGGAAGGAAAGGAAAACAACAGTTTCTGTATATTTTTTCTTTATTTTGAGTTTGAGCATGCTTACTCAGTTTTCAATTTTATTATAAGAAAAAATACTTAAACATGTGTTGGTTATGATTTTTACTTGTTTAGGTGTTAGTGTTGTCTAGGTTAATGTTTCATAAATTTATGTATGTATTGCATGTTGTTAATGAATGTCAAAATTTTTTTTAGTAATAGTCATTTAGTAACTTGATTTCTCTTCTTCCTCTTATATTTGTTTGGTTTTACATTCAATATATGTTTCATATAATTAGTCTAAAAAATAGTTAAATAGCGATTATCCTGCTATCACATTTTTGGGGTCGGCCGCTCTGCTTTGTTATCTGGGATTAATAACTCTAGTCTGGATAATGAGTAAAAATACCTAGACTTGTGCCAATTAAGAGTTTTAGTCAATTACAATTAGTTTTTTTCAATATAATAAAAGAATAAGACTATGTTCTATGTCATTAAAGAGTAAGTGAAAAAAAAAATTGGAAATATGTAATTGGAATGACATCGTTAAATAGTTTGAATAACCATAGGTGATATTTTGCTTATAAACCAGAAGGAGTATTTTATTATTTGAAAATTTGATAGCATGTTTATCTTTGATTTGTTGAGGTACACTTGTTTGTTTTCATTACTTGTTAGTTAGTTGTGTTTGGTTCTCTCGAGGTTTATGACTGTGATGATTGATGTTGTTAGCCAACCATTGAAGAAAGCATTTGTGTATCATAATTCACAATCCAAAATTACTTGTTTATCATTCTTGTTAATGTGCAGGATGTCTAGAATCAAATTGATGAACTTAAGGACTAGTTTTGCAGTCATAATTAAGCGGCTGTGTTTGTTTTATACCTTACTGTTGACCCACCTTCATATTCTAACCAACATTATTGGTGGAATTTCTAGGGCAAGCTAATCCATTTTCTTTTGTCTTTCTACTATAACTATTAATTGATGCATTTGCAGTCCAAACTGAAAATATTTATATTCAGATTAGTTAAGCAAATGGAACTCATTTCTTGTTTAATTTTATATTCGAGAGAAACTTTGATCATGTTGCTGCGCACATAAATTTTGCTTATTGTTATTAATAAATTTGCTATTTTCGTGAATAGTTAAAAGAAAGAGCAGAGAAACTTGAAAATTGGAGAATGAAAGTCAAAATGCATGAAGAGAAGAAGAACGAGAAGAAAGAATTGTTGCATAAACGAAGTTCATTGTGGGTTGATGAAGCCGAACTAGAGAAGGAAATAACAAATGTTGTAGTCGCTACAAGATATCTTTGAGCCCCTTGCAGTTTCATATCTCTACTGTACGTAGAATCTGGTTCTTTATTCAAAAAAAGCCTCCGAGAAATAATTCTTGCACGTAATGTATCATATATGCGTGCTTAAATGTTGTTCTACACAAGTTGCATGGTAAATCATGAAGTGCTATCCATGCTGCATTCTTTTAAGTGACTTGATAGAACAAGCAAGTGGTGGATTTGGTGCAGATGCAAAACAGTTCTTTGTTTAGCTTTGGTCTGATGTTTTATTAATTCAAACAGGTTGTTTGGTTCATAGTATCCTCAACATAACAATTAGAATCAGTTAACTTAGAAAACTCAGGCAATTTATGAAAAACTGTGGTTTATATACTTTTGAGTAACTCTCAATTTGCACGCTTATGATGATGATGGTAACTTGTTCTCTCAAAGAAATTGCATTAAAATTGTGATAATATGCATGTACAACTCAAGAATCATGAATGTCATGGCCAAGCGTGAAGAAGCAACAACGATGACTCAGTCTATAAGACCAAGCATATCTATAAGACCAAGTATGACGAAACTCCTATAGGTCCAGACACAGAAATTTGTTGAAAATACTCCAACATTCTTGCTTATGAAGCTATTGTTGAGCACACCCCTTCCATTAGGGAGGCTAACAATGAGAAATTTGTTGAAAATACTCCAAACATCCTTTCATATGGCACTACTGCAAATGAAGCTATTTTTGAGCACACCCCATCCATTAGGGAGGCTAACAATCAATCAGTTGTCCAACACAACCATTAGGAGAATAAAAACTCTTTCGCTTCAAAACCTAATGTGAATCAAGATGGAGGCTAACAATCAAACTGTTCTCCAACACAAAACTAAGGAGAAGAAAAACTCTTTCACTTCCTAATATGAATCAAGGCAAGACATTTCTCTTAAAATTTTGGAAGAATTCAATCGACGATGATGAAGGTTACTTGTTTTCATATTCCTTATGAAAATAAAATGACGAGTCGTATATTATAGCATGTATAATAGAATATACTAAAATATATTCCTTATGAAAATAAAATGTTGAGCTGTATATTATATAGTATATATAATAGAATATAAAATAAAATGATGAGCTGTATATTTTATTATATAACATAATTACCGTAGTGATATTCAAACTCAGCTTTCACATGGTATTCAAAGTCTATTGAGAGACAATCTTTCACCGTGCTTACTCAATTGACTCACTATCTTCTGGTGCAATTTTCTCCCCAACAAACCGTGTTGCAACTCCAATTTGCCTCTCTTTCACTGTCGTGATCCCTTCAAGCCTCTATTTTTTGGTCACCAAAACCCAATCATCATTATCGCCACCTATTGCGAAAACCTTCCCACGGAAACACCTATTCTAACCCGGCCTATCCGTGAAAGATTGATGTCAACGGCCTTCTCATTGCTCCACACGCCTCCAGAACATCTACGCGTGAGCTTCACGCGTTGCCGTCCTTCCCCGCGCGTGACAACATGTCTGACCATCGATTTCGAAGTTGTTTGTGTTGTCCCACTCGCCTTTCTGTCTCTGTTTTAGATCAAACCTCAATTTTTTCCACTCACGAATAATCAGGCTCAAGTTCAAACAACCTCCACTTTATTTTGTTCGCATGATATTTTCTCTCTTCACATACTCATGGTTACTTATCAGAGCTTTACGCCAAAATACGATGATTTTCTTTGCTGATGTCAGAATAATTAGAACTCTAGTTCTACTGCTCGATTGCACAATTTGAAAATTTATATGTTTGTCTCTCTCAATCATCTTCTCTCGGGCCTTAGGTCCTTGAATCTAGTGCATCTGATCATATTACTGATAATAAATGTTTTTTCTCTTCCCTCCCTATCTCTGATTTCATATCTACTATAAGTTCTTCCAATGGTTCTTAAACCCGATTTGAAAGGATTGATATTGTTCAAATTCTATCTTCACTCCCTACTACTTTTATTCTCTACATACCTAATTGTCCATTTAATTTTAGCCAGTTGTTTAACTCGTTCTCTTGATTGTATTTTCTCATTCACTAACAGTAATGTTATCCTAAAGGACCGAAGTTTAAGACTGGAGATTAGTGTCAGATATGAGTCTAAAGACCTTTACTACCTCGCTATGTCATCCAAAAACATGCTCATCCATATATTATCCACTCACTATCCATGCTCAGTTAGGTCATCCAAGTCTTCCCAAACTACAAAATTTGATGTCAACTTTATCGAAGGAATCTAATTTATATTGTGAGTCATGTCAGTTAGGGAAACACACCCGTAGTCAATTTACCAATCGATTCAATAAACGAGTTTTGTTTCCCTTTTGCTTTAGTTCACTCTGATGTTTGGGGTACCTCACATAATGTCTCTACTTTTTAGTTTAGGTATTTTGTCACTTTTATTGATGATTTTTTACGTTGCATGTGGTTATTTTTAATGAAGAATAAATCTGAATCATTTTATATTTTTGAACAATTTTATTAAGAAATAAAAACTCAACTTTGTGTGTCTATTCTACCTTAACAAATTATAATGCCCGTGAATATTTATGCCAACAATTTCAGAATTTATTTTCATGTAATGGTATTCTCCACCAAACATCTTGTCCTCATACACCTCAACAAAATAGGGTAGTCGAACGCAAAAAAGTGACATCTCGTAGAAACCACTTAAACCCTACATCTCCTTGATAATGTCCCACTCCATTTTTTGAGGGATGTTTTGCTAGCAACATGTTACCTTATAAAACGCATGCCTTCATTGTCCTTAACAATAATATCCATCATTCATCCTTTTCCCCACTCCCTATTCACCCAATTCCTTCTCATGTCTTTCGAGCTATATATTTTGTTTGCAATCTCTCTTTCAGACTTGATAATCTATCATCTTAATTACTCTAGTCTGTTTTTCATGGTTATATCATTTCAAAAAAAATATCGTTGCTATTCTCCTACACTATAATGATACCATATATCAACTGATGTTACCTTTTTAAAGTTTTTTTCCCCATATTTTGAGTCAAAACACTAACTGTAGAACCCCTTCGTTAAAGTTACTCATACACATCTTTCGTAAGTTATTGATATCCCTTCTACCATTGTTCCTTATGAGTCTAGGGAGTCTGACCCACTAGATACCAATATGATTGACCCCCTCATCCACTTCTCAACCATTACAAACATATCACTATTGTCACACAAATCTTGTCATACATGTTCTTAAAGTCATTGCAGACTCTCCTCCGACGTAGTCACCATCACCCGATCCATTCCTATAGCCTGATTCCAATCTTTTGATTACCTTTCAAAAAGGTATACGTCAAACACGAAATATGTCTCCATATTATATTGATTTATTTTATCATTGTCTTTTCCTTTTGAATTATACATGTCTCTCTTCTTTGTCTTTTGTTTCTACTCCTAAATTTTTAGGTGAAGCATTATCTCACCTTGAGTGGAGGCAGGCATTGATTGACAAGATATGTTCACTTCAAAGTTGTGGTACATGGAAACTTATCCGTCTATCCTCTGGAAAATCTTTGGTAGGTTGTCGCTAGCTTTATACTATGAAGGTTAGTCCAGATGGTAAGATTGATCAATTTAAAGCTCTATTTGTAGCCAAAGGATACACTTATATTTTTAGGTTGTATTATAGTGATATTACCATGTTTATGGCCAAGATGTCAACAGTTAGACTTCTTCTAGCCATTACATCCGTTTGACTTTGGTTTCTTCATCAAACTGACATCAAAAATGTATTTTTACATGGTGATCTTGAAGAGAAAATATATGTGGAGAAACCACCTAGGTTTGTTTCTCAAGGAGATTCATCGACTATAGTTTGTCAGCTACATAGGTCTATTAATGGTCTTGAACAATATTCAAGAGCATGCTTTGGAAGATTCAACATCGTAATACAACAATTTGGTATGGTCTGTAGTGAAGCTGACCATTTTGTTTTTTATTGTCACTCAATCGAAGGATGTATTTATCTTATTGTGTATGTAGATGATATTGTCATAATTGGTAATGATCATCAGGGAGTAGTATAGTTGAAACAAAAATTTTCGAATCAATCTCAGACAAAATACCTTGGTAAACTCCATTATTTTTTGGTTATTGAGGTATCTCAACCTAAAGATGGTTTGCTAACTTCTTAGTGAAAATATGATATGCATATTTTGGAAGAAACAAATTTGTTGAACGTTAAACCAGTTGATACTTCTATGGGCCCATGTGTTAAACTTCTACCCAATGAAGAGAAGCCTCTATCTAATTTAGGAAGGTATAGAAGGTTGGTTGGAAAGTTAAAGTATCTCACATTCACTCGACCGAACATTTTTTTTGCAGTTAGTTTGGTAAGTCAATTCTTAAATCCTCCTTGCAGAGAACACGTGAATGTTATTATTCGTATTCTGAGATACATCAAAGGTGCTTCAGGAAAAAATCTCATTTATGATGATAAAGGACATACTTAGATAGTTGAATATTCTGACGTTGATAGGTTAGGGTTACCCATTGATAGATAACCCATATCTGGGTATTGTTACTCGTTGGAGGAAATCTAATATCCTTGAAAGTAAGAAACAAAACATAGTTGTAAGATCAAGCGTCGAGGAAGAATATAGGGCTATGACTTTGGTAACACATGATATTGTTCGGTTGAAGTAGTTTCTCAAAGATTTTCAATTTTAAGAAGCAAGACCAATGAAACTTATTTGTGATAATCCAGTTGCATTGCATATTTCTTCGAATCCATTTTTTTCATGAGAGGACCATACGTATTGAGATAGATTGCCATTTTGTTAAGTAGAAGATCAAATTAGGTGATATTTTCTTAAGGTTTGTCAACTCTAATGATCAATTGTCAAATATATTTACAAAATTCTTATGAGATCCTAGAACTAATTATATAAGTGCATTTGACTTATATACTCAAGTTTGAAAGGAAATATTGATATTTATATATCAACATTCCTTAACCTATCTATAATAGAATAGAATATACAATAATATATTCCTTATTTAATTAATATGATGAAATATACATTTCACTATATAATATAAATTTTGTAATCCTATTTAGACACACAGTTTTAATTAAATGTCTCTCATATTTCAACAATACAAAAGTATATCATATAGCATGTTCTAAAGTTGGTACTTGTTAAAAATCTCAATGAGTACCTTTAATGGAATGCTCGAGGCATTTGCAATCTAGATACTAGATTGGTTCAAAAAAAATCTCTGTCTTAAATGTAAATCAAAATTTTCTAATAAGAACCTTGGATGTGCTATGATAATTTTCCTACTCATTATTGAACAATTTGGGCTTTAATTTTTATTTTTTTTTATAATTTTAGGAGTCATCATTTGCCTAACCTTTAGAATTTCTATTCGATAGTTTGAACCCTTCGGTATTTAATGATTCTTATCAAAGAAGTCTACTTTAGTTTTACTATTGGTAACAAGACTTATTAAATGTCATCCATATACGCTAGTACCACTCGTATTAATAAGAGAAATATTTGGTATGAGCTTAAGGAGAATATTTGGAATATTGTTGGTCAAGATGTCTACAGCTTTGTGAAATAGATTTTTTACTAGGGTTGAATCCTTCATTATTTAAATTCAAATATAGTTATATTTATTCCTAAATTAGAATGTACAACCAAATCTGACTAATTTAGGCCTAGAATTCTGCTATATTTTTAATTCAAGCACATCACTAAAGTAATTATTAACAGATTGACTATTGTGTCTCCTAAATAATTATTGAGCTTCAAATGGACTTCATTCACATAAGAATTAGAGAGGAATGCATCATATTCGCTTTCAAAAGTTTTTAATCTTCTCAATGTGAGGACTATTTGCACGGTAAGCAAGGGTCTTGTTTTTAAGTATTTAAGGACGCCGGTGGGAGGGAATATCTAGAAACGAGAGGACTTGGGACACGCTAGCGAAGGTGATTTATGCTAGGCTTGCTCCTTTAAGGAACATGTTTGTGAGCCTTGGTGGGAGGATGGTGCTGTTGAATTTTATCCTTAACTTGATCCCGGTATTCTTCCTTTCTTTTTTTGAAAATGTAGGTAAAGGTTTGGAAGAAGCTAGTTGTGCTTTAGAGGAAATTCATAGAGGGTCGAAAATTACTTGGGTGAAGTGGGAATATGTTTGTAAGTATAATAGGGATGAGTGGTTAGGTGTTAAGGATTTGAGATTGGTTAATTTGGTGCTTTTAAGTAAGTGGAGATGGAGTGTGTTAAGGAGAGGCTAAATTTGTGGAAAGATATGTTTTCTGCTAGATACGGTGCTTAGGTGAAGAGGTCCTCGTAAGAGCCAAGGAGATCAGGTGTAGATAGGTCTTTCATTGGTGGAAAGGAGTTTTAAATATAGAGGGTTGTCTTCTGGTCAACAGTCAAGTTGGTCCGGTGCTTGTAAGAAGGTGGAAGGGGATGTTATTAATACCAAGTTCTGGTATGATGTATGGGTTAAGTCGTCCTCATTGTATGTGTCTTTTGAGAGGCTCTTTCTTATCTCAGAGCAGGAGTCTTTGGTAGCGGGTTTGATGGGTAACATGGTAGGTGGTTTTAGGGTTTTGGGTTTTGGTTGGAGTCGAATCTCCTTATTTGAAAGTTAGAGTTATTGGAGGAGTTTCTAAGTTTAATTACAGAGGTGGTCCAGCAGGGTATGGTGGATGTTTATGAGTGGTTCTAGGATCCTTTAAGGGGTTTCTCAGTGAGGTTATTCTATGTTAAGTTCTCTTGTTAATGGGGGTGAGGAAGTGTGTTCGTCTGAGGTGAATCGTGGGTTGGTTAGAGTCTGGAAGTCTTATGGGCCTTCGAAAGTGGTGGCCTTATCTTAGCAGTTGTTGCGGGATAGATTCCCGACCATGAAAAACTTGTCTATACTCTATATTTTATCTTCTATCTCTAAGGTGGGTTGTGAGGTCTGTTTTAGTCGGTTGGAGTCTATTAATCACTTGTTTGTCTAGTGTGAGATGACGTTCTCTCTTTGGTATAATGTGTTTAGGTGGGTGGGTATACATGTCTCCCTTCCTTTTTAGATCTCAGAGGTGTTTGAGGTTTTTCTAGGTTTTGGGTTGGGTAAGAAGTCTCATTTAGGGTCGGTTACGATCTAGAATGCAATTGTTTGGGTAACTTGTAAATTGTAGAAAAAGTTCTCTTTTCGCATGAAATAAATCAATCACTAGATGAATGTGATTATCAGTTTGGCTTGGAAGTGGGTTCATGTTCATGCTTCTGGTTCTATTTTTTCTCTAGCGTTTTTAGGGGTGGGTTGGGTGTCCAGCTTCCCTTCCCTGCTTCTTGCAAATTCTCGTGTCTGTCTCTTTTCATTCGGCGCTCTCATAGGGTGTTGTATCTAATGTCTTAGAGTAGATTTTTTGTTGGTGTTGATGGTGGTGGTAGTTTTTGCCTTCTTTTCCTCCTGGAGGAGAGTTGTTCCAGTTTCTCGGGAGGTGGATTTTTTGTGTAGTTTTGGTGGTTTGGGTTTGTTTGGGAGGGTGGTGTTTGTACTTTGGTTTGTTTTGTTGTTGGCATTTGTTGGTTTTATTTGTTGTTTGTTGTTTTTTGTTCTCCCTTACAACGACCTGTGCTTGTGTTTATTTTTGGACCTTTGTTTTTCTTATCTATTATTCTAATTTTCTACTAAAAAATATATTTCAAAAAGCAGGAAACAAATCCTACTAAAGTATACTTTTGGACTTATTCCGAAAATATATTTCAAACTATAATTTTTTTGACAAAATAAGAGTGTGGATCACTTATGCATGAATTTGATATATTTATGGTGCGTACACAAATTCATTTTCAATTTGTAGAGGTTTTTTCAAATTTACATAGGGTGTTTCTCCAACACTTAAGGTGAGAGAAGTAATCCTCAATGTGAAATGCATATTGTATCACTTTAGGCTTTCTAGTCTGATCCATAAAACTCCATTTTACCCGTGACCGATTGAATCTCCTTGTTGAAGATAGAATGCACAGATTTGGCCAATATAATATGTGAAATGCTCTTTCCACCCTATGGGGTGCGCCTCACACCTCTAGAAACCTGAAATGGCCTTCGTGTGTTCATAGATGCATCTAGAAACCCGCAAATGGCCTTCACGTGTTCAGAGCTGCATCTGCGAACGCACCTAAAATTACACAAGTCTCTGTATTTTCTTAAAGCCACCCCATTTTGAACAAAATATTATCAGGAGATACATCTCCAAAATTATTTGGGGTGTATCTGGATATGCATCTCCGTAAAACCCCATGTACTAATATATGGAGTTTTTATTCATTGAGCTGGTTTTTTTAACAACTCGGTGACGTTTCCGGATATGCATATCTAGAAATGTCAAGCGATAAATTGGATAAAACACCACCTTGCGTGTTCTTTTCCCTTTTGATCAAAAGATACTTCTCCTTCAAACCCTTAAAAAAATTCTTTCATTCTTAATCAACTTTTCAACACCGAAACATCATATTTGTATTTTATCACATCAAAGGGAGCAAAACAAGCTGGAATTTAAGTTAAATTTCATTCATTCCATCTTTCAATATTTGCATTAATGTGTTTTGTGAGCTGGAAATATGAATGTTGAGTTCGGATATGTAAATCCGAACAAAGTTTGGTATGGTCCAGATATGCATCTCCAAATTTTCCTAATACTTTGAATTTTAAATTTGTTTTCTGTTACTGGATGTATTAGATATGATACACCCATATATGTTTCCTAAAGCTATTGTGAAGATGAGTGTTAAATCGGAAAAAGTGAAGTATGATGTTAAATCAGATGATGTTAAACCCGGTTTTAGACTGGTTGTTGTTGAGGTAGATATGCGCGAACAATTTACAAATAAATAAGAGTTTATTTTTCGTGAACATATATTACAATGGGTCTGCATGGAGGTCGGGAAATTGGCATTTAATGTTATAATTGGAAGTTCTGGAAATGGTTTTAATAGAGGATAAACATTTGTAACAATGAGATGCAAAAGGTGTGACACGTACAAACCAACAATTAGGAATTTAAAACGTGATGACACCGAATCAAGAAAATGTGAGTGTCCATTTAAATTGCGTGGATATCGTAAGGCGAATGATACATGGAAATTTAATGTGGTTTCTGGTATGCATAACCATGCCTTGAGTGACAAGCTAGCCGTTCATCCCATTGTATGTCGCCTTATTCCAAGGAGGGGAAACTTGTTTCGAACATGACATTAAACATGGTGGCGCCGAAAAACATACTTACAACTTTGAAACAGAAAAGACTTCTAAATGTTTCAAATATGAAACAAGTATAAAATGTATGTGCTCGACACAACAAGGCAATAAGAGGTCCGAGATCTGAAATGCAACAATTATTGAAGCTTTTGGAGGATGGCCATTATGTTTCTAGCTACATAGTTTATGAGGATAAAGTCACAAGTCGAGATATATTTTGGAGTCATTCTGATTCCAACAAGTTGTTCAACACATTTTCTACTGTGCTCATAATTGATTAAACATACAAAACAAACAAGTATAGACTTCCACTCCAAAAAAGTGTTGGTGTTTCTTCTACGGAGGTGACTTTTTCTGTCAATTTTGCATTTTTAGAATCTGAAGAGAAAAAAAGGACAATGTTACATGGGCTTTAGAAATGTGCAAGACTATGTTGAAGAACCAAGAGAACATGTCAAATGTAGTTGTCACTAATCACGACATCGCACTGATGAATTCGGTTGTAACTGTGTTTCCTACATTGTATGCATTACTTTGTAAGTATCACATAACCAAAAATGTGAGAAATAGACTAAAACCTATGGTAGGTACCAAACAAATCAAAGGTGAAGTTAGAAAAATTGTCAAACCTTGTGTGGTGTTGGAAAAGATAATGGAAGCATGAAATGGAATAATAAACTCTTCCAAGAAAGATTTATATGTTGAATATCTAATACATTTCAGGACAGTGTGTGCGAGATATCTAGATTTCCTGAAATATGTTGAGAGTACTATTTTGGACCAGGTGAAGGAGAATATTTTTTGTGTCTGGACCGATCAGGTTAGACACTTTGGCAATACAATAACTAACATAGTTGAATCTGCTCGTGCTAGACTGAAGAATGGGTTGGAAAACAATAAAGGTGTTTTTGTCGAGATTGGGACACCGTGAACGAAATGCTTCAAAACCAACGCAATGAGATACAAACATCTTTTAGTAGGAGCATTACTATGTTAGAACATCGATTCAAAGACAACAACCTTTATTCACAGTTGATTGGCAACATATTTTTGGGCGACATTGAATTTTATTTTTCACAAAGTCAAGCGAGCAGATAAAACACGTTCAAATAGTTCAAAGTATGGTTGTACATATAAGATGACGTACGGTCTTTCATGTGTTTATGTAATTGCAAAGAAAATGAAGCTTGATAAACTGATACGTACGGATGAAGTTTATACTCATTAGAAAAAGGCTCCAGTTTGATGATAATTATGTGATGAAAGATGATACATCAAGTATAATTGTTATAATCGAATGGGAAGTAACCCAAGAGAGATTTTTGAAATTTGATGACATCATGAAATTGCACATAAAAAAGAATTTGAGGAAGAATGTCTATTAAGAAACAACAGATTTGAGACCACCTTCGGAATAGGTTAAAATAAAGGGTACTCCTAAAAAGGTCAACCTGACACATAGTGACAACTCTATGAGGCAGTTTCTTCATACTTTGAACATGTTGACTCATGTTTTCCAAATTCACCAACTCCAAAATCTCAAATAAGTATTTTCAATGGTGCTCACATTAGCAAACCATCTCCTTCAACACCATTACCAAAAATCGCAAACCATCTCCTCCAACACCATTACCAAAAATCGCAAACCATCTCCTCCAACACCATTACCAAAAATCATATTCGTTGAAGATATACCTCCTTTTATGCATAAATACATTGAGCGGATTGTAAATGTTAAAGGTGACGACAATTGGGGTTTTCGAGTTGTTTCGGGTTTACTCGGTAAAGAACAAAGGAATCGCCAATTTTTCCACCATCATCTTATACAAGAGATGACGACACATAGGAAATCATACACATCGCTATACGAGAAAAAGGAAAATTACGATACAATTCTCAATGCTCTTGTTCCTTGTGTTAGTGGCCCAACACCAATTCAAAAATGGACGTGCTTCCTTGAAATAGGACATCTTATATCAAGTGTTTATGATATGGTGTGTATTTATCTGACAAGATACAGTTTCTCAAAAACATTTTTCCACATCGAAGTATGTCACCTCAAAATCCATCCGAACGCATCATGTATATTGGGTAGCTTTCAAAAACACAACATTTTATTCAAGTTTATTTGAAATCGAAATGTCATATACCAAAGACATCACCGAAGTAAACGACACATTTCACAAAAAGATGTTGAAACTTGGTCAGATCACTTTCTGAAAAGGATGGAAGAGTTCACCAAATTTAGCGACATTGAAAGAGTATCAAATAAGGAAATGTCAAAGAAGGATCCACCAATAGATTTAGGTAGTTACACGTGTTTTGATACATTTTAGTTTTTTTTTAAACAATGTAACACATTTTTTGTATGTAATGTTGTCAATGATGTAATTTTGATTCAATTTGAGATATACATAATGTGTATTCTACTTTAATGATATAGAATTTGGGGGGAATTTTAGACAATTTTTGTCGCAAAAAATATACTGATTCTGCATAATACACTGGTTCTGTGAGAACCTCTGGGTGAGTTCGAATATGCATCTTCAGACACACCTCATTTTAATTGTTAAAAAAACAAATTAGGGAATTTTATGGATGTGCATCTCCGTAAACACCCTTATTTTGTTAAAATATGGTGTGTCCGTATAAGCATATCTGAAATGTGTGATGAAAGGATATAATTTCTTAGATTCAAATTGTTTTAAAACTTGTATAAATAGGATTTGTCAATCCATTTTCTTTACAAAAATCAAAATGAATACATATTCTTATTTTGCATTTGCATTTGTGCATTTCAATTGCGCAAATCTCCCAGTTCAATTTAGGGTCTTCGAGAACTTACTTCTCGTCAATCTAAATTTTCAAATGAATACTTTCTAACAATACCCAAAAAATCAAAGAGTTGTCAAACTTGAGTATCGTTCACTCTCGATTGACAACAAAAAAAGACACAGTTTATCATGCTTGATTTGAAGACGGATGAAGATTTAAAGATTGTATGAAATATATTTTACTGTTACTCAACAAATGGTCTGATTGAAGTTGATGCAATGATTGCAAGATCAACCGAAGATATCATAAGGATGTTGCAACATCACGAACCATCCGTTTATAATGAAATGTAATGTTAGTTTTATGTTAACGTAAACGATTATCTATGTAATGTTAAATATTTAAATGTTAATTTGTATTGTTTTTTCAACTTTCTACAACTGTTTTTGGTTATTTTTTATTTGACTTAATAAAAACATATTCTAGAGATGAATCCCCATAAAATTACTTGATGTATCTCCAAATTAAATTTTAACAAAATTAGAATGTCTATAATTTGGATTAGAAAATGTGTAATTAGAAGCTTTATAATTTGGATTAGAAAATGTGTAAATTGGATAGATCTAGATGCATTTTTTTAATTTTAACGATCGTAAGCACCTCATTGAATTTAAAAAACAACCATCTAAAATATTAGACAAGAACAGCCAACTAAAATATGACGCCAATAGAATATAGGAGTTTGCTTGTCTAAGCATAACAAAAATAAATAAAATTAAAGGGCGTTTTTGTTCCATAAAATAAATACTTAAAAACAACTTTTTAAAATGAAACATAAGAATGTCACATTTCTAACCTGATTTTTTCAAAAATATTTGTAACAAACTTGAAACCATTGCTTTTTTACAAGTATTTAAAATGATTATGGGTAATACAAATATTAGAACTTTTATCTCTAAAAATAACTTTTAGGATACATAAAATTTTTTTATATCTATGTAAAATGATTAGAACTTTTATCTCTATCAAAATTAGTTTTTATATTCATTTGTCTAATTTAATAAAGTAAACTAGCTTTTCTAATAAAAAAATTAGAGGAAGTTATTCTCCCATTGAGTGAACAATTTTCTATATTCTTTGACCCAAAGAAAAATACACATCCACCAACTAATATATAAAAGAGCTGCAGTGCACTAGTTCAAACTCACAATGCTCATCTTCTCAGCACTGCACTTTATGCGCATGAACTAAAACAAATACCATGCACTGAAATACACAAATGGAGAAGAATAAATCTATTGTCTATCCCCAACACGATTCTAACTTCTAGTCAATGGTGTTTAAACAATTTACAGATATTGTAGTTCCCAAAGACAGTAAAAGGTAATAAAATATCAATTCTCCAAAGAGTTCAGAACACAAATAATCGGCACAAGAACTAGCACAGAAAAATGCTAGATACGAGAAATACCACAGGTCAAGAGATGAACTGGAATTTAGACTAATCATCAAACTCGTTTTGGTGATCCAATAAATAGTTGGCTGCCAGATCCTCGTTTTTATTGCATGCAAAGAACACTTCCAACACGAGGTCTCGATCGAATCCCATGTCTTCAAGCTGCCAATAAGTCATGGTCAGTTACGGTTTTTATTTAAGGTGATGAATATATCATATACTGCTGCTATTTTGTTCCATTCAAGCAATATTTCATGCAACTTTCATTGTATTATTGTGCAAGACAGAAAAAATGAAAGCAATGCATGTATCCGAAGTACAATCATCAGCGCCAGCCTTTGGGGTGAGAAAGATGCAGGAAGAATTCTATCTAAATAACATGGACAAGCTAATGTAGAAAAATACAAATAAGGAGATCACAATTAAAATAACTGAATAGAGTATTGTCAATAGCTCACCCGTTGAATGGCCTCGTGCTCTTCTGGGGTGATAGTGATGGTCTGAGGCGCCACAGCATCCAACTGACCCTCTAGGTTCCTGGTCATACAAATACAGCAAATAGAGTGAGCAAATTAAATAGTCTTTTGCTGTGTGAATGACCATAAATCCCAAATATTATGTCTTCACGGTATTAATCTATAGTTTATATGTATCCTTTGTATAATCTATAGTTTATATGTAGCCTTTGTATGGATGTATGTCACGTGTATTTTATCAAATCATTTAACAGTTTTTCTTTTAATCTCATCATCCGCGTATAATTTTGAATTACTAGGGCCCGATTGTTATAAATAAAAAGTGATTTTGATATAAATAATTTGGAGGTTTTTTTAGAGATTTAAAAAGTAAAATAAATTATGGTTGAAAAAGCATATACACCACATTATGTTTTTCTCTCTTCAGTTAAAAAAAACTAATCAACATAAAAAACATTTTTTTAACAATGATGTTTGAAAAAAACCTTGCACACAAACATAACTATAGCATAAAAAAATTAATAATGTACTTAGTTAAATTGAAACTTATTGAAAAGTTCATACAATATATAATAAACTGAAAATGCAACAAACTTAAAATAGTCAGCTTACTCTTCTCCTCCAGGCTCATTTATAAGGCGTAAGAAGTCAGCTTGATGTTCTTGGATGAGCTCCATTAGGTGTGGATTTTGTTTTCCCAGTTCCTGAAGCATGGGCTGCATAGGAAACAAAAATGACTTAAGATGTCCTAGAAAGGTATAGAAACAGGTCTCTACAAGTAACCAGTGATACCTGCAAGATTTGAGGGTTTGCTTGCACCATTGTTCTCAAAGCTTGAAACTGAAATGTCAAAGGAAAATAGTATGATGTAAGAATTGTTAAAATTAATAGAATGGAGCCTAACTCCTTCATAGAAAACACAATTAAACTACCTGTTGACTGTTTCGGAGGAAATCCAGGTTGCCTGCATTTTCATTTGCACCCAAATTGGGAATGCCCTGATTCAAAAAATAGCCATTATAATTCTAGCACCATTACTCTTTAAATTTTACTACATGGGAAAGAGGGATAGTACATAGTACACACCTGGGGGAACAAGTTCAGTGGGTTGGTGTTGGGCCCACCAGAAGGCACGGCTGGTTGAGGAGCTTGGACTAAAGGGTTTTCTGCCTGCCCAACATTTGTGGATGCAGCAACTGCTGGAGCTTCAGCTTGTTCGGGGATGCCCTATCAGTTAAATTTAACATCGACATTAGATAAAAAAATGTTGGATAACAAAACATAATACTGATACACAAAAATCTTTTATCTATTCAATTTAGGTATCACTATAAATACACAGATTATTATATTTATGGCATCAAGTGATAAAAATATGACAGCTATGTAATATGGGCAAGGTCATTATTTCAACATAATTTACACTGCAAAAATTATGCAATTGTTATAAACAAATCGCTTCCACTAGGGCTGACAATGAACCAACTCGAGCGTAGTTCAAACCTCAACTCAACAATTAATACGTTGAACTTAGTTCATGACCATCCTTTTGAATTATGTGATTCAAGCAAACAAACTCAATCTAACAAGCTGAACCGAGTTGCTCGTGAACTTAAAAAACGAGTCAATTTCTAGCTAAAAAATGTTTGTAGCCAACTCAAGACAAGTTTCGAACTGAATCAAATTATTGTCGAACTAATTTCCAGCCCTAGCTGCTCTAAGTACTTCTGTTTGTATACAGGCATGCTAGAGGCATGTTAGTAAAATCACTAAAACTGTACTGGCAGTGGCACAAGATTGCATTTTACTAAAAGCATAATAAGTTTTGTAGAAGTACTTCTGTTTGTATACAGGCATGCTAGAGGCATGTTAGTAAAATCACTAAAACTGTACTGGCAGTGGCACAAGATTGCATTTTACTAAAAGCATAATAAGTTTTGTAGAAATAGTTATTTCTTTAGTGGCACTAAGTCAATCAAAATTTAAAAATGGAGAACAACGCAGTGGATTCTCTAAAAGCCTTCCAACAAACAAGTTAAAATGGAGTCCACCGCAGTGGATTCTCTAAAAGCATTCTAACAAACAAGTTACCAGATTAACAGCAAAAACACTCATACTCCCCACGGAAAAGTGAGACTCTGTGGGTGCAGACTTACAGAATAGAGATATTCAACAGCTCTTTCAGGATTGTTATATGCAGCACGAAGAGCTCGGATCACAGTATCCCGATCCCAACTTCCTCCCCCCATTTCTAGAATCTGCTGAATAGTTGATTCTAAATTACTTCCAGCAAGGAGATTAGATTCTGCTTGGCCATATGTGTTAGGCACCACACTGCCATAAACATACACACAAAAATTGTGAGTTCACAAAAAGATAATATGTATCGTAGCCCTAAAAGAGATAGCTGCAGTACGTGTGATTTTCAGCAGAAAAGTAACAGATGACCAGAATAAGAGAATAATAACAATACAACACTATCTATATAAGGGAGCCACAGATGGTGCGGCCTCAAGGTTGCCACAAATTAACATCAATATTTATATGCTAACAAAATTTTAAAAGCCATCATAGAGAAAATGGCAGATACTAACGTAGTGGGAGGAGTAACAGCAGGCGCTTGCACAGGATTGGAATCTCCCCTGAAAACAAAGTGGGAAAAATAAAAGAATTTTACACAAAAACTGAATATAAGAACATTCATCAAGCTGAAACTATGAAGCCATAAAAATAAATATGAACTTACTGTCTGGCAGTCGAAGCAGGAGGCTGAGGTGTTGACGAAGGGGGAGGCACAGAACTTGCAGGTTGGGCTGCCTAGAGATAAGAATAATGAGATTTCAGTGGTCAACAGGTGAAGTAAAAACAAAAACTAAATAATGATGGAAAATGTAAAATTTATGCTTACTGGGTTTGAGGGTGCAGATGAAGCAGCTGCTACCTTACTCTGCAATGAACAGATCACTACAAAAGTTTAGCAGTAAACCAATGGACAGAATGTTACAAACTAGCTACATCTCAACACGCCTATCATTTTTCTTGCTCTCCCCCTCTAAAAGGAAGCAATAGAAACAATTTTTATCAACATTCAATGCATCCATTACCAGCAAACACACAACACAATTCCAATATATAATAGTAAGAACTGCCTATTGTCAAACTATCAGTCTCCAATTTCTTGGAGCCAGAAAACAAAGAGGAAAGGTTGAAATTGAAGCACGGCTCGTTTTCACTCCAACCCAGTCATTTACACATCAAAAACTCATTAAAAAATGTCTAAGTATTATCATTAATCATTAAAACACAATAATCATCTTTAAGGTAAATCAGTGTTACACTATAGCCCAATTAAATTTCACTACTTTTCCACGTCACCAAACTTTTATAACTGCAGTATTGAAATTTATGTCGTAACAGAAAAACATGGAAGCTTCTCATTGGAGGCCAATGTAAACCTAAATTACACCATCAGTATATGCCCATTAAACAATAGTACTATCCCGTGGTATGCCTAACACGATTAAATTAAGGGCATGTGTGTTTGCGCACTTAACGTGCTCCCTAGCTTCAACACTTCAATTAGTTTAAACACTTAAAATCATGTTTAAAAATGAGTACAGAAACAATCCAATAATTCAAATAACACCATCATCATCACCTTGGAAAGCATAACCACAACAAAACTATTCTCAGCAACTTGATTTTCTTCCAAGGTACTTTCATCCTTAAGCACTTTTCCTTGGTGAATAAGCATTTGTTGTACAGCAGGGTAAACATCAACACCTTGCACTACCTCTATATTTTTTTTCACATCAAGAACCTAATATATCAAATTAACCACAGAAAATTAAAATTTTCAATTCAAATATTCAATTGCATTATACACAAATGTAAACGTTCAACACAATAATAAAAATTAAATTGAAAAAAAAAAGCAAAAACCTAAAAAATTGAATCAATTAAAAGTGTTATAAATGATTTTTACCGTATCCTTAGGGTTCACTTGGATCTCAAAGTGAGTCCCTTTCAGAGTCTTGACGTTAATCTTCATGTTTTTCCGATCAAATTTCACCACCGCACACGGCGGAGGAGAGGGTTTTGCTTCTTTTTGGGGGAAAACGCAAACACAGGAAAGAAGTCAGCAAAAATTTGGAATTTAGGAATTGAAAGTGCTGCACTCTTTTTGGTTTATAAACAGAAAGGTTAGTTATCTCCTGCGAACGCGACCACGGTTAGAGTCACTCGGTTAAATCGTGTGATGCCACATGATGGAATTTGGCAGGGCTTATGCGGTGTTGTAGTGTGATTGGATGGAGCAAATGTTAGTTTCTTATGATACGGAAGAGATTTCAGATTGAATGTGCTAGATTTTGATTTTTTTTTTCTTCCTTTTGCTCATTTTTTTAGATATATTATCAATCAATTATGATTTGTCTAATAAGAAAATCATGATTATTAATTGATTATAAATATTTTCTTTTACTAAAATATCGAGAATCATGAGTGTTATAATGCGGTAAGAAATTTAGAATTGTTTCAATCAATTTGAGGAAGATGATCAGAAAGATCTAAGTGTCAAAATAATCAAATAAAATACTCAATTCATTGTGTATGATGATCTAACACTCACGTATAGACGAGAAAGGTAGGAGGAAGACTATATCATATAAAGATACACGGAGAAAAGAATATGGAACGTGCTATGTCAAGTGCGGGAATTCAAACCACTGATGAGTCTACTATTGACAATGACATGTTAGGAAGCTTAAGAGATGAGGAAATAAAGTTTGAAGAATATAAATGCCCTAAATTCATACTTTCTGGAAAGAAAAAAAAGGCATAGCAATTCCATGGAGAAAAGGTGTGATTGTGAAAATGCTTTGGAAAATAGACTGCAACAATTGTGGGCTAGAAGATGTGAAGAATTATAGAAGCAAGCTTCAAGCACATTAAAGTTTTGATGAAGACAACAATAACAAGATTTTCTACGCATCATATACATACGCAAAAAGTAAGAGATTCAAGTAAACATCAAGGATCAAGATAATGCTCTAGCATGTGACAATTGGATCTAAGCTTCTCATACAAGCTTCAAGTGTTGAAGATAGAGTTTTTAACATCAACTCAAAGGTATAACAAATATTATTTGAAATACATATACAAGTGTTCAAAAATTCATATTTCATTACACATATGTCACAAATACTTTTAAAACTTTTTTTAGTTGATCTCTCATTTTAAAATTAATTCTGTTTTGAAAATCCTTCACTGTTAACCGATTAACAGATCTCAAAATTAAGTTTCTGGTGAAACTTTTACAGTCTTAACCGATTAACATTGAAACAGTAAACAAAAATGGCAGTTTTTCATGAAAATATGCATTGCTTTCTATTTGATTTCTGACTGTTTTTGTTGCATAAACTCACACTCTTTTGTAAAGGTTTTTTGTCAATATAAATTGATTTCAAATTTCAAATTCCAATTAACCTCCAAGAAACTCAATCATAAAAATTACTCATTCTCTTCATCTCTCAAATTTTCAAAAAGTGTTCACAAACAGTTTTTTGAAAAGAAGCTTTTTGAATAAATTTTCACATTATCACAGCTTCATTTCACTTTTTTTGAAAGGGCACTTGTATATTTCTTTGAGTAATATTTATTTCAAGGAGAAGATCGATCATGGAGATTGATAGCATCGTACTCTCAAAGATATCAAACTTATTTCAGGATTATATTTTGTATTACCTTGTTTTCTAGGATTGTTGGAAACAAGTGAAGTGTTTGAAGAGGATTGTTCTTCCTACACTTGGATTACCTATAGATTAGATAGTAGGCTTCACCATTGGTGTGATTAGGCTGTACAATCATTCTAAACTATAGTGAAATCTCTTTCGAGTCGAAAAGGGAGTGGAGTACTCTCGGAATGTGAGGGGAACCACTATAAATTGCTTGTGTCTCTTTTTCTTTTTCGCACTTTATTTTCAAGTCTTAACATTCTAACCGAAAAAGAACCAAGAACTGCAAAAGATTGCAAAAAAAATTTGAGAACCTAATTCACCCACCCTTCTTAGGAGTATTTACAAGTTACAATTGACATCAGAGCAGGTGATAGGTAACCTATTCCTATTCGATCCAGATGGCTTCCGCAAACAACAATCTTGTATTCAAAGACGGTGGCAGTAGCAACAAGCCTCCTTTGTTTTGTGGCGAATATTTCGACTTCTGGAAGATCCGCATGAAGGCACATCTAGAAAGCACAATGAAGTGAAATATGGGAGACTGTTCAAAATGGTTATTTCATTCCTACAACGGTCGTCAACGGAGTTGGTTCAGGAAAACCGCAAGGATCATGGGACGATGATGATAAGAAAAATGTTCTCTATGATAAAAGGCGATAAATATCTTGTAAAGTGCACTTAGAATGAATGAATTCTTCCATATCTCAACATGTACAACGGTCAAGCAAATATGGGACACTCTTGTTGAAACTCGCGAAGGAACCGCCAAAGTCAAACGATCCAGATTAAATACATTAAGTCAAGAGTACGAACTATTCAGAATGCAACCAGGAGAATCTATCCTAGACTTGCAGAAAAGATTCGTGCATTTGACAAATCACTTGAATGCACTTGGTAAGACACTAACAAATAATGAACTTAATCTCAAAGTGCTTAGGTCTTTATCAAGAGAATGAAAACCTAAAGTGACAGCGATTTCCAAAAAGAAAAGTCTATCGACAATGACATCCGCTACGTTATTAGGAAAACTCCAAGAATATGAAATGGAACTTGGACGATTGGAGAAACATGAAATTCAAGAGAAGAAATCCAAGAGCATTGCCTTAAAAGTTGAATCCAAAGAAGTGGAGAAAGAAGACAATCCCGAAGAGGACGCAAATTTTACGCTTCTTGTAAAAAGACTAGGAAAATATTTTGGTGCAAAAAATAATATTAGAAACTGTAGTTATACAAGAAGAAAGAAGTTCTCAAAGAATAAAGAAAAAAAACATCAACATACAATGGAGACATTACATGCTATGAATGTGGAAAATATGGCCACATCAAACCGGAATGTCCTAAACTCACAAAGGATTCAAAGATAGTCTGAGCATTAGACGTATCAATGATGTTGATATACTCAAAATCAAGATAGAGCACCTATCATAATGCATCTACCTTTGAAGATATTTTCAATAAGCTTCTTTTGAGCCGGTGAGAGTGACTTTCAAACTTTGATCATCTCTACACCATCAACTTCTATAGTAATACCTTTTTCAAGGGTACTCTACAGACTTTCACAAAACCCTTTATCAAGTACAATGAATTAAAAATATATTTAACTTTTCCATCATTTAAATTAAGCAGAATCACCCTTTAAATATGGTAGGAAAAACAATGTAATATTTTTCATGTGGCACTTGATTCCTTCTTGAAGGAAAGTCTTTAACAAACATACTTTTCTCACTGGATCATTATCTGCATCACTGTTAAGTGTTATGTATAAACCATGCTCTGATACCAACTGAAGGTGAGAAAAGTACACAAGAAGGGGGAGTTGAATTGTGTTTTTCATTTTCTTAATTTGCGTCTGATTAGAGTTCAGAATCTAAACTGGTGGTTCAGATTCTGGTTATACTTAGCAACGAAATGTTAACATAAGTAAATAAATAATAGCATAAGACACAAATATTTATACTGGTTTCTCCCAAATGAGAGTAGTTAAGTCCCTTTGCTTCACAAGAGATTTTCAGTATAATAAAATCATGATTACAATTGCTTATGCATTCTGTATAAGAATTTTACAATCCTCAGACCCTAAGTCTGAGACTTCTTGCTTAAACCCCTAAGGCTTAAGACTTCCTTGCTTAAGTCATACAAACTTAAGACTTCCTTGCTTAGACTCTCGGCCTAAGATTTTCCTGCTTAAGCCCCTCTGCCCCAAGACTTCTTGCTCAGACCCATGGTCCAAGACTTCCATGCTCAAGTTCCATGAACCCAAGACTTCCTGCTTAAACCCATCAGGTTCAAGACTTCTGCTCAGATCCTCGACCTGAGACTTCCTTGCTCAAATCCCAATGATTCAAGACTTCTGCTTAATCAATCCACTTGATTAATACTTTCATCGCTCTAGCACATAACATGAGACTTACATGGCTAAAGAATCTTGGCGAGAGAATCTAGTTTCTCAATCAATCCACTTGATTAAGACTTTTAATGCTCTAGCACATAGCAGGAGACTTACATGGCTCAAGCATCTTGGCGAGAGACTTAATCTAAACTTCTAAATAACATGTTCAGAAGAATAAAGAACAAGATGTATTGATACAAATATTAGAGGTATAGGGAAATTACCATAACAAAGACCTAAAACTCTTAAGATTTCTAAGATATTCAATGTTTAAGAAATTTTAAGGCTTTTACAATTACAACCTACAATAGATATTCTACATACATGATTGTGTTAATAATTGCTGATCTTGTTACTCCTCTATCAGGTTGATCCTTATTAACGATTCAATTTGAACCTTCATCTACTTAAATATCATTTGCAGAAGACTGGTCGTTGGAGAAATAACTTGATCAAGTGTCTTTGCTTTCTCCATAATACAAGAGACGTTAAAGATAGATACACCAAAAGATCTTGATCCATTATATAACATGTTTAACCATCGAGTATTCAAAAGATCATGTACTATAGTGTGGTTGAGAGTAGATATTTGTAAAGCATGGCAACTTTTCCTGAGCCTTATAAACTAAGACTCTAGCTGATAAACTGATTTGACAATGTAACTTGCTTTCTGTAGTACGAATAGCTTCAAATTTATCACTAACTCTGAATGATCATAGAAGCCAATTTACATTCACCAAGTGTAAATACAATTGTGTTTCTTCTTCTGATATTGAGACCTCCAGCTTCAAAATCTACACCAAACATCACTTAGAGAGTGTTATTCAGATTTTACACCCCCATAAGCTAGAAATTCCTATTTTATCAAATGTTCCCTTGTATATCATATTCTAAATATATATCTACAAGTATTAGAACCTGCATACATGAACACACATCAAATATAACCATTGTTCTTTTAACACTTTGTTATCATCAAAACCCAAGGAATATATGTCATGAACAAATCTTGTTCTAACAAAATGTCGTGCTGCTTCTCCTATTGAACATTAGGGATCGTGTCATCGGTTGTTGTATCCTTAGAAACCTTAGTTGTAGGAGAAGCTTCATCTATGTCTACAAGTTGGCCAGCCACCACAATCTTGAAGAAATCCATTTTTGATACATCGAGGTCAGGTTTAAGGCATAACAACTGGGTTTTAGACCTCTTAAAAGCCTCATCACCGGCTGAAAGAAGGTCTACCTGAACATCTAAAAAATACTTCTTCAGCTCCTTGTTGAGCTCTCGATCTTTTTCAACATCCTGGATCAAATCGGCCAATTTAGTTTCAAGCTCCATACATTTAGACTTTGCAGCTTCCTTTTGTTTCTTCATTTCTGAAAGTTGTTTGTTTAGATCTTCCATGTTGTCATTCTGGACCTTCAAGATATCCTTCAATTGAGTATCTCCTTTGTGATACGAGCTTCATTCTACTCATAAGCATCACTGACTTTAAACAATCCCCGGATCATGACAGCATACCTCATCAAATAGGCACCAATGTTTTGGGTTAATTGTTGTGCCCTAATAGTCTTCACATTCTCAACATCCCCTGTCACATTCAAATGATCATAAAGGAGCTTCAATACATCAAATTTATTGGACCAAAACCTATATTTAGTTGATAAGTTGGCTTTATGGCTACCACCTGAATCTTGCATAAAGGTAGTGGCTGCCAAGTCGATATGACTTACATGATCGCCCATCAAAATCTTCATCTTTTTAGGTGAACCGGGTTTTGAGTCTCTAGAAGAAGGAAGGAAACCCCATTGTGGCTCCAAAGCATTTGGGGATGCTTTCCTGGTTGCCCCTATCTTTTTTCTTTTAAGAGCATGGGTTTGAATACCAAATAAGTCGGTCTTAGAGGCAAATTGTTCTCCACGCCTCAACTTCACTTCAGCCATTAGCTTCTTTTGTTTTGTTAACTTAAGGCTCGACTTTTTAGCTGAAAAGAAATGAGAAAATAGGTTCAAAAAAATGAAAGAAAGAGGTTACTAGAGAATAATAAGAGACATATAAGCATTACCCAAGAAGTTAGAGATTTGTTCTGGATTATCCTTGAAACCTTTATAGTTGGTTATATAAGCCTGGAGGAAAATTTTCCATGGGATTCCACTAAGGGAAACCCATCCTCCTTTGTCTACCGCTTTCAGCTCAAAAAAAGAAAAAAACAAACCTAAAGTAGAGATTATGCTTACTATCTCGCAAACAAGTTCAAAACCTTTAATGAAGCCCAAGCCATTTGAGCGTAATTGAGAAGAAGCAATATTAAAGGTTTAGAGGAGATCATATTTGAAATCAATAAATTGGATACAAATCTTAAAATCCTCAATTATTCCTGATTAAAAATAAAAATACTCGTCTAACACTCCCTTTGGTTGAGTAATGTAAACTCTCTCACAAACCAAACAAGGATCCACAATGACATCCTCTTCATTCCCGGTAGAAGAAATCAATTTGTTTGAGTAGAGTTTTGAGATTTCGCTATCATCGATTATGTTGTGATCATAGTTTAAAATTTCTTTGTTAATAAGAGACTCCATAATCTCCATCAAAGCGCCCACAGAACCTGACAATGAAGAGTCCGAATCAGTTTGACTACAAGGAATATCACCATAAACTTCCTTAATGATACAATCAATCTCTACTTGTCCTAGATGACCGTTGCATTATTTCATGCAAGTGTCCCAAAGTTTTCTTCTATCTCAGGCAGTGAATGGAATCAACACATTCTCTATTGTCACACTCGCGTATTATAACCATTTCAAAATATTTAAGTAAGAATAATTAAGGCAAAGGAATAAATGCCTGAGATTCTTGCCTGTAAAGTGACTGGAAGAAGATGTAGAAAATCTGATCAGTAGTCTTTAGGATAGGGGATCAAGGACAAAAATGATGAGCAAAGAAGCAAAGAAAGTTGAGGTTTTATGGAAACAAATTTTAAACGATTAGAAAACCTTATTAAAATAGAGTTATGATGACAATTGGTTTCTGTTGCACCCCAAATTTGTCCTACCTTTACATAGTTTCTAGTGCCACTTTATTTTGAATGAATAAAATGGCACAATTGGCAAGAGACCGTGTGTAAGGAGTTGTGAGTGTGAGAGGTCGAGAGTTCAAATCCCACCTTCTTCACTTTTTGTTTTTCTTTTATTTTTGTTCTAACTTTTCTATTTTTCATAAAAAAAAATATAACAAAAATAGTTTTTTTAATTATTTAATTATTATTTTCGTATTTTATTTAAATTATTTTTTTAAAAATATTATTTTTCACTTTTTTCCATATTATTCATAAAAAAACATCAAAAAATCAAAAAATTAAAAATATTAGAAAATATTTTATTATATTTAGTAAATAAATAGAGTTTTAAGTTGTTTTAAGTTTGTTTTAATTTAGTTTTGACTAATTCTTTAAGTTGGGCTTTAAAGTGGGAATTAGGTTAGAGCTAACCCTAATTTGTTACCTATATAAACATAAGTGATGGGAGGAAACTTGATTCACATCAGAAAATCAAGAACAGGTCATCAGAAAAGGAGACAAAAAGAAAAACGGCGGTCGTCAAGATCCGGAGGTTCAGAAGAGTTTCGAAGCTCATCATCATCACCTCCATTTGAGAAAGAGGAAAAGAGATCCAAAGAAGTTCGTCGAGAACCATTGCCGCCGGCGAAGAACAAGCGAAAGCATCACCAACCGGCAACTGAAATGTAAGCTTTTATGTTATCCCAATTAAAACCTCTTCCAAATAATTAAACTCTCATTTCATTTTTTAAACCTTTTCTTTTTTTCTAACTAAAAACCCTTTTTGTGAATTATAACTAAAACCAGTTTTTGATTATAATTACAGTAAGTAAAAAACATAAAACTTTTTCTTAATTAAAACACTAACCACTAATAATTTTTTTTTAATAAATAAACAGTGTTTAAAACACTTTTATAGTTAAGTGAAAACATTTTTACTAACTTAAAATTAACCCAGTCCTAAAATTAAAACTTTTTTTTAAGTATTAAAATTAACATTTTTTTTAAGTTTTAAAGATTAAAAATTAAAACATGTTAGAAAGGGTTAAAACTTTTTTCTAAAACTTTCTTTAAAATTTTAAAACTAACATTCTTTTAAAGTAAGACTAACGAACCTTTTTTTTTATGTAAACCTCTTCTTTTAAAAAAAAAACTTATGATTAGAGTTTTTTTTTTAATTTAAGACTTTCTCTTTTAAAAATTAAAATTAAAATTAAAACTTTCTAAAGATAAAAAGTTAAAACTAAAGTTTTGTTTATTTAAAAATTAAAACCTTTTAAAATTAAGACTAAAATTTTAATAAAAAAAATATAAAAATTAACAAAACAATAATAAAAATTCCAAATTGCATTTTCGTGTTTCTTTTAATATAAAATATGTTTGCCATATTTTCGTCTAACTTTTCACTAACGTTATCTGTTTCTCTCCTCAGATTATACATAGATTATGATTCATATTTATTTTAATTTATTTTGTTCCATGGATGTAATTTACGCGAGGCCATGGTCGCGATTTATTTTGTTTTTGTTTTTTTTGGGATTTGTAATTTACGCGAGTGATCGTCGCGACGCTTTCTTTACTTTCCGCACTTTAATTTTGCCGTATAATATTTTGTCATGTTTGCATGTTTTACCGTTAGGTCTAGTTGTTTGACCGCCGAGTCAATAACCCTAGTTTTAGCCGTCTCAAACCCTAATTAACCTAGGCGTCCCGCCGTGGACAAAAAATACCCTTTACCCTAGTTTTAGGTCAAAGAGTCGCCGTACTTTGTTTTAGGGTTTCCCGCCGTGGAATCCCTAATTTCAACCCTAAATTTTTAATTAACAAATTCAACGTAGAAATAGGAGTTTCAAAGACTCCACATAAGCGTGTCCTTAAGATACGTTTATTCCCCATTGAAACCTTGACCACAGTCAAGACGTTTCTAACCTCCCTTTCGAGGGGAACTACGATTACTCTGATTCCATTCCCTATCCAGGATACGTAGGCACAAGACGCGACGTCTTGCCGAGTAAACTTAGGACTAACCCTTAGGTCTTTAGGTCACTCTATCCCTTAGCAATATATTTCAAACAAATAATAAAATAAAAAAGCATACAATAAACGAAAGGTTCTTGTAGAGTACTACAGAAGTTTAGGGTGCTAGTACCTTCTCTAAGCTTAACCAACCCCTTACCTAGATCTCTTCCTGCATTGTCTTTACGATGCAAAATTAGGTTTTCCTCTTTTGACCTTTTCCTTCGGATAAATCAAAGAGCGGTTGTGAACTAAAGATGCGATTCGAATTAATTAATAATTTGAAATCATATTCTAACCGCAACAGAAAATGGCGACTTCACTGGGGATCCTCCTAATTTTTAAGGGTTACCCCTATTTTGTTTATTGTATGATATTTTATTAATTATTTTTATATATCATTGTACCTTGTGGGGATACGTGTTATTGTGAGATAAGTCCTAACCCGGACTTGAGTGACCTTATTATAGGAAGGTGAGATATTCGACGAGGCTTGCCGGGAGTGAGTCCCGACCAAGTCAACTCGAGAATCACCGCTCAGTTGAGACCCTTTCGAAAATGGTTCGGTTGATCGAGTGCAGTCGTGAAAACTTTTACTATTTTCAATTGGAGTCTGTGATACTGGGGACCGTAGTACCTTAACACCACCTTGGCCTTATATAGGACGTAGTGCGGGAACTATGTGGGAGTATTCCTACAATAGTTGCTACGCGATACTACACTCAAATTAGGTTCTCTTGAGAATATTATCGACCCTCGAGTCAGTCGGAAAGTTGATAATATCCGAAAGATGGATTGATGACTTTGGGCACCGCTTTAGAACCTTGTTCTGCAGGTACAATTAACCTATAGTACTTACCTTTTGGGAAGGGTATACCTTAACTCCATTCGTTGTCCTCTAACCTAGGACCTTTGTGTGTGTATTTGTGCTTTGCATCCATAAAGCATCATATCATTTCCAGTTTCAAGGAATTCAACAGTCCTTTGCAAATTCAAAAAGGTCCTACATTTTAGAGTAAAAATAAAAAATTCTTTCCAACTTTCCTAAAAGGGAATATTTGCAATCGACCATTGAAATTCTTGGAACCATTACATGGCATTAGCATCACATTTTTACATTGCATTTTTCCCCCGGTTTCTCATTCTCGGTTCTCTCGTCTTCTAGTGTACCTTTGAGTCGTCAAGCTGATTCCTCGACACAGATATCAGACCAGGGCTAACTATAGACATAAGATGTCAGAGCAAGAGACATACAATGCAGAGATCCGAATGGAAATCGATGAGTTGAAGTCAGACATGACTAAGCTCACTGAAATGCTTCAAATACTGATTGCCAGAGGACAGCCAGCTCAGACTCCTCAACACCCAGTTATCAGACAAAACTAGAAATGGAACAGAAGCCACTTTGATCCTATTCCCATGACTTACACCGAGCTATATCTTGACTTGGTTCGACGAGGACTGATCACCACAAAGGCTTCGCCACCTCCTCCTAATCCCCATCCGGTTGGGTTCAGGACCGATCTCCATTGTGCTTTTCATGAGGGTGCCCCAGGACACGACTTGGAACATTGTTTTGTACTGAAGGCTAGAGTGTGTGAATTGGTTAGAACCGGAATACTTGATTTTACAGACGGTCATCCGAATGTTCAGAAGGATCCCTTTCCAATGCATTAGAAATGAAGTTTTATCACCAGACCTTTGTTTCTCATTGTTTGTATTTTCCTTATTTTATTAGCTGTTTTCTTTCGAACTATGTTTGTACTTTTATATCGGTGAACTGAGCATTGCAACTTTTGATTTAATTAATTTTATCTATTATTTTTATCTCTATGCTTTATCTTTCAAATATTTACCTTTGTCCGAATTTTTGGTATGCAAAGATTGGAGGGAGGATGACGAAAACGTTATACCCATAACTGCTGTCAGTATGCTTTCAATCAAACCTTGTTGACGATGTAAGGCATTGATTCAATTCCCAAACACTGGAGAAATAAGGAAGTTAATCCCTTGTCAACCCCTTCGAGCCTAGAAGTTGGAGTTCCTTTCTTTACAAAAAAAAACTTGCAATGTTAACCTGGGGATGGGTAGTTCTCAGTTAACTCGGTTATGTGTTTATGCAATATGCCTTTCATATAAAGGTCGCACTTGTAATTTTCCTTCACACACAACAAACAAGTGTCGAAGATTTTTTTTAAGCCAAAAAACCGATGATGGTTCACCGTAATCATTAAACCAGGCAGTCATGTTTCAAAAATCAAAAGAAAAAACCCGCTAAGTCAAAACCTATGAAGGAGACTTAGGCATAACTGGGGTATCCCGTTGACTGTAAAACAGTTCAGGAAAAATTTAGGGATAATACAAAGAGGAGTTTTAAATCTTTACCCTGAAAATCCTCAATGTCAAAATGACCAAATATCATAAGGAAGTAGTGGTTGCTTTTCATAGGTCCATTGACTTCTGAACCATCATTGCTACCATCAGTGCAATTCCTAACCTATAGGAACCTGAATGCATAATAGGAGTTAACTGAGCGTAGGACTGGAGATCATCATATAGATTGGGTGGGTACAAATAAATTTTGAGCCTTTATCCTTTGTTTCTTAAACCGTGAACCAGGCCACGTTACAACCCTTAAAAGACCTAATTGAAGCAAGGTTATTTTGAAAGCATACTACAACAAGGTTGCGTAAGCTGACTCCAAAAGGTCTTTGTGAATCATTTATTTTGACAATACACCTTTGTTTTAAACTTTGAGCGTATTGAACCGTCGTGTTCTGACTGACGACTCATGTATTTTCCATTTTTAAGAAAACAACAACTTTGACTTCAAAAGTCGCATGAACTTTGCATTACCATGTTTGTATGAATATACTTTGTTTTCAAACTGGCTTTCCTCTAAGGAATTTTCAAACAATCAAGAAACTTGATCAAGTGATCTTATCAGGGGCAAGTTCCTTTTACATCTCGTCTGAGAATCAGTTCAAGATTTGTTCAAGACAAGATCTTCTCAGATTTGGTTTATCCAAAGGTTTTTTTTTCCAAGACTCGTACTGGGGCAAGCCTTCCGAGGATACAGTAAAACAGTCCTATTCACGAATCAGATAAGCTAAAGCAATTATCAGTTTGTCTAATCTAGGGCAGTTTACTTGAAAGATCTCCAAGCGGCTTTCCATCCTTCCTACGAGGACCATTAACCTGATTACAATTTAGCAAGTGGCAGTGATCTCCGGGTTGAGGAATCAGTTTTCCAGTCTTGTCATCTTACCAACAGATTCAAGCCTTGTCGTCGACATCTGCATTGTCATTTGATCATCTATCATAGCATGATTTATACACATGTGCATATCATGGGTGTTTTATCCCCATTTGCTTTTTCTCTCGAGGTCGTGTTTTACCCGCGTATTACCTCGTGGACGAAGTCCAATTTACCTGGCATCATGGGTGTTTTATCCCCATTTGCTTCTTCTCCCGAGGTCGTGTTTTACCCGCGTATTACCTCGTGGACGAAGTCCAATTTACCTGGCATCATGGGTGTTTTATCCCCATTTGCTTTTTCTCCCAAGGTCGTGTTTTACCCGCGTCTTACCTTGTGGACGAATTTATTTACTTGGCATCATGGGTGCTTTATCCCCATTTGTATTTTTCTCCCCGAGGTCGTGTTTTACCCGCGTATTACCTCGTGGACAAATTTATTTACTTGGCATCATGGGTGCTTTATCCCCATTTGCATTTTTCTCCCCGAGGTCGTGTTTTATCCGCGTCTTACCTTGTGGACGAATTTAGTTACTTGGCAGCATGGGTGTTTTATCCCCATTTGCATTTTTCTCCCCGAGGTCGTGTTTTATCCGCGTCTTACCTTGTGGACAAAGTCCAGTTTACTTGGCACCCATCGACTATTTTGTGTCATGTCTATCTGACGTTCTTCCAGATACGACGTGTCTCCTTTTCGACGTTCTTCCGAAATGTTCTGATGTTTGTCTCTCCCTATATGTTTTCCGGTGAGTCCTGAAGATCCCGCTCGATCTCTTCAAGGAATGTCCCGAAAACTCTAGCGTTTGTCGTTTACCTGGTCCTGTCTCCGTGTGGATCCTATGTTACCTTGTCACCACCGCATGTCTACTTCCCCAGTGCAATTCTTCGTTGCGCTGTCCCCTATGACATCGTGTCGTCTGCATCCTTGCATTCATCATTCCATCATACGCATCATATTAGATTCATGGCATTGTCAGCATTATAGTTCGTGTTATTTTGTCCATATCATTGCATATCACTGCATCTAGAGGCCAAATTTTCGGTTATCTGTATTTAAATCCCTTTCACCGCGATTTCTCGAGTCTCCGCTGCTCAAATCATCCGGTGAAGCTATTTAAATAGGGGCATCTGTTGCACCCCAAATTTGTCCTACCTTTACATAGTTTCTAGTGCCACTTTATTTTGAATGAATAAAATGGCACAATTGGCAAGAGACCGTGTGTAAGGAGTTGTGAGTGTGAGAGGTCGAGAGTTCAAATCCCACCTTCTTCACTTTTTGTTTTTCTTTTATTTTTGTTCTAACTTTTCTATTTTTCATAAAAAAAAATATAACAAAAATAGTTTTTTTAATTATTTAATTATTATTTTCGTATTTTATTTAAATTATTTTTTTAAAAATATTATTTTTCACTTTTTTCCATATTATTCATAAAAAAACATCAAAAAATCAAAAAATTAAAAATATTAGAAAATATTTTATTATATTTAGTAAATAAATAGAGTTTTAAGTTGTTTTAAGTTTGTTTTAATTTAGTTTTGACTAATTCTTTAAGTTGGGCTTTAAAGTGGGAATTAGGTTAGAGCTAACCCTAATTTGTTACCTATATAAACATAAGTGATGGGAGGAAACTTGATTCACATCAGAAAATCAAGAACAGGTCATCAGAAAAGGAGACAAAAAGAAAAACGGCGGTCGTCAAGATCCGGAGGTTCAGAAGAGTTTCGAAGCTCATCATCATCACCTCCATTTGAGAAAGAGGAAAAGAGATCCAAAGAAGTTCGTCGAGAACCATTGCCGCCGGCGAAGAACAAGCGAAAGCATCACCAACCGGCAACTGAAATGTAAGCTTTTATGTTATCCCAATTAAAACCTCTTCCAAATAATTAAACTCTCATTTCATTTTTTAAACCTTTTCTTTTTTTCTAACTAAAAACCCTTTTTGTGAATTATAACTAAAACTAGTTTTTGATTATAATTACAGTAAGTAAAAAACATAAAACTTTTTCTTAATTAAAACACTAACCACTAATAATTTTTTTTTAATAAATAAACAGTGTTTAAAACACTTTTATAGTTAAGTGAAAACATTTTTACTAACTTAAAATTAACCCAGTCCTAAAATTAAAACTTTTTTTTAAGTATTAAAATTAACATTTTTTTTAAGTTTTAAAGATTAAAAATTAAAACATGTTAGAAAGGGTTAAAACTTTTTTCTAAAACTTTCTTTAAAATTTTAAAACTAACATTCTTTTAAAGTAAGACTAACGAACCTTTTTTTTTTATGTAAACCTCTTCTTTTAAAAAAAAAACTTATGATTAGAGTTTTTTTTTTAATTTAAGACTTTCTCTTTTAAAAATTAAAATTAAAATTAAAACTTTCTAAAGATAAAAAGTTAAAACTAAAGTTTTGTTTATTTAAAAATTAAAACCTTTTAAAATTAAGACTAAAATTTTAATAAAAAAAATATAAAAATTAACAAAACAATAATAAAAATTCCAAATTGCATTTTCGTGTTTCTTTTAATATAAAATATGTTTGCCATATTTTCGTCTAACTTTTCACTAACGTTCTCTGTTTCTCTCCTCAGATTATACATAGATTATGATTCATATTTATTTTAATTTATTTTGTTCCATGGATGTAATTTACGCGAGGCCATGGTCGCGATTTATTTTGTTTTTGTTTTTTTTGGGATTTGTAATTTACGCGAGTGATCGTCGCGACGCTTTCTTTACTTTCCGCACTTTAATTTTGCCGTATAATATTTTGTCATGTTTGCATGTTTTACCGTTAGGTCTAGTTGTTTGACCGCCGAGTCAATAACCCTAGTTTTAGCCGTCTCAAACCCTAATTAACCTAGGCGTCCCGCCGTGGACAAAAAATACCCTTTACCCTAGTTTTAGGTCAAAGAGTCGCCGTACTTTGTTTTAGGGTTTCCCGCCGTGGAATCCCTAATTTCAACCCTAAATTTTTAATTAACAAATTCAACGTAGAAATAGGAGTTTCAAAGACTCCACATAAGCGTGTCCTTAAGATACGTTTATTCCCCATTGAAACCTTGACCACAGTCAAGACGTTTCTAACCTCCCTTTCGAGGGGAACTACGATTACTCTGATTCCATTCCCTATCCAGGATACGTAGGCACAAGACGCGACGTCTTGCCGAGTAAACTTAGGACTAACCCTTAGGTCTTTAGGTCACTCTATCCCTTAGCAATATATTTCAAACAAATAATAAAATAAAAAAGCATACAATAAACGAAAGGTTCCTGTAGAGTACTACAGAAGTTTAGGGTGCTAGTACCTTCTCTAAGCTTAACCAACCCCTTACCTAGATCTCTTCCTGCATTGTCTTTACGATGCAAAATTAGGTTTTCCTCTTTTGACCTTTTCCTTCGGATAAATCAAAGAGCGGTTGTGAACTAAAGATGCGATTCAAATTAATTAATAATTTGAAATCATATTCTAACCGCAACAGTTTCCCTATAAAAGTAATCATGACGAAAGAGAGAGAAGAAGTTGGACAAGATGATCATCATCATTACCTTTAAAAACCCACTTTCACAAGTTAGTGGATCGTAAGATGACCGTTAGATTTACGAAGTCTATGACTCCTTGCCTGAACACTTCAACCAATTAGGCCTCGTGATCAGGGGCTTATGTAAATTTTGGACTTCCTATAGGTGACCATGGAAATTCGGGATGCCGAGTACCCATGGAAAATAACGAGTGATAGATTATTGCATATGAGAGAAGTCGGAGGCCGGGTTAAACAGTTATAGGAGGATTTTTTCTAGACGACGTGTATAAGTCACACGTAACAATTATAGGGTAGCTCCATGGTTGCATAAGAGTTACAGAAAATGATGGAGAAGACGTTACATGATAGTAAAATAGGACGACAAACGTTATCAACATTATTTAAAACATGAGACTCAAAGGGACAGTTCTTAAATGACCCTCTGAGGTATGATGAGTATAAAAGGTTTCCCACCAAGGAAGAAAAATAAAAAAAAATACAACAAATACCACCCCTAATACAATATGTTTGTGATCTCACCTGACTCGCCTCAGGGAGATTAACCAAATAGTGTTTATCAGAAACAATTAAGATGGATGCTTTATTGAAGGGTTATGTATGAAGAGAGTTCCAAGGTTGTTGAGTTAATGCATCTTCTGCCGTAACTAAGGGATCCTCAAAGTGAACTTATTCTACTTTGATATTGCATGGGTATCACAAAACTGCTTTTTGGCCTGAGAAAGTGTTTACCTAATCACATGGAAGAATCATCTATTTGGTTTGATAAATAGTTGTGAATGACAATTAAAGACATCATGAATGATGACTTATTTACCCATTATAGTTGGGGATTGTGTTTGTAGTCGACACTTGAAACTACCTCACATAATTTTGTGGCTTCTAAGGCCCAATCTTGGGTGTTACAGGATTATATATTAAGAGACTGTGAGATATATGGTATGCATTCTAATTTTGACAGATCTTTAAATGGCCTTAGAGTTGCGATTCTAAATTTTGACATTATCAATTTTACTAGCAAGGACATTGTCCATCCTAAGGCAGAACATGTTTTGGTGAGTGCCATTTTTAGAAAAATGTTAAACACATGGACGTAAAGTTTGATACAACACAGAAATCAAATTTTGGTTATTTGCAGGAAGCAGAACATTATTAATTTTTTTCATAATTTTTTATATTATTATTTAGCCGTTAATTTAATTTAGAAAAAAACAATGAAGTACACTATGGCACTAGGGGTCCTGATGCCTCCTTTTAAGCTCCTAAAACATGTGTCACACCCATTGGCATGAAGGTAGTACATGCGCCATAGGGTCCATATGATCTGGTGCTAGTGTGCACATTTGTGTATATGTGTTAGTAGCACTGACACTAGAGTTGTCAAAATGGGCTACTCGACACTAAACAGGCTGACTCTGGTAGGCTCGGGCTTTTTAAGACTGGGCTAAAAAAAATCATTTCTAATATGGGTTCAAAAATTACTACCCGAGCCTGACCTTAGACAGACTTCGGACTACCCGACTATAAACGAGCTTTTTTAAAATAAAAAATAAAAATAAAAATGACATAATATTTATTATAAATAAAATTAAACATTATATTATTTTAAACATAATACATATTTAAGTACTATATTATCTTTTATAAATACTATAATGTGTTTTTAAATATAATACATGTTTAAATTGTATAAAATAATAGTAGAGTATTTAACATAAGAGAAAATAATAGAATACGAAAAAAGAGTATTTATTATATTAACGTATAATATTTAAAATAGAAAGTTTGAATATAATAGAGATAAAATTTAGTGAGGTGAGAAAAATCAATATGTTATTTTGGAATAAGATAATATAAGTATTAATATAATTTTTTAAAATTTATGACAATTTGGGTCTGATGAGTTACCCACGGCCCATATGAACTAGTTCTAATGGCTAGTGAGCTTTTTAGGGCTGAACTAAAAAAAGCCCTAAAAAAATATAGGCTTGGAAATTTTACCCCATACCCCTACAATTATACACATACCCCAACACTAAAATTTTTTGGACCAAAATGCCCTCGTTTAAAAAGTTATAATTTTTTCGTTTGTTTACCGAAAGACTTTTTGGAAGTCTTCCGATTCACATTTTTTGGTTTGTTTACCGGAAGACTTTTTGGAAGTCTTCCGGTTCACATTTTTTTGGTTTGTTTAACGGAAGACTTTTTGGAAGTCTTCCGATTCACATTTTTTTGGTTTGTTTACCGGAAGACTTTTTGGAAGTCTTCCGGTTCATGTTTTTTTTTTTTAATTTTTTTTTAATATTCAAATTACAAATATATTTATTCTATTTACTCTATTTATTCTATTTTAATTAATTAATATATTTATTCTATTTACTCTATTTATTCTGTAATTTATTATATTTATTCTATTTATTTATTTAATAATAATTATTCCACTAATTTGATTTTTTATTAATTTATCATATTTATTTACTTAATAATAATTACTTTACTAATTTAGTATTGTTTTTTTAATCAATAAAAATAAAATTTGTTAACTAATTTATATATTAATTGTGTTCTTTTAAAAAAGAAAATTAACAATTTAATAATATGTTTATATGAAAAATAAAAATAAATATCATATTTCAATTATAATTATATCATTTCTTCTATCAAAATTTTTTACCAAAAAATTATAATATATAACATTTATAATTATTTAAACAGTAATTATTAACTTTTAAAATATTAATAACTAATTAAATCATAAATAATAACATTTAAAACCTCCACCTTCACCTGTATGGTTGATTAATTAAATAAAAAACTTATAAAATAAAATAAAAAACACGATCAATATTTATGATTTAATTAGTTTTTAATATTTTACCCCTACAAATTTTAAAACTTAATATTTTATGGTGAAAATTTTTAAAAGTATATTTTACCCCATAAAATATATTTTTAAAAGTTAATATTTTACCCCATAAAATATTGTTTAAATAATTATAAATGTTATATATTATAATTTTTTGGTGAAATTTTTTGATAGAAGAAATGATAGGATTATAATTTAAATATGATATTTATTTTTATTTTTTATATAAACATATTATTAAATTGTTAATTTTCTTTCTTTAAAGAACACAATCACTATATAAATTAGTTAACAACTTTTATTTTTATTGATTAAAAAAACAATACCAAATTAGTGAAGTAATTATTATTAAGTAAATAAATATAGTAAATTAATAAAAAATCAAATTAGTGAAATAATAATTATTAAATAAATAAATAGAATAAATATAACAAATTACAGAATAAATAGAGTAAATAGAATAAATATATTAATTAACTAAAATAGAATAAATATAATAAATAGAGTAAATAGAATAAATATATTTGTAATTTGAATATTAAAAAAAAATTAAAAAAAAAAAAAAACATGAACCGAAAGACTTCCAAAATGTCTTCCGGTAAACAAAAAAAAAAAAATGTGAACCGGAAGACTTCCAAAAAGTCTTCCGGTAAACAAACCAAAAAATGTGAATGAGAAGACTTCCAAAAAGTCTTCCGGTAAACAAACGAAAAAATTATAACTTTTTAAACGAGGGTATTTTGGTCCAAAATTTTTTAGTGTAGGGGTATGAGTATAATTGTAGGGGTATGGGGTAAAATTTCCTATAGGCTTTAATTTTAAGAACTAAATTCTATGATTTTTTAGACCTAGCGAACATGAACTAATTCATTTTGACAGTTGTAACCGACACATTTTCTAATATGATTTTTTATTTATTTTGATACATAGATATTTATTAGTAAATAATGGGTAATATTAGTTATTTGGATATTTAAATTGAAAAATTGGTTATTTGAAAAAAAAACACCAAATATATCTTATTTTTAAAAATAAGGTAACAAGCATTTAATCCAAATAAAAATTCCAAATTCTTGTTTCTTTTCGCCAAGCAATGTACTTGCTTGATTCTTTAGAAAACTATAAAGTAGTGATTAAAGTAAAATGAAAGTGCACAACAATGAGCAAAGAATATACCAGTCCTCTGTTCATCAAAATGTGAAGGAAATATATTTATATATTTTCTTACGTTTTGTTTAAAAAAGAAAACCTAAACACCCCCTCCAAAAAATAAAGAAGAAGTCGCATTTAATCCAAAAAAGCAACTGCACTAATTAATATATGAAGAAATTACGTGAATATAATGAGAAGACCACTTATCATATTACCAAACGAGATAGGGTCTAGATAAATAAACTAAATTCAATTAGAAGAAAAAAACTTACAATTACTAACCATTTGAGTGTACTTAATAACTTCATTATATGACGACGAAGCAATGGTAAGAAGTTTGTACATTCCTAGTTTGGTTTGTTAATCACATTTTGTCACACAATTGATTAGTAAAAGTTTAACAGATATGTATTGACTTTACATCTTTTATTTTCTCAATTAGTAATTAAAGGTTATTTATCAAGTTCATAACACTAAGCATAGCAAATAAAAGTAATCAAGCATGTAAAAGGAGCAATCTAACAATAAGTTTCGAAGAGAAAGCACAAAAATTGACCACAAACCTATCAATATACTATTTTTAAAATTTTTTCGTATCTATGAAATTTGGCTCTAGAGAGTTCAATCAACTTTTGGCTCGATCTCTTAAGGAGTAGGGGAACAAACTCAACCTGAAGGCGTCATCTGATATGCTAGGAATCTTGAATTTACTTGCCACTTTCAAGAATTGTCTTAAATGTAAAAGAGAGTCTTCATTTGTAGCATCTGAGTACTGACCAATGACTTGCAGCATTTGAAACATCATTGGTTTAAACTTGAATTGAGTTACAATAATTTCTGGTCTAATGATACCCGTGTTCATAACATTTAGATCAAATATTGCATAATCCCTGATGTTACGTGCCCTGTCATTGGCAATGCCAATGGTATCGTTATCTTCCATGACAACATCTGCCAAAGCTAGTTCATCATCTATGTCTAAAATAAGAAAAGGAGGAAGGCTTCCTAGTAAATGTCCAATAGTTTGGAATCTTCTCAACAACCTAAAGGTTTGTTTAGGTTCAGGATCGCCTCTATAAATTGGATTTAACAACCTGCGCATGCAACATCTAAACATTAGTCGTGTCACCAGAGTAATGAGAACATCAAAAGCTCAAATTCTTATTTAACAAGAAATATGGTTTTATACAAAATCAAAATGTTATCTTTGACACACTCCTCGACAACGACGCCAACAACTTTTTGCTTGAAAACGTGTGATGTCACGTGCATGTATTCATGTATGTTTTAAGTAGAAAATGATAGAATAGTAAGTATGATGAACCCACGGGGAGTGGAAATTATCTTAGGATGACTTTTTAAAGAGCTCTTTTGTAAATAAGCATGAGCATAAATAAATAGTTTATGGTTGTCACAGGTTCAATTTAATATCAAACAAAGATGAGAACAATGTTACATGTGTAAGTGAGTTCAATAATAGAGAGCATGTTGGGTTGATCCATTAATATCACTTTTTCATTTATGTGTGTATGATGTTCTTTGTCGTGCCAGGAAAGGTCAAAAAAGGATCTAATGGTGTATCTCTACATCATAAAAAACGTATACCTCAGGGCAATGGGACAAATCTCTAGGCCTCGCTTATATAACCCTAAAGCATGCATGGTTTAATTCTAAAAATCCTTTATGATTATAGCCATTTATCTCTAAGTATCTAATCTAGTGAATATCTCTATCCTACTATTTTCAATCACTTTTATCATGAAACCTGCTTGCTGTTGGATCTCTCACATCAACGAACTTGTATCTTTTTTCAAGGTTATCAATCAAAGAATCAGATTTATAACATTTTAACACATGATAAAATAAAGCATAAAAACACATCATTTAATATAAAGACTACATTATATTAACTTTTCATTGCTTAACATAAAAGGGTTTATCTCATACTAAGCTTAGTACATACAATAATACTGGTTCTTATGTTAATCCTTCTCAAACACATAGTGAAAAAGAAATAACAACCTAAGAGCAACTTCTTCATCTTCTTGAAATTATTAATAACCAAGAGACAACTTCTGTCACGCCATATATCAGCAATATGCACTTGAAAAGACGAGAAGAAGAACCTTCATTCTTGTTCACCTCACTTTCTTCACTGATTTCTTTTAAGTGTTTTTCTCTAAAAAATGCTGAACTAATATCATCTCACGAAGAACTACTTTTATAGCTACTTTAACTATGGTTTTATGCATTGTCTTAGATCTTGGGCTTGAAAATAATTTTCAAATAGGGCCCGAAGGAAATCAACATTCTTCCCTCTATTTCGTACAAAAGTTGAATCAGGTACACACAATAGTGGGACAAAAAGTGTAGCGTGGCAGTGTACTGGCACATACAAGGAGGTAGTGTTGTTCGTGTGGCAGCATGGTGCGCTAGTGGTCGTATTGTGTATTGGCTTTTGTCTTCTAGTGCCTCATTCTTATCCTTTCACATCAGCTCTCTTTCTAAATGCAAATTGTTGCCACGCGTGGCCTAGAAATATAGTTTGATATTTCTCTTTTTTATCTGCTGCTTCTAGCTTTCCACTTCCAGTTGGGTACAAGTTGCTATCCCATATTGATTTTCTAGATTTCATAAGAAGTTAACCTTTCACAAGCAACAAACACATAAAAACTACAAAAGAGAGCACCTATTATGCTCTTTACAACCCACTCTTAAAATAAAATGAAGTAAATTTAACTAATGAATGGTGAAATAAATAAAAATGTTCAAGTATTAAGATTGCAATCACTCACAAAATGTGAGTTACCAACTATCAAGCAATGGTTCTTTAACATGATTGGAAAAATAATTAACAAACTCATACCTAACCTCAAACACCCCTTCAATTCCTATATCATATACCTTAATAGCTAAAATAACATTTCTCTTACTCCCACTTTTGACAGCCTTTGATGGAGGAGGTAAGTTTGTTTTTCACTGAGCATGATATTCATATTTTTAATATGGATGATATATTTTTTGTGGAAAAGCAAAACATGGAGGTAATGTTCAATCTATCACAATAAAGAATCACTATTGCATTGAATCTATAATATAAGAAAAGAAAACGTTGTCGAAAACTTTCATTTGCCCTTTTCTCTAAGTCTTTCACCTCACTAAAATGAGAGAAATTTTGTTCCAAAAATTACTTTTTACATCTAATGATGTCACATTGTTCAATTCCAATAACATCTTTATTATATTATACTTTTTCTTGATAGGTTTGGATCAATTGATGATGTCATAGGGTTCAATTGCAATTTCTTTTCTAAAAATTTCTTTTGCTTTCCCCCAAAAGATGCAAGCTCACGTTCCCTCTCTTCCTCTTATTCTTTCTTCTCTCTCCCGCTGCCTCTCTCTTCCTCTTCTTCTTTCTTTTCTCGTCCGCTGCCTCTCTCTTCCCCCTCTTCTTCTTCCTTCTCTCTTTCGCTACCTATCTCTTCCTCTTCTTCTTTCTTCTCTCTTCCCTTTATTCAACAAAGACTAGGGGTGTGCATGGATTATAAACCAAACTAAATCAAACCACATATATGGTTTGGTTTGGATCTTAAAACCATTTATATAAAACTGGTTTAGTTTTTTAAAAATGGTTTACAAGTGGATTGGTTCGGTTTCAAACCGGGTTTAAAAAAAATAGTTTTTTTAAAAACTAGTTTTAAACCGGTTTCTCTCAAAGCAAATTTTTTATTTTCTTTAAAGAAATCAGTTTTAAAACCAATTTTTTTAAGAAAATCAATTTTATTGCGAACTATCAAATAATTGATAAACCACCTGAAATTCATTCTACTTTAAACTTATTACAAACTATCAAATAATTGATATAAATTAATTAATCAATTTTATTTCAGTTTTACATTAAATTAAATCAACACTCCATATATCTTAAACTTTAAACTACTCAATGTAAAACTGAAATTAAACTAATTCCTTTTCATCGTGAATTAAATCAATTAATCGAGAAATACGTTGAATTGATATAAATCAATTAATCGTGAAACTTATTCTAGTTAAAATTTATTGCAAATTATCTATCTTAAACTTATTCTACTTTAAAGCAAATCAATTTTATTGCAAACTATGGGTTATGACACCACACGACCCTTAGGGTTTTATTCAAATTTTTAATAAGATGATTTAATAGAGTTATTAAAAAGTATTAACTTTGAATTTTGGATTACCAATTTAGAAAGATGACTAGCATTTAATGATTATTTGGTTGTTTTATCAGCTTGATCCGTTTCTACTTTAAAAAAAATATTAATCCTAATATTTCATTTTATTTATGTTGAAATTGTCTTATTTGTAAACAATTAAAAAGATTTATTTATTTAATATAATTTTCAATAATTTTTATTTTTAATCATATTACTCATAACATTGTTGTTTATATTTCGTCTTCTACCTATTTATTTAAATTTTCAGAAACAATTTTATTATTGGTTCAAATATTTTTATAAATAATGTTAAAACAAAAATAATTAATATTTATATATGGAAGAAAATACATTGTTAATTAAAATATTTTTATTCTACATGTTGATTCAAATATTTTTATTCTACATATTATTCTACATATTGATTCAAATATTTTTATATACATGAACAACTTTTTTATTAATTCAAATATTTTTATAAATAATATAAAAACACAAATACTATTTATATACGAGAAAAAAATAAATTATTAATTAAAATATTTTATATGCAGGAAAAAATACTATTGTTATAAAAAGGAACAACTTTACTTCTGATTCAAATATTGAATAATATAAAGTTATCGATAATTTTTTTTTCAAATATGTGAAAAAGATTAATGTAGCTTATTAAAAAAGATTGAATAGATATTTACAAATTTAATTCTCTCAATATTATTTATAATATTATTATTTACATTTCATCTTTTATGTATGTATTACTATTTTAATTTAAATTTATTATTATTCTTAAACTTTTTTTCGACTTTCTAATTTTTTTTTTGTTAATCTACAAACAAATACGCGTCCAAAATTATATTCAACTAAAAAAATATATTTTGTGCATATGCACGAGTTTGTTAGTAATTAATTTATACTCTTATTGATATACAACTTCAAGAGCTTGTTTTAATGAAATAAATAGTCGGTTGTTAATTTCTATGACTTGTTTGTGTCCAAGTAACCTATTCTCTACTTTTGACAAGACAAAGTTAATTGATTTTGCAAACCGACTTGAGACTTACATCATTGATAAATATAAATACATGATATTAATTAAATTTTAAAGGAAAGAAAAGAAAGCAAACAAATTGTGGATATAACTGAATTTCCAACACTAGTTTATTCTAGGTGTGAATGAATACATGATACTAAAACGCATGCAGAAGTGATTATTGAAAAGAATATTTTAGTTTAGTTTACACAAGAAATAACTCAGCGTAGCCACCAACTGTCACCATCATCATTCTTAGCATGAACTGAACAAAACTCAAATAATAAAACTTGTGCTCCAACCTCACTAACAGATTCTCTACAAAGAGGACAAGTTGAATTTTTTATACTAATCCATTTATCTATGCAATCTTCGTGAAAAGCATGTTCACACCTCAGTACTTTAAGAACTTCTCCTTCTCCAATCTTGCATAAACACACAGCACATTCAACATTTTCTTCTCCAATATTTGACAAATCAGGTTCTTGAAGCTTGTAAAAAAGGAAACCTAACACCAATTTCAAATGACTCAAAATTAGTGTAAGCATGTTGAATGTTTGAACGAATAAAAGTTGTTATTGTATAGGAATATTTATAAGGTCTCTCACTACTAGAAAAAAGACTTTTGAGAAAATCTTTTTACATCGGGTATTCAGTAGAAGCGATGTAAAATGTGAAATGATAAACACGGTGGCAGTATCGTAAATATTAAAAAAAAATTATTAGATCTTTTACATCGGGCCTTTAAAATAACCGATGTAAAAAATTGAAAAAAAATTATTTAAAGATTTTTTAAATCGGTTATAACTGCAACCGATTTAAAAACAATATTAAAAAAAATTGAAAAAAATTATTTAAAGGTTTTTTAAATCGGTTATAACTGCAACCGATTTAAAAAGATATTTAAAAAAATTTTAAAAAAATTATATAAAGGTTTTTTAAATCGGTTATAACTGCAACCGATTTAAAAAGCTATATTAAAAAATTAAAAAAAAAATTATATAAAGGTTTTTAAAATCGGTTTATAGTGGCCAACCGATTTAAAAAGTCCCCAAAAGAAAAAACAAAAACTTGGCTTTTACATCGGTTGGGATATCCACCGATTTAAAAAGTTATTTAAAAGGGTCTTTTAAATCGGTTGATATATCCACCGATTTAAAAAGTAATTTAAAATGGTCTTTTAAATCGGTTGGTAATTCCACCGATTTAAAAAGTAGTTTAAATATTTTAAAACAAAACCTGCACGCACAGTTCATTTCATTTAGTCTTCCTCTCTCCCAGACGAACCAAAACAACCCACGACGATTCTTCATCTTCTCACTCCCGCCGTCGCCGTCGCCGTCACCTTTCCTCCCTCCCCTTCGTGCTCGCGCCGTCGCCGTCGACGTCATCTCTTCCTCCTTGCTCGCATCGTTGCTCCTCCTACTGTACTCGTCGTCTCCCCTCCGAGCTCCGTCGTCGACGGTCATCTCCTTCAGGTTTTTTTCCTTTTCCTTTTTTATTTATTTATCTTTTCATTTTAATTTGGTTCTTGTTTGATTCAAATTTGTTTGAAGATTTTTCATGGGGTTTTCAGGTTTATACGAAAATCTTCTTTTTTTTCATGCATGTTTTTTTGTGTGTACCCATTTTGCTCATGCTTTGTGTTTTTTATAATGAATTGAAACTGGGGTTTTCCTGCTACGATTTTATAATGAATTAATTGTTTCTAAAAATTATTAATATGATGCAAGAGATTAGAGAAATTCCACTCTGAACAAGATAGGATTCTAGCGAGATTGAATTGTTACGGTTTTGGAGCTTTGAATGAGATGATTCTTAAGTTCGTGTAGTGTAGTAGTTTTAATTAACTCTAAATTTATTTTGGTTTCAATGGAAGTTCTACGTATAGTTCGTAATCGGACCACCCTTAGAGTTAATTTTTAAGTTCATAAGTTCGTGTAGTGTAGTAGTTTTAATTTACTCTAAATTTCTTAAGTTCGTAAGTTCGTGTAGTGTAGTAGTAAATGAGAATATGTATTGGACTTCTAATGCTTCTAATTTCATTGGGCAAAAAAGAAATGATAAAATAAATTAAAGAGTGAAATGAAAGAAAATAAATATCATATAGTAAGTTCTTTTATGCTCTTCTGTATCGGAACAATGCAATTTTTTTATACCACTCAATTCCAACCAACTATATTCAAACTCTATTCAATTTTAAGATATACATACAAAACAATGGAATAAAAATTGATTTTTCGTTTCTCGCAGGATTTGTGTCCCTCTTTTTCTCTTAACCGCAAGTCATTCGGCCGCCACATAATTGCAGGTTCTGTTTTCATTCTTTATAACTTCTTAATTCTTCTTTTATGCCATGTGTTTACACATAGATACTTTTTGTTCTCTCTAATGTCTAAAAGAGGGACTATTATAGGCATTCCAATGATTTAACTCTGTATGCATTAATAATTTCGGAACATAGGTATGAATCGTAGTTGGATGAGAGCCAATCGATTAAGTTTCGAGTACGAACAAGGAGTGATGGAATTTCTAGAGCTTGCTGAAAGTAATGCTAAAAAAAATCTTGCTCCTCCTAAGAGTGATGCTGAAAAAAGTCTTCATTTGTTTTTTCTCTGTCCATGTGTTCGTTGTGCAAATCACGAACCAAAACTCAATAAGAAAGAAATCATGGATCATCTAATTTGTCATGGGATTTGTCAAAGTTATACACAATGGATATGGCACGGTGAGGTAGTAGCAAAGTCAAATGTGTCCCAAAGAGATAATGTTAGTGCAGAAATGGATGATCGTCTGGAAGACATGATGCGTGATATTGGACAAGATTCGTTTAAGAAGGCGCACGCGTATGATACTTTATGCAGTGACAAGGATAAACCTTTGTATCCGGGATGCACAAATTTTACACGTTTGTCAGCCGTGTTAAAATTGTTTAATTTGAAGGCAAATAATGGGTGGACTGACAAAAGTTTTAGCGAATTGCTTGAATTGTTGACACAGATGCTTCCAGAAGGTAACGTAATGCCAAATCGTTATTACGAGGCGAAAAAGATATTATGTCCGATGGGTTTGGAGTATGAAAAGATACATGCATGCCCTAATGATTGCATATTATACAGAAAAGAGTATGTAAACTATAATCATTGTCCGAAGTGCAAGGCATCCCGCTACAAAAAGAATGCTGGTGATTCTAGTGATGATGAGGCGGTAAAAAAGGTTCCTCCCGCGAAAGTGGTATGGTACCTACCAATAATTTCAAGGTTCAAGAGACTATTCGCTAATGCAAATGACGCAAAGAATCTTAGATGGCATGCAGAAGAAAGAAAGTGTGATGGAAAAATTTGCCATGTAGCTGATTCTTTACAATGGAAGAAAATAGATGTTTTATTTCCAAATTTTGGCAAAGAGTCGAGAAACCTTAGACTTGGACTTTCAACTGATGGAATGAATCCGTTTGGTAATCTAAGTACTAACCATACTTGTTGGCCTGTTCTCCTGATGATCTACAACCTATCTCCTAGGTTGTGCATGAAGCGTAAATATATTATGTTATCGATGATGATTTCGGGCCCAAAACAACCCGGAAATGACATAGATGTTTATCTAAGTCCTCTGATTGATGATTTAAAAGTGTTGTGGGAGGAAGGGGTGGATGTTTTTGATGCGTATTCTGGTGAACAGTTCAATATGCGTGCCATGTTGTTTTGCACCATCAACGATTTTCCGGCATATGGCAATTTGTCTGGTTATAAAGTTAAAGGGCATAGAGCATGTCCTATATGTGAAAAAGACACATGTTACCATCAACTTGTAAAAGGAAAGAAGACTGTTTATCTCGGGCATCGAAAATTTCTAGATCGTTATCATCCATATCGTAGATTGCGGAAAGCTTTCAATGGGGAACAAGAGCATGGTGTTGCTCCAAAGCCCTTAACTGGAGAGGAAGTTTATCAACGACAACAAGGCATTAATGTCGTCTTTGGAAAATACCAAAAGCAATCTACTGTGAAAAATATATGGAAAAAGAGGTCGGTTTTCTTCAATCTTCCATATTGGTCTAGTCTTGATGTAAGACATTGTATTGATATGATGCACGTGGAGAAAAATGTATGTGATAGTTTAATCGGAACACTTCTCAACATTCAAGGCAAGACAAAAGATGGTTATAATGCTCGTCTGGATTTGAGTTTGATGGGTATACGAGAAGAGTTAACTCCACAACATATAGGTAATAAGATATATTTGCCTCCTGCCTGCTACACTCTGTCTAAAAAAGAAAAAATAAGTTTCTGTGAGTGTTTACAAAGTATTAAAGTGCCGCATGGATACTCATCAAATGTCAATAGGCTTGTCTCAGGTAAAGATCTCAAATTAATTGGATTAAAATCTCATGATTGTCATGTCTTAATGCAACAGCTACTACCAGTGGCTATTCGTGGGATATTGCCTAACAATGTTAGGAAGACTATAACTAGGTTGTGCTTATTTTTCAATGCAATTTGTTGTAAAGCCATTGATCCATTAAAGCTAGAAATTTTGGAAAATGAGGCTGCAGTTATCTTATGCCAATTAGAGATGTATTTTCCTCCTTCATTTTTTGACATTATGGTTCACTTGATTGTTCATCTAGTAAGGGAGATTAGATTATGTGGTCCAATTTATTTACGATGGATGTACCCAATAGAGCGATACATGAAGATCTTAAAAGGGTATACAAAAAACCCACACCGTCCGGAAGCATCAATTGTTGAGAGGTACATCGCAGAAGAAGCAATTGAGTTTTGTTCGAACTATTTGTCAGAAGTGGATGCTGTAGGGGTTCCCAAGTCTCGTCATGATGGAAGATGTGAGGGTGTGGGTACACAAGGTTTAAAGGTCAAGAGCTTAAGTATTGATGTGGTTCTTCGAGCGCATTTGTATATATTGAATAACACGGATGAAGTTCAACCTTACTTATCTGCTCACAAAAGCATCATAAAGAAAAAGTACCCCAAGATGAATGAAAGATGGTTGTTAAAAGAGCATAATAAGAGTTTCTCTGAGTGGTTTAAAGAAAAAATTTCTAATGAGGATAGTGCTTCCAATACAATTAAGTGGTTGTCCTATGAGCCTAAATGTAACATAATAACTTGGAGTGGATATGATATTAATAAAACTTGCTTTTGTACAAAGTCAAAGGATGATCGTAGTACCACACAGAATAGTGGGGTTATGATTGTGGCCGAGTCCATGCACTTCTCTAGTGCTAAAGATAAAAACCCGGTTATGGCATCTACACCCTACTTTGGGGTGATTGAAGAGATTTGGGAAGTTGATTATGTTGTGTTTAAAGTTCCTGTATTTAAATGCAAATGGATTGATATCAACAGTGGTGTAAGAATCGATGAATTCGGAGTTACATCGGTTGATCTTAGCAAGCTAGCTTATGCGGACGAACCTTTCATTATGGCGTCTCAAGCAAAACAAGTGTTTTATGTCACAGATCCTTCTAATAAAAGGTGGTCAGTGGTTATACAAGGAAAGGTGCATGATAGTGATGAAAACCAAGATGCAAACCTTGATATTTCCGAAACTCCTCCTTTCTCAATGAATGTGCCTACCTTCGTTGAAGAAAACGAAGAGGATGACGTGCATGCTATTCGCATAGATCATGAAGAAGGCATATGGGAGGACTAGTAAGGTTATTTTATACTTTAATTTCTATTTATTTATTTATTTAGTGCTTAATTTTATGTCTAATTGTTTATATTTTATGCTTAATTTGATGTCTAATTGTTTATATTTTGTGCTTAATTTGATTTCTAATTGTTTTTATTTTGTGTTAACAGATACATGACTGATTCAACCGACAACCCTTCTTCATCTAGTGACCCTAAAAAAAGAAGAGTTAGAGGTCCCACTTTGATGACACAAATTAACAAAGTTCATCAAACGGGTGAAAAGATAAAGGTCGAGTTTCATCCGATGACTAAGGGATGTATGGGTAAAAATTCTTCAAATTTTAGGAGTTACATAGCGTCTCTTGCTCGACAAAGATGTAGTATTTTGAAAAATGAGTGGAAAGACATAGATGAAGGCATAAAAGAGGCTATTTGGACTGATGTTCAGGTATGTTTTACTGCTACACTTTATTATATTTTATAATCATATACTAACAACATATGTCGTATACTATATGTGTAGGCTCATTTCACTATTCCAGAACCTCATGATCCAAAGAAGGATCCGTTGAAGAAAGAATGGATTAAATATGCAGGAGAGCGATGGAGAGCTTTTAAGACACAACTCACAAGCGAGTATATTAGACACCCCAAAGAAGGTCTAGCTCCTCCATATATCAGGTATAATTATATTAAAGAAGAAGTATGGAAGGATTTTGTGCAGTCTCGAGACACTCCTGAATTTAAGGTTAGTAGGAGTTATAATTTTTTTTTGCATAACATTTTTATTATGTTTAGTATGATTAATAACTTTTTGAGTTTATAATAGGAAAAAAGTCAAAAGGGTGCAGCAAATGTGGCTAAGAATGTATACCCACATGTATTATCTCGTGGAGGGTATCGTTTGCTTGAGGAGAAAATGATAAATGAAAGGAGATCATCGAGAGATGATTCTACCTTAGATGATACTGGTAGTCCATCTCCACCGTCACGCCATGAGTTATGGAAAAGAGCACGACAAAAGAAAGGGGGAGAATACACATCAAAGGCTACACAAGTTGTTGCTGAGAAAATTGTAAGTAAAAAAATATGGTTTTTTTATTTTGCAGGATTCTCTAGTTATAATTGTGATTGATAAAAAATATGGTTTTTTCATTTTGTAGGATTCTCTAGTTGAAGAAGCTGAAAAGGGTGGCTTTGTTTCGGATGGACGTAATGATATCTTAACAGCAGCCATTGGAACATCTGAGCATGGCGGTCGTGTTCGTGGTGTTGGAAAACACCATAAACAAAGCACTTTCTTTGGTAGATCATCTTCACGTCAACGACAAGACGATATAAAAGAACAATTTACACAATTATCATCTAAATTAGAAGCAAAGCTTAGAGCTGATTTTGATCAAAAGTTGGCTGAAGAGCGTAAGGCAATGGAACAATCTTTCATGGATACACTTAGGTCTATGGGTCTCTCGCAACAAAGCACTGAAAATAATAATAAATGCATTGTACAATATGAAGCTGTTGATGGAAGTGGAAAAGGAAGTTGTTCAGCTGCAAAAGTAAGCACAAAAGAAAGAGAAGGAGAGGACAATGTTGAGAGATTAATGAGAATGGTTCTAAGAATGGGTGATGATCATTTGACAATAGAATTAAGTCATTGTGCGAGCGCCAGTAATTTTCATATGTCAGCTAAGTGTATCAGAGAGCTGTTGGTGGGTTTTAATTGGCTTGATGTGTCTACCCTCCAAGTTTGGTGCACGTAAGTACATTTTCTATTTTTATCAGTGTCAATATCTATTAATATGTTATATCTCTCATCACTTTTATTATAATGTTGATTTTAAAATTTTTTAGGTATATTCATCGTTTGTGTATTGATACTTCACAATCTAAAGTATACGGATTTATGGACCCTGCTATGTGTTCGTACGTTGATCATGTGCCGAGATCTCAAGCAGATGTCAAACAATACATACAACATAAGTTACGTGACGAAAAGAGAGAGTGTCACTTGCTACCATTTATTCATGGGTAAGTTTGTATGAAACTATGTTTTCTATTTTTTTAATTTTGGTAACATATATAATTCAATTTTGGTAACATGAAATTGTGACTTTTGTGTTTCCACACACATGTACAGAGGTCATTGGCAATTAATAGTCATGTGTCCAAATGATAATACGGTGGTCGTCTTTTGTTCCCTTCATCATGAACTTAATCAAACCATGACAAAAATTGTTACAAAGTAAGTTTATTTTTTAATGTTCACTTCATCCTATATACATAATTTGTTACAAAAGTAATATCATATATTGTGTGGCTTTATATGAATTTTTTTCTTCTGAATTAGTGCTTTTGGGGTTCATCAAGCGGCAAATGGGAATAGAAAAAAGGCTACATGGCTTCAACCCAATGTAAGTGTGGTGTAAATTATAATTAGATATTTAATTTTATCATATAAGTATTTACTAATTATGTCATTCATTTGTAGACAAGGAAACAACCTAACTCTCATGATTGTGGGTATTATGTGATGAAAAATATGTTGGATATTGTCTCTGCCAATATAACTAACTCTTGGATGAAGGTAATAAAAATGACTTTAATTTGTTATTTACTTTACGTTTTGCAACTTAATATGAATTTTCAAAGAATAACTCTATTGTTACTTACGTGTTGTAGGTATTTGATGACCCAACGAACCTATCGCCCGATGATTTGTATGATTTGCGACTCCGTTGGGCAACATGTTTCTTTGAATTATATAAAGGTTAACCTTTTTGTTGTTGTAGTACATTTGTGTAGCTTTTTGTTGTTAGCACATTTGTGTATAAAGGTTAACCGGCCTTTTTGTTGTTAGTACATTTGTGTATATCCTTTATATTGACACTTTTGTGAATCACTTATTTGTATACTAGATATTTGGTGCAATCAAATTAGATTTATGAGAAAAATATGAAACTAACGACCTAAATATGATCTATGTGATGTTGCAAAACTATGAAAATAGCGACCTAAATGTGGTCTATATGATGTGCACTATGAAAATAGCGACCTAATTATGGTCTGTGTAATGTTGGAAAAATATGAAAAATTAGGTACCAAAAAAGATACAGGGAACGACTAAAAAATAGGCAAATAATTTATACTCGTAACAGTACTTTTTACATCGGGCGAAAGAAAAAACCGATGTAAAAAACTACCTTTTACATCGGTTTAACCACAGAACCGATGTAAAAAGTGTCATTTCCTACAGTACTTTTCACATCGGTTGAACCAACAAACCGATGTAAAAAAGTGTCAGCATGAAATTTTTTTTTTCCTCCAGTACTTTTTACATCGTTTTGTCACGCAACCGATGTAAAATACCCACCTTTTACATCGGTTTTTCTCTGCAACCGATGTAAAAAACACCATTTTATAATTAAAATTTACAGTTATAAATTTTTTTTCACATCAGACTTAAAAATTTAACCGATGTGATTGGTGTATTTCTTACATCGGGCCACAAACCCGATGTAAAATGTCTTTGATTTATTACATCGCCTGACTTTACATCGGACTAAGACCCGATGTAAAAAGTCAATTTCGCCCGATGTAAAAAGTCGTTTCTGCACTAGTGTCTCTTTGCTTGTTCAAGTATTGAATTTGTTTTTCAAATTAAAAAAAAATGACCAAAGAATTTGAGAAGTAACATAACCTGACCTAAAGGAAAGGGTGCATCTAATACTACTAGAAAATTTGAAAAATGTGGTCCTAACTTAATGAGAATGTTCATTTTTCATCATTAGTTTGGTAATGGTAATTGTACAAAAGTATGGTCCATACTAAAATTCTACAAATGAATAAACCCTTCATTAACTCCAAAAAATGACAACATGAATCTATCAGTTTAAATTTAATGTAGCTTATAGAAAATATTATTTTAAAATGGATAGTTGTTGAATCTTTACCCAACAATATTATCGAAAGAATATAAAATTTATGTCGAAAAATATCATTCTTACTCAATGCCATATATATATATATATATATATATATATATATATATATATATATATATATATATATATATATATATATAGTAATAGAGTTGAACACTTCAAGAACTCACCAATCCCCGTCACAGTACTTCTTTTTCAAAAGGAGCAACTGGTTTAAATGACAAGAAGAATAAATATTAACTAAGTAATAAACTTTTTTTAGGTTAGTAAGGAAAATGTTTGACCATTAGAAAGAAAATGAAGTGATGAACTAATTGTTGAGAAATAAGTGTGAGTTTTACGTTTCATGTTGTTTAAAAAAGTGGAGGTTGGACATTTTATAAGTAACAAGACCCATACACCTATCACCTTAAGATTTTGACTGAATATGTGGTGTCACTCTTACTTGTTTGTGTGAGTCTTTGACCTTTAGGCGAGTGTTTGACCTAATGTGGATGTTTTTCCTCCATAATAACCCATCTTTGATATCAGAGTTGATGGTTCGAGTAAGAGACTGAATCCTTGTGTCGAAAGTCTTTTGGACATGGTGGCGAAGCAGCATGTCCTATTGTAGTTCCCATGACGAGTAATGACACCTGTCAATGGCGGTACGAGCATGTGGAGGAAAGAGCTTTCGCTTGAGGGGGAGTATAGCGGATGAACTCACACTTCTCGTTCACACATTTTGTCAAACACTTGGCGTGCGAAATCATTTTGAAAACTTCTCCATGGCAATAAAGATTGCAAGAAACAAGAGTGATTCTAAAGGTAGTGGAAAGGCTGTCATATCCTCTACCGTTCCAGAAACTGAATTTTCGTTGGTTTCTTCTACTTGTGTTAAAGAATTTGAAGAGAAGTGCCAACACCGCCTTGTTATGAAGCAACATGTTTGGAAACCTGTTGTTGTTGGCTGCTTGGACATTCTGGAGGTTGTTCGTCTTGTCGAGCATCAACAGATAAACTATTTCTTGAAGCTTTCACAAGATTACGATGACGACCTCATTCGTGTGTTCTACTCCGGGCTGCATGGTAGACACGACTCCTCTTTCAAGTTCATAATAGGTAATACAGTTTATGATTTTACTGATGATGTTTAGAAGTTGTTGTTTGGAATTATTATTGTTAGTGTTGATGCTGAACTGTTGGTGACGAATTTCAATTTTCATCAAGATTTTAAATGGAACATTCATTTGAATGAGTTGCTTAAGGCTTCTCGGCCCGATGACTACTACGAAACCTTATTAGTCATCTAATTGAAAATGGTTCCTCGTATTTTGCTTTGCCTTGTTTCTCATGTGTTGCAACCAAAAAGTGGTGATTACTCAATAATTGACAATGCTAAAATCCATCTTGTTTACATTCTTCTCAACAAAATTCGGATAAATTGGGCAAACTTCTTCGTGTCCCGGATGTTTGCCTTCAAAGAATTTAATAAAGGAACTTTATTTTGTTATGTTTCTATGATTACCAAAATCTTAAACTATTTTAACATAGAGCTGCCACATCTTCAGTACAAATCTCCTAGCCCTGCTTAAGAATTCTCCCATTGCACTTTAACCAACATGGAATACTTTTGGAATGAAAATCGTCAGGTATATTATTTCCATGTTAGCAAGAATGGTAAGAAAATCTATAACTTTGATGACTTTGCTGAGTTTGTTGATGTTGTTGAGCCACATGTGGTTGATGATCAACCTATTGAAAATTGAATATTTCAACAGTTTCTACAAAAACTCAAAAAAAAATTGAATATTTTAAAATATTTATAATGTTTTATGAAGTAGATAAATACATGATTCGAAAAAAAAACGGTATGTCCGCATGTGTATATTCTTATATGTACTAGGAAAAGTTGTATGATTGAGAGAGAACATGAGAATGAGAAAGAGATGATAAAAGGGTGTGTGAATTTAAAATTGATTGAGCGGTTCACTGATATTTGTAAATTGATATGTGATATATATATATATATATATATATATATAAATATATATATATATATATATATATATATATATATATATATATATATATATATATATATATATATATATATATATATATATATATATATATATATATATATATATATATATATATATATATATATATATTTTAATAAACTGTTGTTGTTTTGGATAAAGAAAGCATAATGATAAAACCTAAAATAAACATGACAATTAATTATTAATAAAATATATATAAAAAAAGAAACAAGTAGAATTTTAAATGGCGACCCTATTTTTTTGAAGTTGGCAAAGTATTAAAAAGTTAAAATGTAAAACATTTTATTTTAAGTAATAAAAGATAATATTTGAACGAGATATATTTTTTTTAACAACGATTTTTGATAAAAATAGAAAAACAAAATATTGTTTGTGATGATGTTGGAAATGTTCATAAGTTTATTAATTGATTAAGACCTAGTCAAATACAACTCAAAATACAGTTATATTTTCTTTATAAATACATTGTTACATTATTGAAATTATATAAAATTATCTTCTTCCAAATATCCTCTTTCAAATTTCTTAAAATGACAGAGTCAACAGGAGAAGAACATATGTTTATTGAGCAAATTCTTATTTTTCCATCAACATCAACAACAAGAACAAGAATAACAACAACCACGACCACAACATCTCTTCCTTTAACATTTCTCGACTTGCCTTTTGCAGGTCCAAAATACGTTAAACGTCAATTCTTTTATCGCTTTTCTCATTCACCCAATCATTTTTACCAAACAACACTTCCATCTCTCAAACACTCTCTTTCCCTTACACTTCAACATTTCTCCCCCCTTGCTGGAAATCTTCATTGTCCCCCACCACCCCATAAACCTTTCATTCTTTGCACTCAAAACGATGCTTTAACTTTGACTGTCATTGAATCCTTGGGAGATTTCAACAATCTCTCAACCAATCACCACCCAAAAAGTGTCAAAGATTTTTCTCACCTTGTCCCAAAATTAACACAAAAAATAGACATTCATGATAATGAAACCCTAATATTTTCATTGATGGCTTTACAGGTAACTTTTTTCCCTAACCATGGTCTTTGCATTTCCATCACATATTGCCATGTGATGGATGATTACTTTTGCAATCATTTCATGAAATCATGGTCTTGTATTCATAAAAAAGGTAAACTCGTTGACGTAAAATCACTACCTTGTTTTGACAGACAAGTCTTGAGAGACCCAAGAGGACTTGAGAATGTTCTATTAAAAGGCTATTTTGAACAGAGAAAAATGTGGAAGAATAGAATCCTTATTGAAAGTCAAACTACAGAAGAAGAATATGTTAAAACAACTATTATTTTTACAAAAGAACAAATTGAGAGGATGAAAAATTGGATATTTAAGAAATGGAAAACAAATTATCCTGATATCCAAGCACCAAAATTTCTATCTAAATTTGTTGTAACATGTGGTTTTGTTTGGGCCACTATGGTTAAAACAAAAAATAAAAATAAAAATGATGAAGATGAAAAAGATGAATATTTTTGTTTTGCAGGTGATTGTAGAGAGATACTAGGGTACCCAATACCAGAAGGTTATTTTGGAAATTGTTTAACGTTGTGTTTTATAACCGCGAAAAGGAAGGATATGAAAGGAGAATATGGTTTTTTGAGTGTTGTTAAAGCCATTGAAAATGCAGTAACAGATATGAAAAATGATCCATTAAAAGGTGCAGAAGAATGGGATGATAACTTTAAAAAGGTTTTTATGTCTGGGAATCATTTGTTGGTAAATGGGTCCCCTAAGTTTAATGTTTATGAGACAGATTTTGAATTTGGAAATCCTATTAAAGTTGAGATGATGTTGCATTCATCTAAGGATATGTCACTTGCTGAAAGTGGAGACAAAGAAGGGGGGCTTGAAGTTGGTTTGATATTTGAAACACATGAAGTAGAACATTTTTATTCTTTCATTGAACAAGGACTTGAATCTTTGAAGTTCTAAAAAATATACTACCATTATTATTTTATTTATGTTATTTCAAACATTATTTGAAACACATGAATTAGAACATTTTTATTCTTTCATTGAACAAGTTTACATTGATGAGATGTTTTTAAGTCCCCAGAGAAAGGAAAATACTGCAGTAATGCAAAAAAAATTACAAACTCAGTCAGGAGTTACAACATGCGTCTTAACCCCGCTAAATGATTTTTAAGGTTCAGGCAGTCAAGATCTTAGGATTCATGATCTTAGGAGTCATGATTTTTAAGGTTGTAGCTTAAGTTAGCTTAGTAGGCTATAAATATACTAGTTCTCTTAGGTTGTTGAGAGAGGTTAATTGTTGTTATTCACTTGTAATCTTTGAACCCTTATTGAGTAAGTGGGTAGTAAAACAGTTTTAACCAATTGCTCTTCTTTCTTCTCTCTTTCATAAAAAATATTAAGGTTTCTTGTGTTTATTCAAGAAACTTAATCTTTTTATCATATTTTTAGTTTATTCTTGACAACATCGATTCACAACAAACTGGTACGACGAGTGTGAAGGAAAAGATGTCATCAACAATGATGAGATTGAGAAATTCACTAGTGTGAATTCACTAGTGTTTATTTAATATTTAGGGATTTTTTTTGAAAACTTTTAGTTAAATAGAATAATAAAAAGACTATTTTAATGAAAATTATAGTGGTATTTGAATAATACAAAACTACTTTCACTTAAATTATTAAATTAAATCTATATTAAATTTTGTCTCCGCGTCTAAGGAAAATTCTGTAACTCACTTATTTTAAATTTTGGATTAAATATATATTTTAAAAAATCAATAAAAATAAACATGAGAAAATAAATTGTCATAATGATCTAGATAAAATAATAATTATGGGGTATGGTTGAATAAATAATTGTGATCATAAAATATATAGGATGTACTACATAAGTAAGTAATTTTACTAACGTTTCCTAATATCCTAAAAGTTTTATTTTGTATTTTTAATCAAAAAATATTTCAAAATTAAACTTTTTTATTTGAAAAATTCAACAATATTATACTTTCTGTAAAATTTAATAATTAAGATCATTGACATGAACAATAGTGCATGCATCAGCATTGTTAAAACCCAACTTTTACAACCAGCAATCAACTTTGGCAACCTTTTGGTACATGAAAGTTACAGAATTAATTTTGAAAAAAATGGAAGTAGTTGACTAATGAATTATTAAGGTGTATATGAATGTATCCGGAAATTTATTTTCTAAATTAAGATGTATTTAGCCACATATGAGGTGGAAGAAGTAACCCACAATATTATTGGCCCATTCTAAAGAATTGGGCTCTTCCTTGAAAGATGATAGAGATTTTGTCTTGTCACCTCCAATTAAGATGTATGTAGCTTTTATTTGTTAGACGATGATATTGATTTAGAATAGGGGTTGAATAGATCATTAATTTTTAAAACTTTGCACGTTAAAAATTTGTTTTACTAAATAGTGCGAAGCGGTATTGGATCAAAAATCGTCTAAACGAACCGTTATTGGTAAGATCGGATATGCGAAACCGAATAAAATAAAATTGATGAGATGAACGAATCAATAATTTTCACAATCAATTATTCAAATGAAAACCACTTAATGTGAACCAATTTCCAATGATTAATAGTGAATAAAATTGAATTTACAATATGTCGAACAGTTGGTGTGTTATCAATTTATCTAACACTTGGCGTGCAAAACACTCCAAGACAAGTTCCTTTAATTTGTAGTGCAAAATTTTCCACAACTTGCAATCAAAGTGATTGCAATAGTTTTTCACAAAAGTTTTTAACACTACAAATCAACTGAAATATTTTCAACAGTTGATCACACACAAACTTCAACAATGTAAAGTATATATATATATATATATATATATATATATATATATATATATATATATATATATATATATATATATATATATATATATATATATATATATATATATATATATATATATATATATATATATATATATATATATAGATAGATAGATAGATAGATAGATAGAGAGAGAGAGAAAGAGAGATAGAGAGAGAGAGAGAGGGGGAGAGAGAGAGAGAGAATGACACCCGATTTGTTTAGGCAATTCCCCTTTCGTCCTCGCTTCGGGTACGTCTGCCCCCAATTCTAAAACTAGAATTGAGATATGCATAATATCTGTTGCAAAATTCAATTACAAGAGAAGTTCTAGCTACCACACAATCAAACCTAATTGTTGATTTTGATTCTATCCACTTCTCTCCTCTTGATTCCAACCGAATCAAGTGCATTAAACGCATCGAACAAACCTCCAGTTACCACTACTTACTTGACAAAACTTTTCGTTCTTCAAGTCTTTCACTCGACTGATTTCAATCGCAAGCTATTTGACCCCAAATCTTTCAATACAATCCTTCGGTTACCATTACTTGCTTGACTGAACCCATCATTCTTCAAGCCTTTCACCCAGCTAATTCTATGATACAAAGATTTGTGCAAAACTTCCCAAATCCCTCAAGATCTTGGAGGACAAAACCCCAATGGTTTTATTCAAGAAAATCCCACTGAATCTCAACCTAAACTAGATTAACAATTCCTGAGTTTGGACGTTATCACCTCGACAAAGCACAACTCAACAAAGATGACTAAGTGTGATTGTTGAAGAATGCAAGTTTGAGAATGAAGATGAAAAGCAAATCAATGTATCTTTCAATTTTCTTGTTTTATTTTTAGTAAATGATGCATATGAGAATATATATGAGTATGAAAGAATAACAGAAAAAACTGACTTTGGAAACACAAAGGTGGAGAAAAATGAGTTAAAACACGGGAGAGGCCGACCTACACCCACTGTGCGTCGACCTGAATAGATTAGAAAGCAAACCTGTGCACAAAATAAAACTGTGTGTCGACCTGCAGCTAGACCATGCGTCGACGCATGAAGACCCGAGAGTGACAAGATTGTTTCAACCAGTATGCGTCGACCTACACAATAGATGTGTGTCAATGCAAGCATGCCAAAATATCACAAACACCAATTTTATTAATTGTCAGTCGACCTATGCCCTGTATTTGTCGACCTAAAGCATCGAAATGACTTAAAACACATTTTACACATAGAGTATGATCCTATATGCCTAGATTCATATATGTGGATCTTTTATGCACGTTCGAATAATAGTAATGGTGTACACATTGATGACTTAGGATTCCCAATAATAGTAATGGTGTACACATTGATGACTTAGGATTCACTCGGGCCGACCTTGGCAAGGCATCTTTTATGACTGAACCATTCATCATGGCTTCTTAAGAAAAACAAGTTTTCTATGTTACCGACCCATCGGACATATCGGGGAAATGGTCAATCGTTCTCCAAGGAAAAAACATTCCTCTTAGTGATGAAAGTCTTGATATTTCGTCTGCGCCTTCTTACACAACACAAGTTCCAACCTCATATGATAAAGTTGATGGAGATCTCGTGCATGCTATTCGAATTGATCATGAAGAAGGCATATGGGAAAATTAACAAGTATGTAATTTATTCTTTATTCATAATATATTAATTGTATATTATAGTTTCTAAGTATTTTTACTAACAAGTATAATTATTTAAAATCATAGGTCTTTAGAGTCAAGACACCAAGAGACAAGAAACTAAAACACCAAGTTACAATTATGTGATGTTATGTAATGTGTAAATTGTAGGTTATTTGTTCTGATAAATTGTAAGATGTTTGTTCTGATACAATTGAATATGCTACAATTATGTAATATTATGAATATGATACAATTAATATTATTATGATAACTTTCTCACAAATGTGAATTGTATTTTCTGCTGTGATATGGTTAACAATAGTACATGTTAAAAAATGAGATTAATTATAAAAGCAAGAAAATATTTTTTAATTCTACAGAAAATGTAACAACGATTATGTATCATAACCGTGATAATATTTGTTAATTCTGCAGAAAATTTAACAACGGTTATTTATCATAACCGTTATAATATCTCGCGCGTTGTCCAGAAAAAAATAAATATCAAAACGGTGCAGCTAGGAATCGAACCTAGGACCATTATTTTTATCACAACAATTTTTTTGAAAATCCGTTGGGATAGGGCACACACTTTCTAGTTTATTACAACGGTTACTGGACCGTGATTGTAAGTATCATATATACAACGACACTCTACATAACAACGTCTGTGTCCGCGTGATTATATATCATTCCCATCCGTTGTTAAACGGGTTTTCCGTAGTAGTGTTTTGGCAAAAAATTGGATGAAGCCAAACTGCTTGGCTACCAAATTTGGACAATAGGCAGCCACCCCAAACCCTATTTTTTCATAAGAGATTATTTACCAAAATTTCGTGGACCTATATTTGGTCCTCGGGAAAAGAGGATGAGAAAGCCATCTTGAACTAGTCTAGTCAGTGGCTTCGACTAATAAAAGGTGCCATAGTCGAGATAAATGCTTTACAGTGATGGAACATGAAGAAGCACTTTTCAGAGATTTCTTTCGATAGAGTATTTCCATCATCTGGCATGACCATGGCAAGCCTTAGGCCCTTGTTTCTCTTCTTAGATCAGGTGAGACGTTAACACTGAGGGAGAGTTCGAAGGTGACATTAAGCCACAACTGCAAAAGCCGGATGGGCCCAGAAAATATAAAAAATTTCCTCAAGTTATTCTCTTTCCTTGAATTCACGAGAGTAAATCCCCAAGGATTCATATAGGTTGCCCAAAATCAATTTCAAGCAAATGTTTCTCTTCTCATAAAGCTGAGTAGCCAAAGGAATAAATTTCTTGGCTATCTGAAGAGAACTGGAATAAAAAAAACAAAGTGAGATAGCCAAAGGGTAAGAAAGGCTATATGTTCCTAAGAGTAGTGTCGAAGATTTCCCTAGTTGGTCGAAGGCCAACAGTTTCTACTAGGCCAAATAATGTAGGGGTAACCATCCCACACGGTATATGAGATGTGTTGGTCGAAACTTCCCAGTGGCAAATAAAAGCAGCCAACATATGAGATTTATACTTAGGGCCAACTCGTGAGAGTTGTATCAAATAAAATATACCATGGTTTTTCTATGTTCTTTCTTTCTTTTGTTGATCCGTGTACAACTAACTAACATAAGAAGCATTGTTAATTGAAGGAGCAGAACAAAATACACAGTTCTCATGAAACTGAAATCAAAATGTTCATCCTCAAACAAAAAGGGTCTGCATGATGAGAGACATGGAATGAAACTCTCTAAGTCATGTGGTTTCTTCTTTAACCTGGGTAGAGGACTCATGAAAGCATGAACAACACCTGCAATAGTGTAATGGATTAGTACATGAGAAAATGAAATTGCAGATTTTTCTTCTTGCATTGGAGGTTCTGGGACGTAAGTGAGACCATCTCTGAAAATGAGATCTTTGAGTTTAGCAGCAGAGGGAACTTGTGGTTGATGCTTAGTGAGAGAACTAGAAAGATTGAAGAGTTTATAGGATTTTGGGCACGAAGAAGGTAGCAAAAAGAAAAAAGAAATAAGGAAGGAGCATATATATAGTCGTGGGGAGAAAACTTTTCAATTTCCCTCTAAATAGTTGGACAAGTGGCGTCTCCAATTGGAAAGTTTCCATTTAATTTTTTGGGAAAAAATAAATTAAATGATTTGTTTTAATATGATTTAATTTTATTGCCCCATGATTCTCCTAGGAAATCGGAGTGATGATGATAATCTGCATGGACGTCTTTGACGTGACAATTTGGTGAAAAGTGGTCATGATGACTAAAAACATCCAATTCTATGACGCGTGCAGACCATCTTGAATAATATTGAACAATTTACTAAAAACACCACCTTTCTTCCATCTTTTGTACATGTTCAAAAGTGTCATTTTTTGGGGTGCATCTGTTAGCCTGAAATTTTTAGCTGAAGAATTTTCTAAAGAATGGTAATGATCACGTTTGAAAATACTAAGTATCAATAGTCTCAAACATAACTTCAACATATTAACCATGTCGACTAAAGATAGTTCGACCACCTTGTCATATGATCTGGGACATAATGTATTTTAACACACACGAAGCCTGGTTTGGAAGAGTATCAGGAACATATCCACAAGATTATGATTACTCTCTCTCTCTCTCTCTCTCTCTCTCTCTCTCTCTCTCTCTCTCTCTCTCTCTCTCTCTCTCTCTCTCTCTCTCTCTCTCTCTCTCTCTCTCTCTCTCTCTCTCTCTCTTTTCAAAACATGTTTAAAATCTTGAAGAGGTTCGCACAAATCAACACTTTGACAAGGGTCAAGTTTGACATGTCCATCAGATGTTGGGGACTTGGTGTATTTTTAGTCTATAAGTCAGCCAAATTAGGGATATTTAAAAAACATTTTAGGAGTCGACCAGAAACTTTCGACAGAGGTAATTAGAGGATTCATAGGCAGTTATCAGCATGCTTGGTGGTTTGGAGCAGTTTTAATATTGAAGACGTGTGTAAGCAAACTAGAAGGCTGAAGCTCATGTAAGGGGATATGTGTCAAGTTCTGTGCAGATAACTATTGTCGACGGTTAATATTGTATTTGTATATAAGTTGATCTCATTGTTATGATCAAGGGTCGCAAGTTTTATTTATTCTCTACAGAACTAAAGTATCCAAGTCACAAAGAGAAATAATTTGTGAGAAAATATATGTTTGTGTTCTTGTTTTAAATTCTTTAAGATTTTTCACTTAAAGCATTTACTTTTATAATATTTATTATGCTTTTTGTCTATTTTCTTATTCCAAAGCAATTGTACATTGTCTCATTTAGAGTTTATGTTCAATTTGTTAACATTCAAACAACTAAGGTCCAATTATAAACACTTTTTGTTGTACTTTTATGCATAAAATGTCCTTAAATTTTTTTTCGAGTTTAATCAATTCAATGAATTAAAAACTCTTAAAATATTTGTGGAGATATTTTAGTAACTAATTTTAAAATAAAATGATTCTACATATTATGTGATTTGATTTGTATAGATGTATAAATAGTTTTACATTCTTAATATACAAAAGTTAATTGATCTCTTAAAATAATATTAAAAAATAAAAATTGGAGTTGTGGATCATTTTCATGTGCTCTTATTTTAAGATAACATGGATTTCTTTTTTTTCTTTTTCAAGTCAACAACGACTTCATTCTTTTAAAGCCATGCCATGCATAGAAAACTTTGTATTTGAATGATCATTAGGACATACATTTTGATTTTCTTCAAGCACTTTCCGCCAAGAATGACATTTTAGAATATCTAATAATTATACCATGTTTTCTACTCTCTTATTGCTAAAATTTATGAAAAGTTAATTTGTATTTTTTGTTTGCTTTTCTTTTTAATAGTTTTTCAAAAAATCTATCAAGAAATAGTTAGTACACATTAAAATATTGAAAAATATATATAATTTCAGACAAAGGCTCCAACAAATAAAATATTTCATATTTTATCATTTGATCTACTTATAGATAAAATTGAGTGTATGAATTGATGTGTTCTAATGAGAAATATTTATATTGGATCAAATTTTCATTTAAAAGTTAAAAACTCGTCCAAATAAATAAGAGAGATATTATATATTCACCCAAAACTTTAAGGTTATAGATGTATGAGTTCTCTCACTTATAAAATAATCAACCTCTATTTTTTTAAACAATGTGGAACTTAGAGCTCACACTTATTTCTCCACACAATTCACACTTATTTCCCATAATAGACTAAGTCCGAGAGAAACCCCGTCAAATATATATATTTAAATGAGGAGATGTTTTATTTATTATGTATGTTTCCCATAATATAAACCACTTTCCTCATGCAACTAGAATTTGATAAGATAAATTCACTCTTTTTCACTTGAAAATTTAAGTCATACTACAAAAATTTCATATTACAAAAATTATCATTTTGGTAATTTTCTAATAAAACTTACATGTTTAAATTTATTATTATATCAACTATAGTAACTTTTTTATTAAATTGAATTTTTACTATTTTAATTTTTTAACAAGAGTAATTTATTTATTCATTTTGTTAAGATCCGCTAATTACTCATAGATTAACACAAATCGGATCATCTCACAACTCATTAGTAATTTTTCCAATATAGCTGATTTTTTATTTATTTAAAGAAACACATTGTTTGAGAACCTTAAGCAATCACACAGAAATTTGACATAATCTTAACTCAAAATTATAAGACATTAAATATATGAATCATCTTAAATATATTATTAAACATCCATTTTTTTCCATCAATGAATATAAAACTTTGACTCATGTCCATTTTCTTTATGAGTATATATTAATGATAAGTCTTGATTAAGTAGTTAATTTTAATATTAAGGATATTTCTTGCTAAGCTTTCGGTTAGTCTTGATTCTCAATACACTTTGGTATTTGTGCTAGATATCCTAAAGAATAAAATGCAATTGGTTCATTCAAAAGTAATTTGAAATATATGAAAGTGTTCTTCAAGTTGACTCATCTTCATCATGTGCAAAAAAAGAGAGGTTATTATTATTAACCACGTTCTACTTCAAATGAAGGCTTGCTTTAACAGGTTTTATAATAGAATCAAACATTCTTTTTCTCTATTTAAAAATAAAAAGCACTTTCTGAATAATTGGTTCGATCTCAATGTTGTTGGAAATAATAATTTATTTTCATTAATGTTATTCCAAAAATGACAAAGTGGGTGTTATAGTTAATTGACAATAAATGCTTAGTCTCACATTGGAAGTGGAGTAAAATTAAATAGCATTTATAAGGCACTTGGAACAATGTAATTTCCAAAGGAGGCAAAGAGGATAAAGTGCCACATAGTCATATGTGGTGGTGCCAAAACTTATGTCACTTGTCTCATACAAAACACCTCTCGCCGGTGCCGCCACCGGCGACACCGGCTCCGACTCCGGAACCGGAACCGGATCCGAGGGCGTGGGCGTAGAGGCGCTAGTGGCGGCTTGTAGACGGCACTTGAGCACTTAGGCACGACGCATCGGAGCAATCGGTTATTTGAACCATTGCAAATGCTCATTAGAGAGTGTGTTTATGAAGAATTGCAAACTTCTGAAAAGACACATGCATGGCTATAAATATATGCTTGATAATTCGAAATCAAATACTCCAAAAATCTGATATCCTCTTCCATATAATTCCAACGTTTTCTTTGCATTCGAAACTTCACCAGTCTTGTGCAGTTTCAAGAAAAAGGCTGACTTATCCTGGGTATTCAGGTCGTTCCAACTCTAAGACAATTTGAGAGTGTGCTTGAAATACTTTTAAGGAAAGTGATTTCGTTCACGATTCAGTCTGGATCCATTCGACATTGAAGGATTATCTAACAATCTTAAAAGTATTTGTATCATGGATTCCGACGCTGCTGTTTCAAGCATCAAGGTTATGAATCAGGATCTTGTCAAATTGGATCGCTTCGATGGAAACAACTTTACCAGATGGCAAGACAAGATGACATTCCTGCTTACTGCACTCAAGGTTCACTACGTCTTGGATCCCGATCTGACACCAATTCCAGAACCAACTGAAGATGATTCTGACGAACTCAAGAAGAAGCGCATGCTGCGAAGGGAGGACGAATTACTATGCCGTGGACATATTCTGAACACGCTGTCTGACCGCCTATACGACCTATACACAGACAATCCGTCCGCCAGAGACATATGGAATTCACTGGAGTTTAAATTCAAAGCCGAAGAAGAAGGTACGAAGAAGTTCTTAATTTCTAAATACTTTGATTTTAAATTTATAGATTCCAAGCCCATACTTCCTCAAGTGCACGAATTGCAAGTCCTGGTGAACAAAATCAAAGCGGTGAAAATAGACATTCCTGAAACCTTTCAAGTTGGTGCAATCATTGCTAAGTTACCAAGCTCGTGGAAAGGCTATAAAAAGAAACTGTTGCACAGTTCTGATGACTTTTCCTTGGAGAAAATCCAGAAGCATCTTCGAATCGAGGAGGAATCGAAGGAGAGGGAAAAATCAGAATCTACGGGTCTTTCCAAAGTCAATGCTGTGACCAGAAAGGAAAAGAAAAAACATGATGTCAAGAAAAGTCACATCGCACCAAAAAGGGAACATACCAAGTTCAAGAACTTTGGTGTTCCGAAGGGTCCGAAAAATGGATGCTTTGTATGTGGAAAACCTGGACATTATGCTCGAGATTGCAGGCAAAATAAATCAAAAAAGGAGATCAATGCAGTGAATGCTAATGATGATATAATTGCTACTGTAAGCGAAATTATGGCAATCAAAGGCAAAGTCCAAGGCTGGTGGTATGATACATGTGCCACGGTTCATGTCTCATATGACAGGGCTGCATTCAAAACATATTCTGAGGCAAATGATGGACAAGAAGTACAAATGGGAAATGAAGTACGATTCAAAGTTGTTGGAACCGGAACGGTCGAACTCAACTTCACTTCTGAAAAGAAAGTTACTCTTGTTAATGTGCTTCATGTCCCAGACATGAATAGGAATCTTGTTAGTGGGGATTTATTGGGAAAACCGGGTATTAAATCTGTGTATGAATCGGGCAAACTTATTTTGACCCGTAATGGTGTGTTTGTTGGAAAAGGATATTCCGCTGAAGGAATGATCAAACTATGTATTACTGATAACATGATTAATGAAATTTCTAATTCTGCTTACATGCTTGATTCAGTTACTTTATGGCACAATATACTAGCACATATTGGTATTAGTTCAATGAAGAGACTAATTAAACTTGGCTTGATATCATGTAATATCAAAGATTTCAATAAATGTGAATTATGTGTTAAATCAAAAATGATTAAGAAACCTTTCAAAAGTGTTGAAAGAAATACAAATCTGCTTGATCTTGTGCATTCAGATTTGTGCGAATTTAATGGCATGTTGACCCGTGGGGGAAATAGATATTTCATTACATTTATTAATGATTGTTCTAGATACACTTATATATATCTCTTAAAGCATAAAGATGAGGCTTCTACAACGTGGAATCTTTATCTATTTGAAAAAACTATTAATAGAATATGCTAGCTTCTAATTAAATATAAATTAGAGAAAAGGTAATAACTTATGTAGGTTTTGAAGAGTCAAATAATTCATACATGCATTAAATCGTTTGCATAACTAATTTTTGTTTTGTACAATAGAAATAAGATATTAATTGCTATTTTGTGAATCTAAATATTTTAGACACTCTGCCACTTCATTCAAATACTCTTAAATTGCAAAGTATTATCTCAAGTTGGGAAGAACCATAATAAACAATAAATTATTTGTTAAAAAACTTAAGACTATTATATTTACAAAGATGGATTTAAATTCAAAATTTCTAATTAATTTAAGAGATTTTTCCTTCTCATACATACTGATAAATAAAATGTACTTTGTTACTGTTAGAAAAAGTAAATACTAATGAAATTTCTTGTTATAAAGTAATATAATTTTGAGATGATTTTTAATAAGTCTAATTTTTATCTATCTTTACAATTTAATTATGTGGCTAAATTCACTATTTATACTTAAGTTTATCATTATTTTAATATTTTATCGTTGTTTATGTTTAGTTTCAGGAATATAACAAATATAGAGAAGAATGAAGATTAAAAACTTATAATCAAATGATTAAGATTAAACACAATGTTCCCAAGAACTCGAAGAAGAATGAAGTACAAAATATAAAGAGACACTGACAATTACGACCAATCTATAATCTGTAATGGTTATTACGGTCGAATGGTCCCAAATTTAGTCTCCACTTAAAATCGTGATTTGGCTAAGACGTCGAGTCTACGACATACCTGTAATTGGCATTACTTCGTAATGCTCCATAAATTCCCGTGTTGCTAAATTTATATGTTTTGCTTTCTCTAGAATGTTATGAAACTTTAAATTTCTCATATGTTACTAAAGTTTAATGGATATGTATTGATAGTGTAAAATAATTTTACACTGTTATCTAATAGGAATTCATCTATTATATGATGGTGATTGATTGATAATATAAAATTATTTTACACTGTCATTAGATTTTCTATTTTTTTTCGTGTTATTATGTATTAAACATACTTATTAACTATTATTGAGGATAAATGAGACTTATTACATCTATCATAAATAAGAATTTAATTGATATGTAGTATAAATTTTTTTTACACTGTCAACCAATCACCATCATGTATCCCATTACATCACAGTGTAATATGCATTTCTGGTTGGTGCCTTAGTGGAAGTTTTATTTTCTCCATTAGTATGGGATAAATTTTGTGTGATAGTTTAGCGACAACCTGATTATATTTGGATCATATAGTCATAAGAGCATGCATTTTTACATTTTAGTTTATGAGAACTTTTTTTATCAATTTATTTATATTTTTTATACATGTTGTAAATATCAATGCTCGGCTTTTCTTTTTAGTTTATGTTAGTCTTTTATTTTTGGTTAAATCATAATAAATGTTTATTGTGTTGGGTGGATATATTTTAGTATATTTTTATTTTTGTGGTATTTGGATCGAACTCTTGTCTAGACAGAGATAACTTCATGGTTCAACAAAGGTTTAACATGTAGTCGAAGTCTATTCACATGTTGATCCTGCATGCTGTAGTCGAAATATGCTCAAGCATTTAGTTGTCGAAATGCTAGGATTATTAGCATGATGAATTTGACCTTACTTGTAAGCCTGATTGTTAAGTTAGCTTGTATCCTAAGTTAGCTTAGTAGTTTATAAATAAACTAGTTCTATCAGATTGTTACGAGAAAGGTTAATTGTTGTTATTCACTTGTAATGTTTGAACTCGTATTGAGAAAGTAAATAGTAAAACAATTATAACTAATCATGACTCTTCTTCTTCCTTCTTCTCTCTCTTTTTTGTAAAACCTATTAGGGTTTCTTGTGTTTGTTCAAGAAACTCAATCTTTCTCATATTTTGATTTGTTCTTGATGACACCGATTCATAACAAACTGGTGCACTAAGCGTGGAGGAGAAGATGTCGTCAACAAAGTATGAGAATGTGAAATTCACCGGTGTGGATGATTTCGGTTTGTGGTGCTTGAAGATGCAAGCCTTTCTTGTTCAACAGAGTTTGTTAGAAGCGTCGAAAGGATCAAAGAAGATGGATGTTTCCCTAACGGGGAATGATAAGACAATGATGATCTAGAAAGCCCATAATTCCATCATATTGAGCCTTGGTGATAAGCCCTTCTTAGTATAATTATTTATACGTCATAAAAATTTCTCTAGTTGCAATGATGTTCTTCTCAGGTGTGTTGGGAGGTTACAACATACGAAGTAAGATACTCGGTGATCAAGTCATTGAGTAGCCATTTATGTTACTTTAACAAAAGAACCATAACTATAGAATAATTGGTTCATGTTACTTTAGATGAAATTATCCCTAAACCATAAGAATTAGAAGTTATTGATTGTGGAGGTATTTTGGGAAATACAAATATGGAAGAAAACGATCAAGAACTAGAAAAACGTCAAAGTCAAAATCAACTCTTAAATCAAGAACCTATTCAAGATCCAATTATAGATGCTCCTTCAGATCATCAAGATCTTTCAATAGAATGGAAGACAACCAAAGACCATCCTATTCAGAATATTATTGATGATATATTTAAGGGAGTTACTACCTGACGCTCCCCTAACAAGGGATGTAAATATATTCTTTGGCTTCACAAATTGAGCCAAAAGGAATCAACGACGAAATCGTTGATAAAAGTTTGTCTCTTTCTATGCAAGAAGAGTTAAATCAAAACTTTAACTAATCAAGTTATTGGTACCCGTTATGTCTTCCGCAACAAGTTGGACTAAGATGGTAATGTTTTAAAAAATAAATCCAAACATGTGTTGAAGATTTGCAATCAACATGAGGGAATAGGTTTCGATGAAACCTACGCCAATGTACCTAAATTAAAGGCCATAATGATGTTATTAGCTTTTTCCTACATCATGAAATTCAAACGTTTTTAGATGGATGTAAAAAGTGTTTTCCTAAAGGGATACATCTATGAGTAAATATATGTTGACCAACCTCTAGGTTTTATAAACTCAATATTTTACGATCATGTTTTCAAACTTGAGAAATATTTATAGGATCTGAAACAAACTTCTAGAGCTTGGTACAATCTTCTAAGATAGTTCCTGCTAAAAAACAAGTTTCAAATATGACAAGTTGATAAAAATCTTTTTATTAAGAAAACTGAGCATGATATTTTACTGGTTCATATTTATGTTAATGATATCATATTAGGTGCTACTAATTAATCCTTTTGAAATAATTTTTCTGAAATGATGCATAATGAATTTAAGCTGTCAACGATAGGGAGATTTGATACTTCCTAGGGCTTCAAATTTGACAAGCTAAGGAAGAAACCTTATTCAATCAAGCCAAATATTGCAAAGAGATACTAAAGAGGTTTGACATTGAGAAATACAAAATAATATCAACTCCAATGAAAATTTTATGTCACCTCAATAAGAAAGAGAATGGAAAACCAGTTGAGAAAAGAATAATATTGAGGTATGATAGGCTCTTTTCTTTATGTCACTATATCTCGTACTAATATTATGCTTTCGGTGTGTCTATGTACTCATTTTCAAGCATCTAAAAAATAATCACATCTCAGTACGCTCAAACGCATTTTGAGATATCTCACTAGCACATAACAAATGGATTTATGGTACCACAAGGGAGAATATTATGACTTATTTAGATACACTTGTTCTGATTTTGCTAGGTGCAAATTGGATAGGAAAAGTTCCATCGGTACACGTCACATACTTGTAAACTCTCTTGTCTCATGGCATAATAAGAAATAAGCAAGCATCACACTATCCATAACCGAGGCAAAATACATTGTTGCGGGTAGTTGTTGTTCATACAATAACTCAACGATTATATTGTTAATCTTAAAGTTTTCCTGATAATATGCAACAACACTAGAGCCATAAACCTTACCAAAAACCTGATACTTCACTCTCGAGCTAAACACATTGAGGTTAGACACCACTTTATTAAGGATCATGTTGAAAACGGGGAATACATACTTGAGTTTGTGACCTGATATATTCAATTCACATACATTTTAAAAAACCACTTCCTAGAGACAGCTTCTTTTTCATAAGAATTGAACTAGAAATCTTAAATAATCATGAATGGATTAGTATGCTTATGTGAATATTCTCGTTATTCTTCTTCCCACCTTTTTCTAAATGATGATATGTGATCTATGTTCTGTATTTATGTCTCACCTTTTTAATTATGACAAAGAGGGAAATGTATACTCTCTAAGGGAGTAGAGTATAATTTCTACTTATATGAGGGGGGAGTTTAACCACTCCAAATTTTACTATCCGTTTTCTCTTTTACCTTCCTGAGGGGTGCGTTGTCATCATAAAAAAGGAGAATATGGATCCATGTGCTTGCAGGTATAAAGTTGAAGATAGTTTTCTTGATGTTTTGTTGACGACAGTGCTGATAAATGTCAAAGTTGATGGTGATTTCTTTCCGAATCTTTAATTACAGTGATTAACTTGAGGATATCTCAAGCCTCATCAAGTAAAAGATTTAAGGTTCCAGTAAAGTGCTTATTTGATCAACATATCAGACAGAGGAACTTAAAAGCTTCAAAGTAGTGAAATAGAGGAAGTTGAAAAGTTTGTCTGGTCGTGTCTGTTTGAGTAACCAAAGTCTTGTGAAAGTAGGAGATTAACTCCGAAGATACTAAGGGAACTCACACACACGCACACATAAAATATTTTTAAAAGACTCACTTTACTTAACAAAATCACCTAAAATATTGTTAATCTCATACTTAGTATCACCTAAAATGTTGTTAATCTATGTTGAGAATAATATAAAGTCAAGTGTGAGTTGGAGTGCCACATTGATTATAAATGTGGATAGTTGAACATTTATAAGTGGGAGAACTCATACACCTATCACCTTAAAGTTTTGGATGAATATGTGGTGTCTCTCTCACTTGTGTTGCTCTTAACCAAATGTCCAATGCTCCCTAGTGATAAACTCCTCTAGTAAATGGTATCATGAGTCTTTGGTTTGAGAAAGGGACCGATTTACTTGTATTGAAATGCCCAGGAAAATGTGTCCCGTTGAAATCAAAATGTCCAGGAAGAAGTGTATCGAAATGCCTATAGAGGTGCCTAGCAATAGGTGACAACGACAGTACAAGTGTATGTAGACAAGAGTTTCCACTTGAGGGGGAACATTATGAACTCACACTTGAGGGGAGTGTTGAGAATAATATAAAGTCAAGTGCGAGGTGGAGTCTCACATTAATTATAAATGTGGGTAGTTGATCATTTATAAGTGGGAGAATTCATACACCTATCATTTTAAAATTTTGGATGAATATGTGGTGTCTCTCTCATTTGTGTTGCTCTTGATCCAATATTCAATGCTTCTTAGTGATAAACTTCTCCAACAATCTATTGGTATTGATGGGAGAATGACCAACAGTCAGATAAAAAAATGATATTGCAATTGATAACATATAAACCAAACGATCATTACTCATTGAAGAGGAAAAAAAACTTCAACAAAATCAAACGGAGAATGACCGTGAGCAAGATATTTTACGTGTCACATAAACCATAAAATCAATTAGACCTATTTGATCACTTATACAATCTCAGTGAATTCTATTAAATTACAATCTTTAGGTATAAAACATATCATACATATTATTCCATTCTTATGCAAATATCAATGATTCATGCGCCAAATTTTCTAGTCTAATCTTTTTTCTTTTTCTTCTCTTAAATATACTTTTATAAATGTCTTAGTTTTTCTCTATTAAAAAAAGGTTTCACCTAACATAGACTTGAGGTAGATTGAGCTTGTTTATCCTCACCTATTCTCCCATACTTGAGGTAAGAGACAAGGAACATAAACCTGACATATATGCTGGCAGGATGAATATGATAACCATTTGCTATCTCTCATTGGTTGAAATGAACGGTTAAACACTTTAATTTCTATATCAAGATGTTTGTGACAGTTCATGTATTTCAATATGTTTGTTTTATGTTCTAACAGAATTTAGAAACGAATTGGTCTTAAAGAATTAAATTTTAAAAAATTGAGTTTAATAAAATTAATCTGTTTATGACGTGCGTGGAAGTATGCCTCAAAGTTAAAAGTGATTATTAAATTTTTTTAGTAATATTTCAAAATGTGGTTCTTCGTGATTTCTAGACTTTACATTAAAGAGTTTTATGTCACTTCTATCATTATGAAAGAAAAAGGAAAGATGTGAAATCCTAATGAAAGAAATTTAAATAGATAAAAGTATATATTTTTAGAAATTATTGTTTTGGTTGAGAACCGGTTACAAATTAATTTGTATTCAATTAGTTATAAGTGTAAATTATATTATTCTCTATTGTGTATATTTATTTTGTATATAAATATATAACATGTGTGATCATATTCGACACACAGAAATACAATCACACAATGGTATCTAGAGTTGGTTGACCCACTGTCTTCTAGAATATTTCTTTTTCGTTTCCGTAAAATATTCGGCCATTCACGACACTGCACGAGCGCACCACCGCTCCCGACAACTTTTTCGGCGAAGTAACCATACCGCCGACATCGTGTCCTTCCGATCGGTTGGTACATAAAATCGCCGCCACAATTCGCCTTACGATGCGCCCTGCCGCCGCCTACGCGTGGATCTCACGCGTCGCCCTTCCATCTGCGTGTGATAGCGCGTCCCTCTGCCTCTGCCGCCTCTGTTTTCGTCGCTGACATTGTCTTATTGTGCTCTTTCTAGATATGCTCTCGGTTTTTTCCATTCAAGCAACCAAAAATCATGGGAGATACCGATTCCTCCACTTTTACGAAGGTTCCACTTATCTCGTGTGAGAAACTCACCGGAACAACCAACTATAATATATGGGCTGGTGCTGTCAAAATGTGGTTTCATGGTCAAGGATATGAAGACTACTTAACTACAAAATCAGAAAATATTCACGCCGCCAAACATGATAAGTGGAAACAAATAGATGCTTCTCTATGCACTATGTTATGGTTTTCCATAGCAACTAATCTCCAAGCACAGTACCAAGCCTTTACCAATTGCTACGAGGTTTGGGAAAATGCTAAGTAAGTGTTCTCCAATGATGTCCACAATCTTTATAGTGTCATCACCAAACTCAACTCTTTGAAATTGGAGAATATGGATATGCAAGCCTATCTGAGTAAACTTGACGCGTTAAAGGAAAATTTCACAACCCTAATGCCCTTTACCAAAAATCCAACAACTTATGCTGAACAACAAAGTAAGTATTTCATGATCGCGACACTTGCCGAACTACCGTCAGAGCTTGATTCCATATGTAACAAGATTTTATCAGGATCTAATGTTCCTAACTATGAAGCAGTTAGTGGACAACTGTTGCGTTTAGCTACACCTAACACCTTTGGACTAGTATCTACTCCATCTCCCACTGAATCATCTGCTCTTAATTTCCACTATCATGGTGGCGGTGGACGAACCAGAGGACGAGGTGGACAACGTCATGGTATTCGTTGTAACTATTACAATCGTTACAGTCACATAAAAGTCGATTATCGTACAAAAGCAAGAGAACAACAACGACAACCACGGGTTGATGCCGCCACTCAACCGGACAACACTAAAGACATTATTATTCCCAACGCTCATTACAATAATTTTCTCCAATTCAAAGCAGCCCATCAACCATCATCATCTGTCAAGCTTCTACCAGGACGACAATCAAGCGTACCAGTTTCATTGAGGATGTCTAATGCATACTCAGTTGAAAGACCCAGGAAGATATCAACGTCTAGTAGGTAGACTCAGTTATCTTACTGTCACCAGACCGGATTTTACTTTTGCAGTGAGCATTGTGAGTCAATTTTTGAACGCTCCTTGTGATACTTATTGGAATGCAGTTATTCGGATTCTTAGATATATAAAGAATGCACCAGGAAGAGGCTTATTATATGAAGATAAGGGTGATGCTAAAATCACGTGTTACTCAGATGTAGATTGTGTAGGATCACCGTTGGATAAGATATCCACTTCTAGATATTATGTTCTTATTGGAGGAAACACGATTTTATGGAGGAGCAAGAAATAAAACACAATTGCATTATCTAGTGCTGGAGCTGAATATTATGATATGGCAGTAACATCAAAGGAACTTGCGTGGCTTAACAATTTACTCTCAAAACTTAAGTTGGGAGACCTTTAAGACACAAGATTCATATGCGACAACCAAGCGGCACTTCACGTTGCATTCCATCAGATATTCCATAAACAAACTAAGCACATAGAAATAGATTGTCACTATGTAAGAAAAAAAAGTATTGTCAGGAGAAATAACCACAAAGCTCGTCAAATCTGAAGATCAATTGGCTGATGTGTTTACTAAGTCTCTTAAGGGTTCTCGAGTGAATTATATTTGTAACAAGCTCGTATCATATAATATATACAATCCGGCTTGAGGGGGAGTGTTGAGAATCGGTTACAAATCAATTAATATTGATTTGCATTCAATTAGTCATAAGTGTAAATTATGTTATTACCTATTGTGTATACCTATTTTGCATATAAATATATAACATGCGAGATCATATTTGACACACAGAAATACAATCACAATAGTTCTAAAAATTGGTAGACCTTTTGAGATATCTAAAGGTATTGGTAAACACTTCTACACTGGTTTGTATAATTTATGTATTGAGAATTGAAGAGATTGAGAAATATTTGGGTAGAAAATAGTATGATTTTTTTCACAAGAACTAATTTGAAGGATATTTTCTTGTAACATATCTTGTAATCTCTTGCAACAACTTTTGAAGTATACTGATTTAGAGAGGCGTCATGTTTACTATAGTAGATTGGTTTGATTGAAGTGGGTAAACAAATTTTGTGTGTATTCGCCTTTTATTTTGTTCTTGTTCGTTTGGGTTTACTTAAACTGTTCAATATATTGATTGATTTTACTTGAATGTATTTATTTTGATTGTCATTGTTCTTTGTCTCATACATTAAAGATTTCGGTGTGGTCAAATATTATTGTATTTCACAACAAGTTTTATGCACCGTGGAGAAAATGAGTTATGTTTACATGAGCACCAAGGGTTCTAAATGAAACATCGAGAAGTTTTCCAAAGACAGTGAATTTGAGTTCTGTAAAATTAAGATAGAAGAATCATAACTAAAAAATGTGATAAAACATTTAAGGCTGAGATGTTGATCTATGTGCACCTAACAAAAGCAAAGAAGGTCGAGATGGTGGATAAGATAAAGACCGCCTTTATATTGTGCCTTTGAGATAAATTCATAAGGGAAATATCCAAGAATAACATAATGTATTTGATGCGGGTCAAGATTGAATTATCGTATATGATCAATTGTGTATCTAACAAATTCTGTATGAAAGAACAACTCTACTCAATTGGAAATGATAGAGAACAAATCCATTATGGAGTAATTAATTGTATTTCAAAAGACCATTGATGACTTTTATTCTGCAAATGGAACCAAAAATGATAGGTGATCGGAGGTTGCTGATTGCATAAGTGGATTCGAGCTTCTGATACAGTGGGAGAACGGTTGGCCTGCGAGATTAGCAATCCAACGCTCAAGTTCGCATGAGACGAAGGTGAGTGAATAAAGTTGAATTTAAATTATACTTGGAAAATGATCTACTTCCTCTTTATATAGTAGAGCAATTATAACAACTTATTGATCTTCAGGTGTATGATGCGAAGATATGTTGGATGGATCTTGGATTCGAGTTACCTATGATCTAACCCAGGATAAAGCTCCTGATCACTAGTGACTTTAATGGATTAACACAATCTATGGGCTGCATATATTGGGCTTTCTGTCTGACCCATAGTAACTTTAAAAATATTGAGGTGAATATTGATGATGAGAACATGAATATACTCTTATTAAACTTATTATCTAGATCCTTTAAGAATTTCTATGATGCCTTTCTTTATGTTAAAGAAGGTAGTAATACATTGGATGAAGTTCAAATGATCGTAAGGTCAAAAGAGCTTTCAATGATAATAGATTTGAAATTTAACAATAATGGTGAAGGCTTGAGTGTATTAAGAGGAACACGTGAAAGTGGAGGGAATTCCAAATTCAAAGATTTTGAAAAGTTAATTTTAAAATGCTTTATTTTTAATAAAATCTGCTAAATTAAGATGGGTTATCCCAAGAGGAGGGGAAATGATGGTTTTGTTTAGATTGCAGTTACATCAGATGAAAATGGTTATAAGAATGTTGGTGTACTATTGATGTCGAATTTGAAGACATAAAAGAGTTAGGTCATGGTCTTATGATGCTCTTATCACATGTGCCCATGAAAAGAATACTTTGAGACTTTGGAGCTAAAAGCAAGTGAAGTTGTTTAACTCAGTGATAATAATCCTTAGAAAGTTCATGGTATTAGTACGACTAGACGTAAAATGTTTGATAACTATAAATTTCTTCTACATAGTGCGAGGCATGTTCCCGAGCGTAAGAAAAAATTGTTGTTCATCAGCTTGCTTGATGATCTTGGCTATTATACTAGAGTCTAAAATGTGTGGGTTACATATTTTAGATGATTTCACTATTATCGGCCATGCATTATAATCTTGTGAAGACTTTCGTGATAAAAACAACTATTATTGACAATGACCTGTAGGTTGTTATAGTATAACTTGATGAGTTTTGCAAGAAATAAGGTATAAAAGGGTATTAAACCCTTCAAAAAACAAGAGAACAAATCAAACTAACACAAGAAGTACCCAAGAAATAAAAGAAAAATAGCCATGCACAAAGCAAAAAAAAGAAGCAGAAGAAAATATACGAATAAAAGCAACAACCCAACTAGGGAACACTCGAACAAAGAACAAGCTCCATAGTATAACCCAATATATGAGTCTCTAATCAACGGAAATCCCAATAGATTTTAGGCTACCAGACCCACAAACAAGAGAGCAAAGAAACCACAAGCAAACCCAAGACCATTAAACACCTCCAAAGAAAGTTAGAACTTTTGATTCACTGTTGGTTTAGATAAATGAAAGGCTTCTGAAGCCAGACAGAGAATGTGTATGAGCTCAATACTGACTTGTTAAGAAACCAATTCCAAGCCAAAATAATATTCTTATCCTCCACCTCTTTCACAATTTTGACACTCCAAAGAAAAGCTTATCATTTCGCACATACTAAATGGTCCATACCACAACACGACAAATCATAGAAAACCTCCCCTCATATTAGTCTTAACAATTAAAGATTGAAAAAAATTAAAAAGATTTCTCGGTTCCATAGGAAGAGTCGTTTGCAATCCCAACTACATAAACATCATATACCATACACTGGACGCTAAGTCACAGCTAACACTTAAATATGATACAAGATCTAGCAAATTCCCACATATGATACAACAGATACCTTCGAGTGGATAATAACCTTTCACTTGAATAGGTTATCTATAGAAGAGAACTTATCCTACAAAATTTTCCAAAAAAGACCTTAGAAGGAGCCCAACTATCCCAAATAAGAAGGAAAGTTGATTTCTCTATAGCTAAGTGAGTATCAGAGGGAGAAGTGAGATCTGTTTGATATGATAAGCATAGCCCACAAAAAAAATGTCATATCTAGAAGTCCTCCAAACTAACATATCACTCTCCTCATTAAAATCAACCTCTTGAAAGACAAAAAAGAAGTTAGAAACCCTCCTCCGCCTAAGATCTTAAAATATCCTCTCATCTTCCCACATATCTATCTCACCCACAATTTCATCTTAAAATTGGAAGATGGTGAAAAGTCTTTAAAACCTAATCATAAGAGGTATATTCCCTATGGTTATCCCAGAGAAAGGCCTGAAGATCTGATTCTACCTAATTAACAAGCCCATCCTCAAATAAATTTGAAAGATCATCTTTTTTGGAACCGATGAGGGACACTCCTTTCCACTAATAGGAAGCAGAGTGTAACCCAAAATACTTACCCACGTGTAAGGAAGAGACAATAGATACACCATATTGAGCAGAAAGAATATCACACCAAAGATCAGATGCACCCGAAATTAGTTTCCATCTTCATCTGGATAAAAGGGATAAACTAGCAAACCTCATTTCTTCTTAGATTTGCTCACATCGGACCACTTCACCTGGGAGATCTTGGAAACACCTTTCACACCTCCACAAAGCAACCCCCTCTAAATCCTATTAACTTTCTTAACACTTACACATGCATTTTAAAAAAGGATAGGAAGATAACCTGAATAACATTGATAATATCATTAGAAAGAATGACTTTACTTTAAGAATTTATATAAATTTTAATTATTAATTTGTTCATCATCTGAAATTCTTTAAAATCCTTCAATAAATAGTATCAGAGTTAACATTCAGATGATGGAAAAAAATTAATCTAATATTATAGTATTATACTACAAAAACAATTTAAATATAGTATTATAGTATTCATCTATATATCCATTTGAAACAAATACTTGTACTTGACCAATAACCACATGAATTGCAACAACTCTTCCTACACTATTTTACAATAACTTCAAATTAGTGTATTTGTGGATGGAAATCAATTCCATCTACAACAAATTTAGATCAATTTCAAAGATAACACTCATTACACCAAGTCTCTTATCTAGTCAATTGAATAATACAATCAACAATTAAGCCATACAAAAGTATATATCATGCGAAATTAGAGTTTCAGATTGTGTAGAAGTGGTAAAGTTTTGAAATCCAAAACAAATACAATCATAACCTAATGGAATAAACCAATAAAATGTTACTATAGCATTACTCTAAATATTCTCATAGTACAATCATCAACATTTTGAAGTTTAACTTTTGTTGCAAACTTTGCATATATGTAAAATATATTGTGACATTATGTTTATGTCATGTCCTTTATTAATGGCTTTTTTTCTATGTATGTACACACACTAAACCGTCCTTTTTTTCCAAAGCAATGAGAACATTTCTTTTTGATTCTAAAGTAGTTGGTGTCGACTTGTTTCTGAATATTTTTTTTTGAGACTTTTTAAAAGAACTTAAGAAAATAATTCATGACATGTTCAAAAATTTTATTTTTCAGCTTATTAAAATAATTTTTTTAAAATAAACTATCGAAAAATAATTTATCTTATATAAAATTAATTTTTATTTTATTTATTTGTTGTTATACAAATAACTTATACATATGGTGTGAAAAAAATCGGTAATTCTTAATCAAATTGATATTCAAATTGTTCAACTTTTAAAAACTCAATTTAAATCGTGAAATATAAAAACTGATGTCCATTTTGTTAGTCAAATATAAACCGCTATCCATAATAATAATAACAATAATAATGTGATTTAATTATTGAATACCCAAATTTTATTATGTATTAAATTGATATGTTAGTCTCTTTTCATAGTTCATCATATACACATACATTATGGTGAGAGTCAAGTTTCTCTAATAACACATTAATAAATTCTGATTTTAAAATTTAATTTTAAAAATAAATAAATAAATAAATAAATAAATATATATATATATATATATATATATATATATATATATATATATATATATATATATATATATATATATATATATATATATATATATATATATATATATATATATATATATATATATATATATATATATATATATATATATATATATATATATATATATATAAACTTTTTTATTTTTCAAATATATATTCACTCTTTTTTCTCTCTTAAGACATTTACATATAAAAATTCTTAGTATGTATTTTTTAAGTCCGGGTCTCTCATGGATCAATGGTGCTTATATTACATTAAAGAACTAAAGAATATTATTGAAAGATAAAAAGAAAGTACGGATTAATTATTTGATTTGTTTTTTCTTCTGTTTATTTGCAGAATTTTATTATAGGATGTTCATGAACTGTACTTAATATAACTATATTTAAAGTGGGATTCAGTTTATAATAATCACTTTAATAAAAATTAAAGTTAACTGTTAAAATGATTTTAATTCAATTTAAAATTAATTTATAACCAGTTTGTATTTATAAACTAGTTTATAATTATTTTGCAATTATAAACAAATTTTATATTTTGACACTTTTAAAATTAATTTTACTAAATTTCATAGTTTTTTTTATCAAAATAAAAAAAAATTGATTTTTTTTTCTATTTTTGAAAAAATAATATTTATTTTTGAAAAAAATAATTATTTATTTTTGAAAAATTATTAAATAAAAATATAGTATTTTAGTTTCGGAAAAATAAATATATATTTTTGGAATAATTTTTTATTTTTAGAAATAAAAATATTTTCAAATTTATTTTGAATTTTTTGAGATTTTTTTTTCTATTTTCGGAAAAATTAAGTTTTTCTAATTTTCAGAATAATTTATTTTTATTTTCAAAAATAAATAATTTTTTTAATTTTTTAACAAAATATATTTTCTTATTTTCATAATTTTGTTTTCGATGTTTCTTGTTTACAGAATATTTTTTTTTCATTTTTTTTAAATTCTTGGAATAAATTTTGTTCCGAATAATTTAAATTTTTGAATTTTTTCAAAAACAAATATATGTTTTTTTTTTTTGGAATAAAAATTATTTTTTATTTCTTAAAGAAATTATGTTTTTTATTTATTGGAATACAAATATTTTTAATTTTAGAAAATAATCAATATTTTATTTAAAAAAATACTTTTTTTTTATTTTCAGAACTTTTTTCTATTTTTTTTTGTTTTTTGAACAATTTTTTTTTCAAGAAACACTATTTTTAAAGACATATAAAATTTGTTTTAAGTGTTTAAATTTAAAACTTGAAATTAATTTAAAGAGACTGAATTTTAGATTTAATTAGATAATTTAATTAAAATCAAAACTCATGTAAATTCGGGTTTATACTAGTTCAGAATTAGTTATGAATTTAAAATTTATTTTTGTGATAAATGATTTAGTTTTTAAATCATAATCAATTGACCGATTCACATTAATTAGTTACCCATACACACCTATATGTTAGATATTGTGAGATGTTGAATCGAACTCTAGTATGATCGAAGTCTGTTCGCGAGCAATGCATGTTGTAGCCGAAGTCTGTTCTAACATGCATTAATCAATATTGCTAGGGTTGTTAGCACGTTGAATTGGACCTTACTTGTAATCCCAATTGATTAAGTTAGCTTGTACCCTAAGTTATCTTGTAATGAGTAATTATTGAAAAACCCATTATGTTAGTGTGTTATTTTTCTTATAAATAGTATAATAGTTTCTCAATCTTGATATAAGGAAAAATAGAAAGATAAAATCATAATTTCAAGAGAGAGATGTTATTTTGTTATTCTTGTATACTTGTAATCTTGGTCTAAGAGAAAGGAAATAATAGCAGTTTAATAATCAATTCATGTTGTTTTCTTCTTTATTAATCTTAACCCTTATGTGTTCTTTACTAAGAAACCATTTATATTTTGTTGTTCCTTGCTAAGAAACAGTTTATACTTTGTTTAAAGGTATACGATTCACAACAGATATTTATGGTTATGGTTTAGTTTATAAATTATAATCTTAAAATTTGATTGATTAACAATTGATTATCCATATTCATATCTATTTATACATTAGATATTTATGCTTGGTTTGAATACACAATTTAGTTAAAACACTTATATTATGTGTGTTTACTATATAATTGTTTTTGTATTTTATATTAAGAATGATAATATAAATTTAAATTATTTTCATATAAATTAAATAAAAAAACAAAAAAGTAGTTAATGAACATCTCATAATTTATTTATTCCGTAGTAGAATTAGAGTTATTCAATAAACGAGGTGGCAAGTTTGTGGCGGTGGGATAGAGACTAGTTCATAAGTTAGTGTAACAATGAAAAGTAATACATGAATGAGAGAAAATTGATTCACTATTCTATTTTTTTGGTTCACTTTTCTACTATACTATGGAACATTTATATATGTAAATCCTATTGAATCATGAGTATTAATGAAACAGAGAGAAGCACTTTTGGCAAAACCACTTAACCAAATTTTATAACTTAATTAACTCAACCACAGTATGTGTATATAAAATGAAAGAATAATCATGATCAAATTCCCACTATATAAACATAAGTTGAGTCTTCCATAAAATTCCCATCTCATATCAGAACTCTTTCTATAATCTCAGAATCACTTCTCTTATATAAGATGGTTGTTCTCACAATCCTTTTGTTCATACTAGTCACTCTTTTATTCAAACTCTTATATGAAAACCTTTCATGTTACTTTCTCACTCCACTTAGAATAAAAAAAATGATGGAGATGCAAGGCGTCCGCGGCCCGAAACCTCGGTTCTTCACCGGAAACATCCTCGACATGGCTTCCCTTGTTTCCAAATCAACCTCACAAGACATGAAAACTATAAGCCACGACATTGTCGGCCGTCTTCTCCCTCATTTTCTCCTCTGGTCATCCCAGTTCGGTATGTCAACTATATAGACTGATAGCGATTCAGATGAAAATATTTTTTCATCTGAGTCGCTTTCATATAATTAAATTACAATTACTATAGTAAAAATATTGAAGTAAAATTGATTTTGTAGGAAAGAGATATATCTATTGGAACGGTTCGGAGCCAAGGTTGTGTTTGACAGAAACAGAATTGATAAAAGAGTTTCTTTCAAAATACAGTACAGTGTCTGGTAAATCATGGTTACAAAAACAGGGTTCAAAACATTTCATTGGAGATGGAGTTTTGATGGCAAATGGTGAAAATTGGTATCACCAACGTCACATTGTTGCCCCTGCATTCATCGGCGACAGACTTAAGGTATATTATTCAAACATTCTCTTCAAAATTTTGATCCACTTCCGACACAGACACAGACACAAACACAAATTATACAAGACACAGACACAGACACAAACATCAACCACAAATACAAGACAGACATAGACACCAACATCAACGACAAATACAAGACACAGACACAGACATAATTATACAAGACACGGACACAAATACAAGATACAGACACTTGCAATACTCAGCATATTTTCAATTTGAAGTGTGTGAATAGAAAGTTTGACGAAGATGTTACTTTTAGAGCTATGCAGGGCATATGGTGGAATGCACAAAAGAGATGTTAGAATCACTAGAAAAAGGTTTAGAGTGTGGAGAAAGTGAGGTGGAGATTGGTGAATACATGACAAAGCTTACCGCAGATATTATTTCTAGGACTGAGTTTGGTACAAGTTACCAAAAGGGAAAGAAAATATTCCATCTACTGACAGTTTTGCAGACTCGTTGTGCTCAAGCAAGTCGCCATCTTTGCTTTCCTGGTAGCAGGTAACTACTTTCACTTTACAACAACCTACTCTTTTCTAAACTACAATTTTTCTTCTATCTTTTTCCATATATTTTTATACAAACGGGTGTGTCCGTCATGTTTAAACTCACTCGGCTAAAAATGATAGTGTCTACTTAAAACTTTGGTCTGTCTAGGAAAAAAAATGATAGAGCGCAGGTCTGCAAATATTTCACTTTTTGAAGGCTAAAATTGTAAAAGATTATGAATGATTGCGGCCGCAATAACTCAGAAAATAAAAACGGGACAGAACAAGACATTCGCATAAATTAAAGGGTGCATGTCTAAAATTTTTGTCTGCTGCATAAAACTGCGAATAAAATCAACATGATTAATGGATTGAAATTCTATCTCTTAAAAATAAATAAATTAAATGTTGTTGATTTTAAAAAATTTAATTATAATAATAAAAATAATAATGATAATGAGTGTTTTTCTTTTTAATAAAGTTGAATTTATTTATACAGATTTTTTCCAAGCAAGTACAATAGAGAAATAAAGTCATTGAAAATGGAAGTGGAGAAACTATTGATGGAAATAATACAAAGTAGAAAAGATTGTGTTGAGATTGGAAGAAGCAATTCTTATGGGAATGACTTATTGGGAATACTATTGAATGAAATGAAAAAAAAGGAAAATAGCTTAAATTTGCAACTAGTAATGGATGAATGCAAAACATTTTTCTTTTCTGGACATGAAACAACAGCATTGTTACTCACTTGGACAGTTATGTTACTAGCAAGTAATCCTACTTGGCAAGAAAAGGTTAGAGATGAAGTTAAAAGGGTTTGCAATGGTGGAATTCCTTCTCTTGATCAACTCTCCAAGCTCACTATGGTAAGTTATTACCAATTTTTTCTTTTATTTTTTTCAATTGCAAAATATATCAATAAATATATAAATGTAAAAACTCGAAAATAATATATATATATATATATATATATATAAAACATCACATAAAAATTTATATTTAACAAAGGCCGAAATTAAGTTATATGAGTCTATTTATTTGTGTGAGATGATTTATGAAAATAGTTTATAGTGTTTTTATAACTTTTTTTTTTATATTTTAATTCTATAAAATATTCAAAATATTGTATAAAAACAATTTATAATATAAAAAATTATTTTATAATATTTTATATAAATAATCTGATATATATTTGTATATAAGCACTTATATTAATAAATAATGTTAATATATTGTCTATTCAAACAAGATTTTACTTTTATTTTATGTCTGAATAAATATTTTAATTTTGAAAATGTCTGTTATTTATCTTTATCTAGTAAAATAAGGTGGCTTTTCATAGTACCTATACATTAGTTGCATTTAGAATCATGCATAATTGTTTTTTACGAAATATTTTCTTAGATATATATATTAATACATCATATATTTATTTTTGTGAAAATATTTTTTATAGATATTTTTTAAGAGTTATTTAACTTCTTACTAATAAATTAAATTAAAAAGAAATTAGTTACTAATATTTAATATTCTTATATTTTGTTTAAAAAATAATTTAGTAGTTAGTAGCTCTACTATTAGCTAGTACTCCATCTATTTCAAAATGAGAGTAATTTTAATAAAACAAAAATTGTCTAAAAATAAATATCAATTTCATTTATTGATGTATATTTTGAACTATATATTTTAATTAATATTATATATTATATTTCTTCATATATATATTTAACTTTATATTTATGATAGAATAAACAAATAACTGACTAATAAAATTAATTTTTTAAAATTATCAAGTATTTTAATTATTTTATTTTGTTTTATAATATGTGTGTAAAAATTTTAAACTAGGTTAATTTTAAAATAATTTAGGCTATAGAATTTCAACCAAACAGCCTAATCATTCTAAAGATCTTAGGCTTTTAATTAAGTGATTATTAATTAGCACGATCTTTAGAAAAAGACAGTTTAGAAATATTTTAATTTAAGTTAGATATGTATATATAGAAGCAAACAAAAATCAGGATTTCATTTTTCTTTTTGGTATTAAAATATTATTTATTTCACTATTCATCTTTGCACTCGTGCGTTGTCATTTTTAGTATAATATATTAATATTATTATTTATGGTTATCTTCCTTTATAGAGAGTGTACAAGCACAAAAGATGAAACCTATTCATTCAAATTTGGAATAAGGATACAATCATACTTTTATGAGAAGAGAAAAATCGTATCATAGGAAAAGAGAATAAAAAGAAAATGAGTTGACCTTTATCACTCAATGGAATAACAATGGCCACTCACTTCAAAAAGATATTGATTTTTTTTTTATTGGTAGAAAAATAATTGGAAAAAAAAATCAAATTTTACTAAAACATTGTTATAGATTTTAAAATGGTCAAAGTGAATCCTTACAATATTTAGTAACGGATGTTTTTATTATAATAAAAATGGAAAATAAATATAATATTTAAGTAAAACTTAGTAAAAATAATAAAATTATATTAGATGCCCCTAAATTAAATGTTATAAAACATAAACTAACCCTTTTATTAAAAAAAACACAAGCTAATCTTTTTTAAATAATTATATTATATTTAATGATATAATTTATGTAATATCCTCCAATGTTTTTTTTTTTGAATAACATCTTCCATCTAGTATGAAATGAGTTTTTAAGAAAAATATTTCAATAAATACAAATTATTTCTTAATTAAATCAAAAAAATTAAATTAAATTAAGTTAAATATTCTTTTAATTGGCATGAGTTTTTTTGTTGTTGAGAAAACTATATAAAATAGAGACTATATTTAATAATTTTTTAATTGTGATAATATTACTTTTTATTATATATTATAAAATTCTATCTTTATACCAATTTTGAGAGATCCTATACCATATCAAATACTTAAAAATATATTATACATTAATATATCAACTAATCAAACTTTTAATTTAATTTTGCAGTTACATATGGTAATCAACGAGTCATTGAGGTTGTATCCTCCAGCATCTGTTCTTCCAAGAATGGCTTTTGAGGATATAATATTGGGTGACCTTTATATCCCTAAAGGGTTATCAATTTGGATTCCTGTTTTGGCTATTCATCATAATGAAAAATTATGGGGTAAAGATGCAAATGAATTCAATCCAGAAAGGTTTACTTCAAAATCATTCATTCCTAGCCGTTTTTTACCCTTTGCTTTTGGCCCTAGAAATTGTGTTGGACAAACATTTGCTCTAATGGAAGCTAAAATTATATTAGCTATGTTAATCTCTCGATTTAGTTTCACAATTTCAGATAATTATCGTCATGCGCCTGTGGTAGTGCTCACAATTAAGCCTAAATATGGTGTTCAAGTTTGTTTAAAGCCATTGGAGTCGTGATATGAGACATTACAATGTTTGAGAGTTTGGACTCAGATGAATGAATTTAAGTCAGTCAAAAAATAATTTTGTCATTGCATTTTGTTGGACAAAATTGAATCACAGATCTCGATTATTTGTTCTTCATCAACGATCGAGATTATTGAATACCATGTCAACTAGTAATATAATAAAGTTAGTATAAAGAGGGTTAGAGTTTTGAGAATTAAGAGTTAAGGAAGAGAGGCTTTTTGTTTTTCTTTTATTTTTATCATGCGGAGTGTGAGTTGGGGCAATCTTGATCTTGATGAGCAATTTTGTAATTTTATTATTTTATTTTTAACTTTTTTTTTATAATGAATAAATGGAGATGAAATAATGCAAAGGTTATTTAATACCAACCATGCATGATTTGAGTTATAAATTAGTGGGTCTACTATTGGCACTCAAATGTAACATAAGAAAAAGATATGCAAGAGCTTTTTGGATATGCTTCTAAAAGGTTGTGAGTTTAATTTTCACTTAGTCGATATTTTATATACATTCATAAACGATAGTTGAATCTTGAAATCCATCTTTAATCAAACGATTAGTTATTCAAGAAACGATTTTAAATTTTAAAATTTTGAGTTAGAAAAATTATTTAAAAATCTTAAATTTAGTTAGAAATATATAATAGCACATATTAACTATATGTATTCTCTCACAAAACCTAATATTTTTATTTTTATTTTAAAATTCCAAATTTAAAATTGTTTTAAGCCTTTAAGTAGATTTGTTTGTCCAACATTTCATAATAATTATTTATTTTTCTCTTTCTCAATTAAGATGATTTAACAAATAGCCAACTTGGGTGTGACAAAAACTTAAGGTAGGGTCATATCTCTATTTAGGAGATAATGGTTTTTTTAGCCACCTATTCTTCTGCCACTGTTTAGATTATATCATTCTTTTATTAATGCAACCATCAGTTTTTGCTGACATTATTGTTTGAAGTCTAATGATATCAAGATAGCATGCAAAACGTTATATATATATATATATATATATATATATATATATATATATATATATATATATATATATATATATATATATATATATATATATATATATATATATATATATATATATATATATATATATATATATATATATATATATATATATATATATATATATAAAGAAAGCTAATCTATAGAACCATGCTTTTGAGAGTGAGTCAGATTGTAGTTCGAAATCAATAGAGTTCGCTTTGAATATCGAGGGTTTGCTGAGGCAGATATTGATATTTGAAGGAATGTGTACAAGTCTAATTTATTGAACTGTTTTTTCAAAGCTAGTCGGATTGTAGTCTGAAATCAATAGAGTCTGTCTTGAATAGAGAGGGTTGGGATGAGGCAGTTAATAGACCAGATCAATCATTTTGTCCCAAAATTAATATGGAGGGAATGCGTGGATTAAATATACGAGGGATATTACCATCATTACTTTTGTCGGGTGGTAAATGTCAGGGGTTAAACCCCTCACTAAATTAATGTGTTGCTTGAAGTTAAATCCCTCGCAATGCAGAAAATAAAAAATAAAAATAAAAAATTTCATTGCGTGGGGTTGTCCATCACAGATATTACTGAGGAAATTTTTGAATTTTGAAATTGAGCATTACGAGAGGTCACCCATCGCTGAGAGAAATGCTGTCATTAAAAATGTTGTGAATAAGATGCCTTGAAACCGAATATGAACAGTTTCTTTATAAACAAGAAACACACAAGGGTTAGGGTTAAGAAACAAAACAAGGGAAAACAATATAGATTGGTTATAAACTGCTATTCTTTCCTTTCTCTTTCAAATAAGATTACAAGTATACAAGAATAACAAAAATAACCTCTCTCTCTTGAATTAGAATTTTATCTTCCTATTTTTCCTTATACAAGATGAGAGACTAGCATGCTATTTATAAGAAAATTAGAACACTAACCTAATGAGCTTTTTAACAATTACCCATTACAAGCTAATATAGAATACAAGCTAACTTAAGCAATTGGGCTTACAAGCAAGACCCAATTCAATATGCTAACAAACCTAGCAATATTTACTAATGCATGTTAGAGAAAACTTCGACTACAACATGCATTACTCTAACAACATACTAAAGTTCGATTCAATATCTCACAAATCTCCACCTTGGGTCTAACTCTATAATATCAATAAAATAGCTTTCTTTATGCAGCTTTATCAACTGCATACAGTGGAAAAACTTGAAACTTGGCAATGTCTTGGTGATCATATCAACAACATTATGATCTGTTGAAACCTTTAGCACTTGGACTTCTCCACGGTCGATTACCCCTTTGACAAAATGCAGTCTCACATCAATGTGTTTGGTTCGCTCATGATAGGCTGAATTCTTCGACAAGTGTATTGCACTTTGACTATCACATTTAACAGTGATAACTCGACCTTGAAGTTTCAGCTCTTTTGCAAAACCTTCAAGCCACAATGCTTCCTTCACAGCTTCATTTAGGGTGATATATTCCGCTTCAGTGGTAGATAAGGCAACAACCTTCTGAAGTGTTGCTTTCCAATTGATTGTTGCACCAAACATAGAGTCCAAAAATAGATTTTTTGGAATCCATACAACCCGCATAATCAGATTTGATATATCCTTCAATTACTGCTTTACTATCTTCACCCAAGGCTCCACCATAAATTAGGACTCTATTTAGAGACCCATTTATGTATTTAATTTAATTAATACCCGCATATACAAAATATGGTACATTTATTTATAGTCTTTTAACTTTGTTGCTTTGGTGGTGAAGAAACCTAAAATTTGGTGACGGAGAAGAAGTAAAATATTGAAATATTTTACATCTATTATACTATAATACAATGTGAATATGGTAAATACAAATAACATTGAGCTTGAATATTTAACTTTAGTGATTACCTATATATATATATATATATATATATATATATATATATATATATATATATATATATATATATATATATATATATATATATATATATATATATATATATATATATATATATATATATATATATATATATATATATATATATATATATATATATATATATATATATATATATATATATATATATATATATTTATTTTGTCATTTATTTATAATCTTTTAACTCTGTAGCTTATTGACGAAGAAACATAAAATTTGGTGATGGAGAAGAAACATATTGAATATATATACATCTAATGTATACCATAATTAAATATAAAAATGGTAAATTTAAATAAATTTTAGCTTTATTATTTAATTTTAATTATTACCTATATTTATAAAATATATGTCATGGATTGTAGTCTTTTAACTTTGTTTTTGAGTGGGGAAAAACCTAAAACTTTGTGACGAAGTAGAAGAACAAAATATAATTATTTTTCTTACATATATTATAGTGTATTATATTTGTTGCTTAGTGATAAAAAATCCTAAAACTTTGTTATGGTGAAGAAAAATATTTAACATTTTTAGATGTAATATACCATAAGTCAATGTGAATACGATGAATATAAATGATATTGAGCTTGATTATTTAATTTTAATTATTAAGATTATGTATAAATTATAATCTATTATATTTGTTGCTTAGTGATAAAAAAACCTAAAATTTTGTGATGGAGTAGAAGAATAAAATATAATTATTTTTTTCACCTATTATAATCTATTATGTTTGTTGCTTAGGGATAAAAAATTCTAAAACTTTGTGACGGTGAAGAAAAATATTGAACATTTTTAGATGTAATATACCATAAGTCAATGTGAATACGATGAATATAAATAATATTGAGCTTCATTATTTAAGTTTACATATTACCCATATGTATAAATTATGGGTCACTCATTTATAGTATTTTAACTTAGTTTCTTAGAGGTGAAGAAACCTAAATTTTGTTGATTGAGAAAAAGAAAAATATAGAAATTTTTTTCATCTCTTATACCATAATACAATGTGATTATGGTGAATACAAATGATATTGAACTTGATTATTTAATTTTAATTATTATCTAGATATATATAATTTACGGGTCATTCAATTATAGTCTTTTAAATTTGTTTCGTAATGATTGAGAAACCTAAAATATTGTAATGGCGAAGAAAAATATTAATTTTTTTAACATTTAATATACCAAAATACAATTTGAATATGGTGAATACATATAGTATTGAGCTTGACTATTTAATTTTAATTAATACTCGCATATATAAAATATGGTACATTTATTTATAATTTTTTAACTTTGTTGCTTTGGTGGTGAAGAAACCTAAAATTTGGTGACAGAGAAGAAGTAAAATATTGAAATATTTTACATCTATTATACTATAATACAATGTGAATATGGTAAATACAAATAACATTGAGCTTGAATATTTAACTTTAGTGATTACCCATATATATATTTTAAATTTGTCATTCATTTATAGTCTTTTTACTATATGGCTTATTGGCGAAGAAACATAAAATTTGGTGACGAAGAAGAAACATATTGAGTATATTTATGTTTGAATACGATGAATATAAATAATATTGAGCTTGATTAATTAATTTTAAATATTACCCATATGTATAAATTATGGGCCACTCATTTATAGTATTTTAACTTAGTTTCTTAGAGGTGAAGAAACTTAAATTTTGTTGATGGGGAAGAAGAAAAATATAAATTTTTTTTTCATCTCTTATACCATAATAAAATGTCATTATGGTAAATATAAATGATATTGAACTTGATTATTTAATTTTAATTATTATCCAGATATATATAATTTACGGGTCATTCAATTATAGTCTTTTAATTTTGTTTCTTAATGATTGAGAAACCTAAAGTATGGTAATGGAGAAGAAAAATATTAATTTTTTTAAACATTTAATATACCAAAATTCAATTTGAATGTGGTGAATACATATAGTATTGAACTTGACTATTTAATTTTAATTAATACCTGCATATATAAAATATGGTACATTTATTTATAGTCTTTTAACTTTGTTACTTTGGGGGTTAAGAAACCTAAAATTTGGTGATGGAGAAGAATTAAAATATTGAAATATTTTACATCTATTATCCTATAATACAATGTGAATATGGTAAATACAAATAACATTGAGCTTGAATATTTAACTTTAGTGAGTACCCATATATATATGTTTTTATTTGTCATTCATTTATAGTCTTTTAACTATGTGGTTTATTGATGAAGAAACATGAAATTTAGTGATGGAGAAGAAACATATTGAAGATATTTACATCTAATATAACATAATTCAATATGAAAATGATAAATATAAATAAATTTGCACTTTAATATTTAATTTTAATTATTACCTATATTATATAAAATATATGTAAGGATTGTAGTGTCTTAACTTTTTTTTTTGATTGGGGAAAAACCTAAAATTTTGTGATGATATAGAAGAATAAAATATAATTATTTTTTTTACATCTATTATAGTCTATTATGTCTTAACTTTGTTTTTGATTGGTGAAGAAACATAAAATTTGGTGATGCAGAAGAAGTAAAATATGGAAATATTTTACATCTATTATACAATAATACAATGTGAATATGATGAATGCAAATAACATTGAGCTTGAACATTTAACTTTAGAGATTACCCATCTAAATATATTTTTAATTTGTCTTTCATTTATAGTCTTTTAACTTTGTAGCTTATTTACAAAGAAACATGAAATTCGGTGATGGAGAAGAAACATATTAAATATATTTACATCTAATATACCATAATTCAATATGAAAATGGTAGATATAAATAAATTTGGGGTTTTTATTTAATTTTGATTATTACCTATATTATATAAAATATATGTCATGGATTATAGTCTTTTATTTTGTTTTTGAGTGTGGAAAAAACCTAAAATTTTGTGATGGATTCGAAGAATAAAATATAATTATTTTTTTACATCTATTATAGTCTATTATGTTTGTTGCTTAGTGATAAAAAATCCTAAAACTTTGTGATGGTGAAAAAAAATATTGAACATTTTTAGATGTAATATACCATAAGTAAATTTAAATACGATGAATATAAATAATATTGAGTTTGATAAATTAATTTTAATTATTACGCTTTTGAATAAATTATTGGTCATTCATTATAGTCTTTTAACTTAGTTTCTTAGAGATGAAGAAACCTAAATTTTGGTGATGGAGATGAAGAAAAATAAAGAAATGTTTTACATCTATTATACCATAATATAATGTGATTATGGTGAATAAAAATAATATTGAACTTGATTATTCAATTTTAATTATTATATATATATATATATATATATATATATATATATATATATATATATATATATATATATATATATATATATATATATATATATATATATATATATATATATATATATATATATATATATATATATATATATATATATATATATATATATATATATATATATATATATATATATATATATATATATATATATATATAATTTACGGGTCATTAATTTATAGTCTTTTAACTTTGTTTAATAATGATTGATAAACATAAAATATTGTAATAGAGAAGAAAAATATTAAATATTTTAACATTTAATATATCATAACTCAATGTGAATGTGGTAATTATACATAATATTGAGCTTGACTATTTAATTTAAGTAATACACACACACACACACACATATATATATATATATATATATATATATATATATATATATATATATATATATATATATATATATATATATATATATATATATATATATATATATATATATATATATATATATATATATATATATATATATATATATATATATATATATATATATATATATATATATATATATATATATATATATATATATATATATATATATATATATATATATATATATATATATATATATATATATATATATATATATATATATATATATATATAGAATATGGTGCATTCATTTATAGTCTTTTAACTTTGTTGCTTTGGTGGTGAAGAAACCTAAAATTTGGTGATGCAGAAGAAGTAAAATATGGAAATATTTTACATCTATTATACTATAATACAATGTGAATATGATGAATGCAAATAACATTGAGCTCGAAAATTTAACTTTAGTGATTACCCATATATATATTTTTAGTTTGTCATTCATATATAGTCTTTTAAGTTTGTAGCTTATTGACGAAGAAACATGAAATTCGGTGATGGAGAAGAAACATATTAAATATATTTACATCTAATATACCATAATTGCTTATGAAAATGGTAGGTAGAAACAAATTTGGGGTGGTTATTTAATTTTAATTACTACCTATATTATATAAAATATATGTCATGGATTATAGTCTTTTAACTTTGTTTTTGAGTGGGGAAAAACCTAAAAATTTGTGATGGATTCAAAGAATAAAATATAATTATTTTTTTACATCTATTATAATCAATTATGTTCGTTGCTTAGTGATAAAAAAATCCTAAAACTTTGTGATTGTGAAGAAAAATATTGAACATTTTCAGATGTAATATACCATAAGTCAATGTGAATACGATGAATATAATTAATATTGAGCTTGATTATTTAATTTTAATTATTACGCTTTTGAATAAATTATGGGCCATTCATTTATAGTCTTTTAACTTTGTTTCTTAGAGGTGAAGAAACCTAAATTTCGGTGATAGAGATGAAGAAAAATATAGCAATTTTTTACATCTACTATACCAAAGTATAATGTGATTATAGTCTTTTAAGTTTGTTTATTAATTATTGAGAAACCTAAAATAGTGTAATAGAGAAGAAAAATATTAAATATTTTAACATTTAGTATATCATAACTCAATCTGAATGTGGTAATTATAAATAACATTTAATACACAAATATATAGAATACGGTGCATTAATTTATAGTCTTTTAACTTTGTTGCTTTGGTGGTGAAGAAACCTAAACTTTGTTTATGCAGAAGAAGTAAAATATGGAAATTTGGTGATGGTGAAGAATCATATTGAATATATTTACAACTAATAAACCATAATTCAATGATAAAATGCTAAATATAAATAAATTATACCGTAAATATATATTTTATTTATTACCTATTTTATTAAAAAATATGTCATGGATTATAGCCTTTTAACTTTGTTTTTTACAATGGAAAAACCTAAAATTATGTGGAGTAGAAAAATAAAATATAATTAATTTTTTACATCTACTATAGTCTATTATGTTTTATGAATGGTGATAAAAAACCTAAAACTTTGGTATGGTGAATTAAAATATTGAATATTTTTAGATGTAATATACCATAAGTCAATTTTAATTCGGCGAATACAAATAATATTGAGCTTGATTATTTAATTTCAATTGTCATACATGTGTATAAATCACAGGTCATTCATTTTTAGTCTCTTAACTTAGTTTCTTATAGGTTAAGAAATCAAAATTTTGGTAATGGAGAAGAAGAAAAGTATAGAATTTTTTTACATCTATTATACCATAATACAATGTGATTATGGTGAACACAAATAAAATTGAGCTTAGATATTTAATTTTAATGATTACCCATTTAGATATAATTTATTTGTCATTCATTTATAGTCTTTTAACTCTGTGTCTTACTTATGAAGAAACAAGAAATTTGGTGATTGTGAAGAATCATATTGAATATATTTGCATCTCATAAACCAAATTCAATGCGAAAATGGAAAATATAAATAAATTCTAGCTTGAATATATATATTTTAATTATTACCTATTTTATAAAAAAATATGTCATGGATTATAGCCTTTTAACTTTGTTTTTTACACTAGAAAATCCTAAAATTATGTGGAGTAGAAAAATAAAATATAATTAATTTTTTACATCTACTGTAGTCTATTATGTTTTTTGCATGGTGATAAAAAACCTAAAACTTTGGGATGGTGAAGAAAAATATTGAATATTTTTAGATGTAATATACCATAAGTCAATTTTAATTCGGCGAATACAAATAATATTGAGCTTGATTATTTAATTTCAATTGTCATACATGTGTATAAATCACAGGTCATTCATTTTTAGTCTCTTAACTTAGTTTCTTATAGGTTAAGAAATCAAAATTTTGGTAATGGAGAAGAAGAAAAGTATAGAATTTTTTTACATCTATTATACCATAATACAATGTGATTATGGTGAACACAAATAAAATTGAGCTTAGATATTTAATTTTAATGATTACCCATTTAGATATAATTTATTTGTCATTCATTTATAGTCTTTTAACTCTGTGTCTTACTTATGAAGAAACAAGAAATTTGGTGATTGTGAAGAATCATATTGAATATATTTGCATCTCATAAACCAAATTCAATGCGAAAATGGAAAATATAAATAAATTCTAGCATGAATATATATATTTTAATTATTACCTATTTTATAAAAAAATATGTCATGGATTATAGCCTTTTAACTTTGTTTTTTACACTAGAAAATCCTAAAATTATGTGGAGTAGAAAAATAAAATATAATTAATTTTTTACATCTACTGTAGTCTATTATGTTTTTTGCATGGTGATAAAAAACCTAAAACTTTGGGATGGTGAAGAAAAATATTGAATATTTTTAGATGTAATATACCATAAGTCAATTTTAATTCGGTGAATACAAATAATATTGAGCTTGATTATTTAATTTCAATTGTCATACATGTGTATAAATCACGGGTCATTCATTTTTAGTCTCTTAACTTAGTTTCTTATAGGTTAAGAAATCAAAATTTTGGTAATGGAGAAGAAGAAAAGTATAGAATTTTTTTACATCTATTATACCATAATACAATGTGATTATGGTGAACACAAATAAAATTGAGCTTAGATATTTAATTTTTGTGATTACCCGTTTAAATATAATTTATTTGTCGTTCATTTCTAGTCTTTTAAGTCTGTGCCTTACTTACGAAGAAACAAGAAATTTGGTGATGGTGAAGAATCATATTGAATATATTAACATCTAATAAACCATAATTCAATGCGAAAATGGTAAATATAAATAAATTCTAGCTTGAATATATATTTTAATTATTACCTATTTTATAAAAAAATGTGTCATGGATTATAGCCTTTTAATTTTGTTTTTTTACACTGGAAAAACCTAAAATTATGTGGAGTAGAAAAATAAAATATAATTAATTTTTTACATCTACTGTAGTCTATTTTGTTTTTTGCATGGTGATAAAAAACCTAAAACTTTGGGATGGTGAAAAAAATATTGAATATTTTTAGATGTAATATACCATAAGTCAATTTTAATTCGGCGAATACAAATAATATTGAGCTTGATTATTTAATTTCAGTTGTTATGCATGTGTATAAATCATGGGTCATTCATTTGTACTCTCTTAACTTAGTTTCTTAGAGGTTAACAAACCAAAATTTTGGTGATGGAGAAGAAGAAAAGTATAGAATTTTTTTACATCTATTATACCATAATACAATGTGATTATGGTGAACACAAATAAAATTGAGCTTAAATATTTAATTTTGGTGATTACCCATTTAGATATAATTTATTTGTCATTCATTTATAGTCTTTTAACTCCGTGGCTTACTTATGAAGAAACAAGAAATTTGGTGATGGTGAAGAATCATATTGAATATATTAACATCTAATAAACCATAATTCAATGCGAAAATGGTAAATATAAATAAATTCTAGCTTGAATATATATTTTAATTATTACCTATTTTATAAAAAATACGTCACAGATTATAGCCTTTTAACTTTGTTTTTCACACCGGAAAAACCTAAAATTATTTGGAGTAGAAAAATAAAATATAATTAAGTTTTTTACATCTACTATAGTCTATTATGATTTTTGCAGTGTAATAAAAAACCTAAAACTTTGGAATGGTGAAGAAAAATATTGAATATTTTTAGATGTAATATACCATCAGTCAATTTTAATTCGGTGAATACAAATAATATTGAGCTTGATTATTTAATTTCAATTGTTATGCATGTGTATAAATCATGGGTCATTCGTTTGTAGTCTCTTAACTTAGTTTCTTAGAGGTTAGGAAACCAAAATTTTGGTGATGTATAAGAAGAAAAGTATATAATTTTTTTACATCTATTATACCATAATACAATGTGATTATGGAGAACACAAATAAAATTGAGCTTAGATATTTAATTTTGGTGATTACCCATTTAAATATAACTTATTTGTCTTTCATTTCTAGTCTTTTAACTTCGTCACTTACTTACGAAGAAACAAGAAGTTTGGCAATGGAGAAGAATCACAATGAATATATTTGCATCTAATAAACCATGATTCAATGCGAAAATGGTAAATATAAATAAATTCTAGCTTGAATATATATTTTAATTATTACATATTTTATAAAAAAATATGTCACGGATTATAGCCTTTTAACTTTGTTTTTACGCTGGAAAAACCTAAAATTATGTGGAGTAGAAAAATAAAATATAATTAATTTTTTACATCTACTATAGTCTATTATGTTTTTTTCATGGTGATAAAAAACCTAAAACTTTGGGATCGTGAAGAAAAATATTGAATATTTTTAGATGTAATATACCAGAAGTCAATTTTGATTCGGTGAATACAAACAATATTGAGCTTGATTATTTATTTCAATTGTTATGCATGTGTATAAATTATGGGTAATTCATTTGTAGTCTCTTAATTTCGTTTCTTAGAGGTTAACAAACCAAAATTTTGGTGATGGAGAAGAAGAAAAGTATAGAATTTTTTTACATCTATTATACCATAATACAATGTGATTATCGTGAACACAAATAAAATTTAGGGTAAATATTTAATTTTGGTGATTACCCATTTAGTTATAATTTATTTGTCATTCATTTTTAGTCTTTTAAGCCTGTGGCTTACTTACGAAGAAACAAGAAATTTGGTGATGGTGAAGAATCATATTGAATATATTTGAATCTAATAAACCATGATTCAATGCGAAAATGGTAAATATAAATAAATTCTAGCTTGAATATATATTTTAATTGTTACCTATTTTATAAAAAAATATGTCATGGATTATAGCCTTTTAACTTTGTTTTTTACACTGGAAAAACCTAAAATTATGTGGAGTAGAAAAATAAAATATAATTAATTTTTTATATCTACTATAGTCTATTATGTTTTTTGCATGGTGATAAAAAGCCTAAAACTTTGGGATGGTGAATAAAAATATTGATTATTTTTAGATGTAATATACCTGAAGTCAATTTTGATTCGGTGAATACAAACAATATTGAGCTTGATTATTTATTTCAATTGTTATGCATGTGTATAAATTATGGGTCATTCATTTGTAGTCTCTTAATTTAGTTTCTTAGAGATTAACAAACCAAAATTTTGGTGATGGAGAAGAAAAAAAGTATAGAATTTTTTTACATCTATTATACCATAATACAATGTGATTATGGTGAACACAAATAAAATTGAGCTTAGATATTTAATTTTGGTGATTACCCATTTAGATATAAATTATTTGTCATTCATTTATAGTCTTTTAACTCTGTGGCTTACTTATGAAAAAACAAGAAATATGGTGATTGTGAAGAATCATGTTGAATATATTTGCATCTCATAAACCAAATTCAATGCGAAAATGGTAAATATATATAAATTCTAGCTTGAATATATATATTTTAATTATTACCTATTTTATAAAAAAATATGTCATGGATTATAGCCTTTTAACTTTGTTTTTTACACTGGAAAAACCTAAAATTATGTGGAGTAGAAAAATAAAATATAATTAATTTTTTACATCTACTATAGTCTATTATGTTTTTTGCATGGTGATAAAAAGCCTAAAACTTTGGGATGGTGAAGAAAAATATTGAATATTTTTAGATTTAATATACCATAAGTCAATTTTGATTCGGTGAATACAAACAAAATTGAGCTTGATTATTTATTTCAATTGTTATGCATGTGTATAAATTATGGGTCATTCATTTGTAGTCTATTAATTTAGTTTCTTAGAGGTTAAGAAACCAAAATTTTGGTCATGGAGAAGAAGAAAAGTATAGAATCTTTTTACATCTATTATACCATAATACAATGTGATTATGTTGAACACAAATAAAATTTAGGTTAAATATTTAATTTTGGTGATTACTCATTTAGATATAATTTATTTGTCATTCATTTCTAGTCTTTTAAGCCTTTGGCTTACTTACAAAGAAACAAGAAATTTGGTGATGGTGAAGAATCATATTGAATATATTTGCATCTAATAAACCATGATTCAATGTGAAAATGGTAAATATAAATAAATTCTAGCTTGAACATATATTTTAAATGTTACCTATTTTATAAAAAAATATGTCATGGATTATAGCCTTTTAACTTTGTTTTTTACACTGGAAAATCCAAAAATTATGTGGAGTAGAAAAATAAAATATAATTAATTTTTTGCATCTACTATAGTCTATTATGTTTTTTGCATGGTGATAAAAAGCCTAAAACTTTGGGATGGTGAAGAAAAATATTGAATATTTTTAGATTTAATATACCATAAGTCAATTTTGATTCGGTGAATACAAACAAAATTGAGCTTGATTATTTATTTCAATTGTTATGCATGTGTATAAATTATGGGTCATTCATTTGTAGTCTCTTAATTTAGTTTCTTAGAGGTTAAGAAACCAAAATTTTGGTGATGGAGAAGAAGAAAAGTATAGAATCTTTTTACATCTATTATACCATAATACAATGTGATTATGTTGAACACAAATAAAATTTAGGTTAAATATTAAATTTTGGTGATTACTCATTTAGATATAATTTATTTGTCATTCATTTCTAGTCTTTTAAGCCTTTGGCTTACTTACAAAGAAACAAGAAATTTGGTGATGGTGAAGAATCATATTGAATATATTTGCATCTAATAAACCATGATTCAATGCGAAAATGGTAAATATAAATAAATTCTAGCTTGAACATATATTTTAAATGTTACCTATTTTATAAAAAAATATGTCATGGATTATAGCCTTTTAACTTTGTTTTTTACACTGGAAAAACCTAAAATTATGTGGAGTAGAAAAATAAAATATAATTATTTTTTACATCTACTATAGTCTATTATGTTTTTTGCATGGTGATAAAAAGCCTAAAACTTTGGGATGGTGAATAAAAATATTAAATATTTTTAGATGTAATATACCAGAAGTCAATTTTGATTCGGTGAATACAAACAATATTGAGCTTGATTATTTATTTCAATTGTTATGCATGTTTATAAATTATGGGTCATTCATTTGTAGTCTCTTAATTTAGTTTCTTAGAGGTTAACAAACCAAAATTTTGGTGATGGAGAAGAAGAAAAGTATAGAATTGTTTTACATCTATTATACCATAATACAATGTGATTATGGTGAACACAAATAAAATTGAGCTTAGATATTTAATTTTGGTGATTACCCATTTAGATATTATTTATTTGTCATTCATTTCTAGTCTTTTAACTCTGTGGCTTACTTACGAAGAAACAAGAAATTTGGTAATGGTGAAGAATCATATTGAATATATTTGCATCTAATAAACCATGATTCAATGCGAAAATGGTAAATATAAATATATTCTAGCTTGAATATATATTTTAATTGTTACCTATTTTTATAAAAAAATATGTCATGGATTATAGCCTTTTAACTTTGTTTTTTACACTGGAAAAACCTAAAATTATGTGGAGTAGAAAAATAAAATATAATTAATTTTTTACATCTACTATAGTCTATTATGTTTTTTGCATGGTGATAAAAAGCCTAAAACTTTGGGATGGTGAATAAAAATATTGATTATTTTTAGATGTAATATACCAGAAGTCAATTTTGATTCGGTGAATACAAACAATATTGAGCTTGATTATTTATTTCAATTGTTATGCATGTGTATAAATTATGGGTCATTCATTTGTAGTCTCTTAATTTAGTTTCTTAGAGATTAACAAACCAAAATTTTGGTGATGGAGAAGAAAAAAAGTATAGAATTTTTTTACATCTATTATACCATAATACAATGTGATTATGGTGAACACAAATAAAATTGAGCTTAGATATTTAATTTTGGTGATTACCCATTTAGATATAATTTATTTGTCATTCATTTATAGTCTTTTAACTTTGTGTCTTACTTATGAAGAAACAAGAACTTTGGTGATTGTGAAGAATCATATTGAATACATTTGCATCTCATAAACCAAATTCAATGCGAAAATGGTAAATATAAATAAATTCTAGCTTGAATATATATATTTTAATTATTACATATTTTATAAAAAAATATGTCATGGATTATAGCCTTTTAACTTTGTTTTTTACACTGGAAAATCCAAAAATTATGTGGAGTAGAAAAATAAAATATAATTAATTTTTTACATCTACTATAGTCTATTATGTTTTTTGCATGGTGATAAAAAGCCTAAAACTTTGGGATGGTGAAGAAAAATATTGAATATTTTTAGATTTAATATACCATAAGTCAATTTTGATTTGGTGAATACAAACAAAATTGAGCTTGATTATTTATTTCAATTGTTATGCATGTGTATAAATTATGGGTCATTCATTTGTAGTCTCTTAATTTAGTTTCTTAGAGGTTAAGAAACATAAATTTTGGTGATGGAGAAGAAGAAAAGTATAGAATCTTTTTACATCTATTATACCATAATACAATGTGATTATGTTGAACACAAATAAAATTTAGGTTAAATATTTAATTTTGGTGATTACTCATTTAGATATAATTTATTTGTCATTCATTTCTAGTCTTTTAAGCCTGTGGCTTACTTACGAAGAAACAAGAAATTTGGTGATGGTGAAGAATCATATTGAATATATTAACATCTAATAAACCATAATTCAATGCGAAAATGGTAAATATAAATAAATTCTAGCTTGAATATATATTTTAATTATTACCTATTTTATAAAAAAATGTGTCATGGATTATAGCCTTTTAATTTTGTTTTTTTACACTGGAAAAACCTAAAATTATGTGGAGTAGAAAAATAAAATATAATTAATTTTTTACATCTACTGTAGTCTATTTTGTTTTTTGCATGGTGATAAAAAACCTAAAACTTTGGGATGGTGAAAAAAATATTGAATATTTTTAGATGTAATATACCATAAGTCAATTTTAATTCGGTGAATACAAATAATATTGAGCTTGATTATTTAATTTCAATTGTTATGCATGTGTATAAATCATGGGTCATTCATTTGTACTCTCTTAACTTAGTTTCTTAGAGGTTAACAAACCAAAATTTTGGTGATGGAGAAGAAGAAAAGTATAGAATTTTTTTACATCTATTATACCATAATACAATGTGATTATGGTGAACACAAATAAAATTGAGCTTAAATATTTAATTTTATTGATTACCCATTAAGATATAATTTATTTGTCATTCATTTATAGTCTTTTAACTCCGTGGCTTACTTATGAAGAAACAAGAAATTTGGTGATGGTGAAGAATCATATTGAATATATTAAGATCTAATAAACCATAATTCAATGCGAAAATGGTAAATATAAATAAATTCTAGCTTGAATAAATATTTTAATTATTACCTATTTTATAAAAAATACGTCACATATTATAGCCTTTTAACTTTGTTTTTCACACCGGAAAAACCTAAAATTATTTGGAGTAGAAAAATAAAATATAATTAAGTTTTTTACATCTACTATAGTCTATTATGATTTTTGCAGTGTAATAAAAAACCTAAAACTTTGGAATGGTGAAGAAAAATATTGAATATTTTTAGATGTAATATACCATAAGTCAATTTTAATTCGGTGAATACAAATAATATTGAGCTTGATTATTTAATTTCAATTGTTATGCATGTGTATAAATCATGGGTCATTCGTTTGTAGTCTCTTAACTTAGTTTCTTAGAGGTTAGGAAACCAAAATTTTGGTGATGTATAAGAAGAAAAGTATATAATTTTTTTACATCTATTATACCATAATACAATGTGATTATGGAGAACACAAATAAAATTGAGCTTAGATATTTAATTTTGGTGATTACCCATTTAAATATAACTTATTTGTCTTTCATTTCTAGTCTTTTAACTCCGTCACTTACTTACGAAGAAACAAGAAGTTTGGCAATGGAGAAGAATCACAATGAATATATTTGCATCTAATAAACCATGATTCAATGCGAAAATGGTAAATATAAATAAATTCTAGCTTGAATATATATTTTAATTATTACATATTTTATAAAAAAATATGTCACGGATTATAGCCTTTTAACTTTGTTTTTACGCTGGAAAAACCTAAAATTATGTGGAGTAGAAAAATAAAATATAATTAATTTTTTACATCTACTATAGTCTATTATGTTTTTTTCATGGTGATAAAAAACCTAAAACTTTGGGATCGTGAAGAAAAATATTGAATATTTTTAGATGTAATATACCAGAAGTCAATTTTGATTCGGTGAATACAAACAATATTGAGCTTGATTATTTATTTCAATTGTTATGCATGTGCATAAATTATGGGTAATTCATTTGTAGTCTCTTAATTTCGTTTCTTAGAGGTTAACAAACCAAAATTTTGGTGATGGAGAAGAAGAAAAGTATAGAATTTTTTTACATCTATTATACCATAATACAATGTGATTATCGTGAACACAAATAAAATTTAGGGTAAATATTTAATTTTGGTGATTACCCATTTAGTTATAATTTATTTGTCATTCATTTTTAGTCTTTTAAGCCTGTGGCTTACTTACGAAGAAACAAGAAATTTGGTGATGGTGAAGAATCATATTGAATATATTTGAATCTAATAAACCATGATTCAATGCGAAAATGGTAAATATAAATAAATTCTAGCTTGAATATATATTTTAATTGTTACCTATTTTATAAAAAAATATGTCATGGATTATAGCCTTTTAACTTTGTTTTTTACACTGGAAAAACCTAAAATTATGTGGAGTAGAAAAATAAAATATAATTAATTTTTTACATCTACTATAGTCTATTATGTTTTTTGCATGGTGATAAAAAGCCTAAAACTTTGGGATGGTGAATAAAAATATTGATTATTTTTAGATGTAATATACCTGAAGTCAATTTTGATTCGGTGAATACAAACAATATTGAGCTTGATTATTTATTTCAATTGTTATGCATGTGTATAAATTATGGGTCATTCATTTGTAGTCTCTTAATTTAGTTTCTTAGAGATTAACAAACCAAAATTTTGGTGATGGAGAAGAAAAAAAGTATAGAATTTTTTTACATCTATTATACCATAATACAATGTGATTATGGTGAACACAAATAAAATTGAGCTTAGATATTTAATTTTGGTGATTACCCATTTAGATATAATTTATTTGTCATTCATTTATAGTCTTTTAACTCTGTGGCTTACTTATGAAAAAACAAGAAATATGGTGATTGTGAAGAATCATGTTGAATATATTTGCATCTCATAAACCAAATTCAATGCGAAAATGGTAAATATATATAAATTCTAGCTTGAATATATATATTTTAATTATTACCTATTTTATAAAAAAATATGTCATGGATTATAGCCTTTTAACTTTGTTTTTTACATTGGAAAAACCTAAAATTATGTGGAGTAGAAAAATAAAATATAATTAATTTTTTACATCTACTATAGTCTATTATGTTTTTTGCATGGTGATAAAAAGCCTAAAACTTTGGGATGGTGAAGAAAAATATTGAATATTTTTAGATTTAATATACCATAAGTCAATTTTGATTCGGTGAATACAAACAAAATTGAGCTTGATTATTTATTTCAATTGTTATGCATGTGTATAAATTATGGGTCATTCATTTGTAGTCTATTAATTTAGTTTCTTAGAGGTTAAGAAACCAAAATTTTGGTCATGGAGAAGAAGAAAAGTATAGAATCTTTTTACATCTATTATACCATAATACAATGTGATTATGTTGAACACAAATAAAATTTAGGTTAAATATTTAATTTTGGTGATTACTCATTTAGATATAATTTATTTGTCATTCATTTCTAGTCTTTTAAGCCTTTGGCTTACTTACAAAGAAACAAGAAATTTGGTGATGGTGAAGAATCATATTGAATATATTTGCATCTAATAAACCATGATTCAATGTGAAAATGGTAAATATAAATAAATTCTAGCTTGAACATATATTTTAAATGTTACCTATTTTATAAAAAAATATGTCATGGATTATAGCCTTTTAACTTTGTTTTTTACACTGGAAAATCCAAAAATTATGTGGAGTAGAAAAATAAAATATAATTAATTTTTTTGCATCTACTATAGTCTATTATGTTTTTTGCATGGTGATAAAAAGCCTAAAACTTTGGGATGGTGAAGAAAAATATTGAATATTTTTAGATTTAATATACCATAAGTCAATTTTGATTCGGTGAATACAAACAAAATTGAGCTTGATTATTTATTTCAATTGTTATGCATGTGTATAAATTATGGGTCATTCATTTGTAGTCTCTTAATTTAGTTTCTTAGAGGTTAAGAAACCAAAATTTTGGTGATGGAGAAGAAGAAAAGTATAGAATCTTTTTACATCTATTATACCATAATACAATGTGATTATGTTGAACACAAATAAAATTTAGGTTAAATATTAAATTTTGGTGATTACTCATTTAGATATAATTTATTTGTCATTCATTTCTAGTCTTTTAAGCCTTTGGCTTACTTACAAAGAAACAAGAAATTTGGTGATGGTGAAGAATCATATTGAATATATTTGCATCTAATAAACCATGATTCAATGCGAAAATGGTAAATATAAATAAATTCTAGCTTGAACATATATTTTAAATGTTACCTATTTTATAAAAAAATATGTCATGGATTATAGCCTTTTAACTTTGTTTTTTACACTGGAAAAACCTAAAATTATGTGGAGTAGAAAAATAAAATATAATTATTTTTTACATCTACTATAGTCTATTATGTTTTTTGCATGGTGATAAAAAGCCTAAAACTTTGGGATGGTGAATAAAAATATTAAATATTTTTAGATGTAATATACCAGAAGTCAATTTTGATTCGGTGAATACAAACAATATTGAGCTTGATTATTTATTTCAATTGTTATGCATGTGTATAAATTATGGGTCATTCATTTGTAGTCTCTTAATTTAGTTTCTTAGAGGTTAACAAACCAAAATTTTGGTGATGGAGAAGAAGAAAAGTTTAGAATTGTTTTACATCTATTATACCATAATACAATGTGATTATGGTGAACACAAATAAAATTGAGCTTAGATATTTAATTTTGGTGATTACCCATTTAGATATAATTTATTTGTCATTCATTTCTAGTCTTTTAACTCTGTGGCTTACTTACGAAGAAACAAGAAATTTGGTAATGGTGAAGAATCATATTGAATATATTTGCATCTAATAAACCATGATTCAATGCGAAAATGGTAAATATAAATATATTCTAGCTTGAATATATATTTTGATTGTTACCTATTTTTATAAAAAAATATGTCATGGATTATAGCCTTTTAACTTTGTTTTTTACACTGGAAAAACCTAAAATTATGTGGAGTAGAAAAATAAAATATAATTAATTTTTTACATCTACTATAGTCTATTATGTTTTTTGCATGGTGATAAAAAGCCTAAAACTTTGGGATGGTGAATAAAAATATTGATTATTTTTAGATGTAATATACCAGAAGTCAATTTTGATTCGGTGAATACAAACAATATTGAGCTTGATTATTTATTTCAATTGTTATGCATGTGTATAAATTATGGGTCATTCATTTGTAGTCTCTTAATTTAGTTTCTTAGAGATTAACAAACCAAAATTTTGGTGATGGAGAAGAAAAAAAGTATAGAATTTTTTTACATCTATTATACCATAATACAATGTGATTATGGTGAACACAAATAAAATTGAGCTTAGATATTTAATTTTGGTGATTACCCATTTAGATATAATTTATTTGTCATTCATTTATAGTCTTTTAACTTTGTGTCTTACTTATGAAGAAACAAGAACTTTGGTGATTGTGAAGAATCATATTGAATACATTTGCATCTCATAAACCAAATTCAATGCGAAAATGGTAAATATAAATAAATTCTAGCTTGAATATATATATTTTAATTATTACATATTTTATAAAAAAATATGTCATGGATTATAGCCTTTTAACTTTGTTTTTTACACTGGAAAATCCAAAAATTATGTGGAGTAGAAAAATAAAATATAATTAATTTTTTACATCTACTATAGTCTATTATGTTTTTTGCATGGTGATAAAAAGCCTAAAACTTTGGGATGGTGAAGAAAAATATTGAATATTTTTAGATTTAATATACCATAAGTCAATTTTGATTTGGTGAATACAAACAAAATTGAGCTTGATTATTTATTTCAATTGTTATGCATGTGTATAAATTATGGGTCATTCATTTGTAGTCTCTTAATTTAGTTTCTTAGAGGTTAAGAAACATAAATTTTGGTGATGGAGAAGAAGAAAAGTATAGAATCTTTTTACATCTATTATACCATAATACAATGTGATTATGTTGAACACAAATAAAATTTAGGTTAAATATTTAATTTTGGTGATTACTCATTTAGATATAATTTATTTGTCATTCATTTCTAGTCTTTTAAGCCTGTGGCTTACTTACGAAGAAACAAGAAATTTGGTGATGGTGAAGAATCATATTGAATATATTAACATCTAATAAACCATAATTCAATGCGAAAATGGTAAATATAAATAAATTCTAGCTTGAATATATATTTTAATTATTACCTATTTTATAAAAAAATGTGTCATGGATTATAGCCTTTTAATTTTGTTTTTTTACACTGGAAAAACCTAAAATTATGTGGAGTAGAAAAATAAAATATAATTAATTTTTTACATCTACTGTAGTCTATTTTGTTTTTTGCATGGTGATAAAAAACCTAAAACTTTGGGATGGTGAAAAAAATATTGAATATTTTTAGATGTAATATACCATAAGTCAATTTTAATTCGGTGAATACAAATAATATTGAGCTTGATTATTTAATTTCAATTGTTATGCATGTGTATAAATCATGGGTCATTCATTTGTACTCTCTTAACTTAGTTTCTTAGAGGTTAACAAACCAAAATTTTGGTGATGGAGAAGAAGAAAAGTATAGAATTTTTTTACATCTATTATACCATAATACAATGTGATTATGGTGAACACAAATAAAATTGAGCTTAAATATTTAATTTTGGTGATTACCCATTTAGATATAATTTATTTGTCATTCATTTATAGTCTTTTAACTCCGTGGCTTACTTATGAAGAAACAAGAAATTTGGTGATGGTGAAGAATCATATTGAATATATTAAGATCTAATAAACCATAATTCAATGCGAAAATGGTAAATATAAATAAATTCTAGCTTGAATATATATTTTAATTATTACCTATTTTATAAAAAATACGTCACATATTATAGCCTTTTAACTTTGTTTTTCACACCGGAAAAACCTAAAATTATTTGGAGTAGAAAAATAAAATATAATTAAGTTTTTTACATCTACTATAGTCTATTATGATTTTTGCAGTGTAATAAAAAACCTAAAACTTTGGAATGGTGAAGAAAAATATTGAATATTTTTAGATGTAATATACCATAAGTCAATTTTAATTCGGTGAATACAAATAATATTGAGGTTGATTATTTAATTTCAATTGTTATGCATGTGTATAAATCATGGGTCATTCGTTTGTAGTCTCTTAACTTAGTTTCTTAGAGGTTAGGAAACCAAAATTTTGGTGATGTATAAGAAGAAAAGTATATAATTTTTTTACATCTATTATACCATAATACAATGTGATTATGGAGAACACAAATAAAATTGAGCTTAGATATTTAATTTTGGTGATTACCCATTTAAATATAACTTATTTGTCTTTCATTTCTAGTCTTTTAACTCCGTCACTTACTTACGAAGAAACAAGAAGTTTGGCAATGGAGAATAATCACAATGAATATATTTGCATCTAATAAACCATGATTCAATGCGAAAATGGTAAATATAAATAAATTCTAGCTTGAATATATATTTTAATTATTACATATTTTATAAAAAAATATGTCACGGATTATAGCCTTTTAACTTTGTTTTTACGCTGGAAAAACCTAAAATTATGTGGAGTAGAAAAATAAAATATAATTAATTTTTTACATCTACTATAGTCTATTATGTTTTTTTCATGGTGATAAAAAACCTAAAACTTTGGGATCGTGAAGAAAAATATTGAATATTTTTAGATGTAATATACCAGAAGTCAATTTTGATTCGGTGAATACAAACAATATTGAGCTTGATTATTTATTTCAATTGTTATGCATGTGTATAAATTATGGGTAATTCATTTGTAGTCTCTTAATTTCGTTTCTTAGAGGTTAACAAACCAAAATTTTGGTGATGAAGAAGAAGAAAAGTATAGAATTTTTTTACATCTATTATACCATAATACAATGTGATTATCGTGAACACAAATAAAATTTAGGGTAAATATTTAATTTTGGTGATTACCCATTTAGTTATAATTTATTTGTCATTCATTTTTAGTCTTTTAAGCCTGTGGCTTACTTACGAAGAAACAAGAAATTTGGTGATGGTGAAGAATCATATTGAATATATTTGAATCTAATAAACCATGATTCAATGCGAAAATGGTAAATATAAATAAATTCTAGCTTGAATATATATTTTAATTGTTACCTATTTTATAAAAAAATATGTCATGGATTATAGCCTTTTAACTTTGTTTTTTACACTGGAAAAACCTAAAATTATGTGGAGTAGAAAAATAAAATATAATTAATTTTTTACATCTACTATAGTCTATTATGTTTTTTGCATGGTGATAAAAAGCCTAAAACTTTGGGATGGTGAATAAAAATATTGATTATTTTTAGATGTAATATACCTGAAGTCAATTTTGATTCGGTGAATACAAACAATATTGAGCTTGATTATTTATTTCAATTGTTATGCATGTGTATAAATTATGGGTCATTCATTTGTAGTCTCTTAATTTAGTTTCTTAGAGATTAACAAACCAAAATTTTGGTGATGGAGAAGAAAAAAAGTATAGAATTTTTTTACATCTATTATACCATAATACAATGTGATTATGGTGAACACAAATAAAATTGAGCTTAGATATTTAATTTTGGTGATTACCCATTTAGATATAATTTATTTGTCATTCATTTATAGTCTTTTAACTCTGTGGCTTACTTATGAAAAAACAAGAAATATGGTGATTGTGAAGAATCATGTTGAATATATTTGCATCTCATAAACCAAATTCAATGCGAAAATGGTAAATATAAATAAATTCTAGCTTGAATATATATATTTTAATTATTACCTATTTTATAAAAAAATATGTCATGGATTATAGCCTTTTAACTTTGTTTTTTACACTGGAAAAACCTAAAATTATGCGGAGTAGAAAAATAAAATATAATTAATTTTTTACATCTACTATAGTCTATTATGTTTTTTGCATGGTGATAAAAAGCCTAAAACTTTGGGATGGTGAAGAAAAATATTGAATATTTTTAGATTTAATATACCATAAGTCAATTTTGATTCGGTGAATACAAACAAAATTGAGCTTGATTATTTATTTCAATTGTTATGCATGTGTATAAATTATGGGTCATTCATTTGTAGTCTATTAATTTAGTTTCTTAGAGGTTAAGAAACCAAAATTTTGGTCATGGAGAAGAAGAAAAGTATAGAATCTTTTTACATCTATTATACCATAATACAATGTGATTATGTTGAACACAAATAAAATTTAGGTTAAATATTTAATTTTGGTGATTACTCATTTAGATATAATTTATTTGTCATTCATTTCTAGTCTTTTAAGCCTTTGGCTTACTTACAAAGAAACAAGAAATTTGGTGATGGTGAAGAATCATATTGAATATATTTGCATCTAATAAACCATGATTCAATGTGAAAATGGTAAATATAAATAAATTCTAGCTTGAACATATATTTTAAATGTTACCTATTTTATAAAAAAATATGTCATGGATTATAGCCTTTTAACTTTGTTTTTTACACTGGAAAATCCAAAAATTATGTGGAGTAGAAAAATAAAATATAATTAATTTTTTGCATCTACTATAGTCTATTATGTTTTTTGCATGGTGATAAAAAGCCTAAAACTTTGGGATGGTGAAGAAAAATATTGAATATTTTTAGATTTAATATACCATAAGTCAATTTTGATTCGGTGAATACAAACAAAATTGAGCTTGATTATTTATTTCAATTGTTATGCATGTGTATAAATTATGGGTCATTCATTTGTAGTCTCTTAATTTAGTTTCTTAGAGGTTAAGAAACCAAAATTTTGGTGATGGAGAAGAAGAAAAGTATAGAATCTTTTTACATCTATTATACCATAATACAATGTGATTATGTTGAACACAAATAAAATTTAGGTTAAATATTAAATTTTGGTGATTACTCATTTAGATATAATTTATTTGTCATTCATTTCTAGTCTTTTAAGCCTTTGGCTTACTTACAAAGAAACAAGAAATTTGGTGATGGTGAAGAATCATATTGAATATATTTGCATCTAATAAACCATGATTCAATGAGAATATGGTAAATATAAATAAATTCTAGCTTGAACATATATTTTAAATGTTACCTATTTTATAAAAAAATATGTCATGGATTATAGCCTTTTAACTTTGTTTTTTACACTGGAAAAACCTAAAATTATGTGGAGTAGAAAAATAAAATATAATTATTTTTTACATCTACTATAGTCTATTATGTTTTTTGCATGGTGATAAAAAGCCTAAAACTTTGGGATGGTGAATAAAAATATTAAATATTTTTAGATGTAATATACCAGAAGTCAATTTTGATTCGGTGAATACAAACAATATTGAGCTTGATTATTTATTTCAATTGTTATGCATGTGTATAAATTATGGGTCATTCATTTGTAGTCTCTTAATTTAGTTTCTTAGAGGTTAACAAACCAAAATTTTGGTGATGGAGAAGAAGAAAAGTATAGAATTGTTTTACATCTATTATACCATAATACAATGTGATTATGGTGAACACAAATAAAATTGAGCTTAGATATTTAATTTTGGTGATTACCCATTTAGATATAATTTATTTGTCATTCATTTCTAGTCTTTTAACTCTGTGGCTTACTTACGAAGAAACAAGAAATTTGGTAATGGTGAAGAATCATATTGAATATATTTGCATCTAATAAACCATGATTCAATGCGAAAATGGTAAATATAAATATATTCTAGCTTGAATATATATTTTAATTGTTACCTATTTTTATAAAAAAATATGTCATGGATTATAGCCTTTTAACTTTGTTTTTTACACTGGAAAAACCTAAAATTATGTGGAGTAGAAAAATAAAATATAATTAATTTTTTACATCTACTATAGTCTATTATGTTTTTTGCATGGTGATAAAAAGCCTAAAACTTTGGGATGGTGAATAAAAATATTGATTATTTTTAGATGTAATATACCAGAAGTCAATTTTGATTCGGTGAATACAAACAATATTGAGCTTGATTATTTATTTCAATTGTTATGCATGTGTATAAATTATGGGTCATTCATTTGTAGTCTCTTAATTTAGTTTCTTAGAGATTAACAAACCAAAATTTTGGTGATGGAGAAGAAAAAAAGTATAGAATTTTTTTACATCTATTATACCATAATACAATGTGATTATGGTGAACACAAATAAAATTGAGCTTAGATATTTAATTTTGGTGATTACCCATTTAGATATAATTTATTTGTCATTCATTTATAGTCTTTTAACTTTGTGTCTTACTTATGAAGAAACAAGAACTTTGGTGATTGTGAAGAATCATATTGAATACATTTGCATCTCATAAACCAAATTCAATGCGAAAATGGTAAATATAAATAAATTCTAGCTTGAATATATATATTTTAATTATTACATATTTTATAAAAAAATATGTCATGGATTATAGCCTTTTAACTTTGTTTTTTACACTGGAAAATCCAAAAATTATGTGGAGTAGAAAAATAAAATATAATTAATTTTTTACATCTACTATAGTCTATTATGTTTTTTGCATGGTGATAAAAAGCCTAAAACTTTGGGATGGTGAAGAAAAATATTGAATATTTTTAGATTTAATATACCATAAGTCAATTTTGATTTGGTGAATACAAACAAAATTGAGCTTGATTATTTATTTCAATTGTTATGCATGTGTATAAATTATGGGTCATTCATTTGTAGTCTCTTAATTTAGTTTCTTAGAGGTTAAGAAACATAAATTTTGGTGATGGAGAAGAAGAAAAGTATAGAATCTTTTTACATCTATTATACCATAATACAATGTGATTATGTTGAACACAAATAAAATTTAGGTTAAATATTTAATTTTGGTGATTACTCATTTAGATATAATTTATTTGTCATTCATTTCTAGTCTTTTAAGCCTGTGGCTTACTTACGAAGAAACAAGAAATTTGGTGATGGTGAAGAATCATATTGAATATATTAACATCTAATAAACCATAATTCAATGCGAAAATGGTAAATATAAATAAATTCTAGCTTGAATATATATTTTAATTATTACCTATTTTATAAAAAAATGTGTCATGGATTATAGCCTTTTAATTTTGTTTTTTTACACTGGAAAAACCTAAAATTATGTGGAGTAGAAAAATAAAATATAATTAATTTTTTACATCTACTGTAGTCTATTTTGTTTTTTGCATGGTGATAAAAAACCTAAAACTTTGGGATGGTGAAAAAAATATTGAATATTTTTAGATGTAATATACCATAAGTCAATTTTAATTCGGTGAATACAAATAATATTGAGCTTGATTATTTAATTTCAATTGTTATGCATGTGTATAAATCATGGGTCATTCATTTATACTCTCTTAACTTAGTTTCTTAGAGGTTAACAAACCAAAATTTTGGTGATGGAGAAGAAGAAAAGTATAGAATTTTTTTACATCTATTATACCATAATACAATGTGATTATGGTGAACACAAATAAAATTGAGCTTAAATATTTAATTTTGGTGATTACCCATTTAGATATAATTTATTTGTCATTCATTTATAGTCTTTTAACTCCGTGGCTTACTTATGAAGAAACAAGAAATTTGGTGATGGTGAAGAATCATATTGAATATATTAAGATCTAATAAACCATAATTCAATGCGAAAATGGTAAATATAAATAAATTCTAGCTTGAATATATATTTTAATTATTACCTATTTTATAAAAAATACGTCACATATTATAGCCTTTTAACTTTGTTTTTCACACCGGAAAAACCTAAAATTATTTGGAGTAGAAAAATAAAATATAATTAAGTTTTTTACATCTACTATAGTCTATTATGATTTTTGCAGTGTAATAAAAAACCTAAAACTTTGGAATGGTGAAGAAAAATATTGAATATTTTTAGATGTAATATACCATAAGTCAATTTTAATTCGGTGAATACAAATAATATTGAGGTTGATTATTTAATTTCAATTGTTATGCATGTGTATAAATCATGGGTCATTCGTTTGTAGTCTCTTAACTTAGTTTCTTAGAGGTTAGGAAACCAAAATTTTGGTGATGTATAAGAAGAAAAGTATATAATTTTTTTACATCTATTATACCATAATACAATGTGATTATGGAGAACAAAAATAAAATTGAGCTTAGATATTTAATTTTGGTGATTACCCATTTAAATATAACTTATTTGTCTTTCATTTCTAGTCTTTTAACTCCGTCACTTACTTACGAAGAAACAAGAAGTTTGGCAATGGAGAATAATCACAATGAATATATTTGCATCTAATAAACCATGATTCAATGCGAAAATGGTAAATATAAATAAATTCTAGCTTGAATATATATTTTAATTATTACATATTTTATAAAAAAATATGTCACGGATTATAGCCTTTTAACTTTGTTTTTACGCTGGAAAAACCTAAAATTATGTGGAGTAGAAAAATAAAATATAATTAATTTTTTACATCTACTATAGTCTATTATGTTTTTTTCATGGTGATAAAAAACCTAAAACTTTGGGATCGTGAAGAAAAATATTGAATATTTTTAGATGTAATATACTTGAAGTCAATTTTGATTCGGTGAATACAAACAATATTGAGCTTGATTATTTATTTCAATTGTTATGCATGTGTATAAATTATGGGTAATTCATTCGTAGTCTCTTAATTTCGTTTCTTAGAGGTTAACAAACCAAAATTTTGGTGATGGAGAAGAAGAAAAGTATAGAATTTTTTTACATCTATTATACCATAATACAATGTGATTATCGTGAACACAAATAAAATTTAGGGTAAATATTTAATTTTGGTGATTACCCATTTAGTTATAATTTATTTGTCATTCATTTTTAGTCTTTTAAGCCTGTGGCTTACTTACGAAGAAACAAGAAATTTGGTGATGGTGAAGAATCATATTGAATATATTTGAATCTAATAAACCATGATTCAATGCGAAAATGGTAAATATAAATAAATTCTAGCTTGAATATATATTTTAATTGTTACCTATTTTATAAAAAAATATGTCATGGATTATAGCCTTTTAACTTTGTTTTTTACACTGGAAAAACCTAAAATTATGTGGAGTAGAAAAATAAAATATAATTAATTTTTTACATCTACTATAGTCTATTATGTTTTTTGCATGGTGATAAAAAGCCTAAAACTTTGGGATGGTGAATAAAAATATTGATTATTTTTAGATGTAATATACCTGAAGTCAATTTTGATTCGGTGAATACAAACAATATTGAGCTTGATTATTTATTTCAATTGTTATGCATGTGTATAAATTATGGGTCATTCATTTGTAGTCTCTTAATTTAGTTTCTTAGAGATTAACAAACCAAAATTTTGGTGATGGAGAAGAAAAAAAGTATAGAATTTTTTTACATCTATTATACCATAATACAATGTGATTATGGTGAACACAAATAAAATTGAGCTTAGATATTTAATTTTGGTGATTACCCATTTAGATATAATTTATTTGTCATTCATTTATAGTCTTTTAACTCTGTGGCTTACTTATGAAAAAACAAGAAATATGGTGATTGTGAAGAATCATGTTGAATATATTTGCATCTCATAAACCAAATTCAATGCGAAAATGGTAAATATAAATAAATTCTAGCTTGAATATATATATTTTAATTATTACCTATTTTATAAAAAAATATGTCATGGATTATAGCCTTTTAACTTTGTTTTTTACACTGGAAAAACCTAAAATTATGCGGAGTAGAAAAATAAAATATAATCAATTTTTTACATCTACTATTATGTTTTTTGCATGGTGATAAAAAGCCTAAAACTTTGGGATGGTGAAGAAAAATATTGAATATTTTTAGATTTAATATACCATAAGTCAATTTTGATTCGGTGAATACAAACAAAATTGAGCTTGATTATTTATTTCAATTGTTATGCATGTGTATAAATTATGGGTCATTCATTTGTAGTCTATTAATTTAGTTTCTTAGAGGTTAAGAAACCAAAATTTTGGTCATGGAGAAGAAGAAAAGTATAGAATCTTTTTACATCTATTATACCATAATACAATGTGATTATGTTGAACACAAATAAAATTTAGGTTAAATATTTAATTTTGGTGATTACTCATTTAGATATAATTTATTTGTCATTCATTTCTAGTCTTTTAAGCCTTTGGCTTACTTACAAAGAAACAAGAAATTTGGTGATGGTGAAGAATCATATTGAATATATTTGCATCTAATAAACCATGATTCAATGCGAAAATGGTAAATATAAATATATTCTAGCTTGAATATATATTTTAATTGTTACCTATTTTTATAAAAAAATATGTCATGGATTATAGCCTTTTAACTTTGTTTTTTACACTGGAAAATCCAAAAATTATGTGGAGTAGAAAAATAAAATATAATTAATTTTTTGCATCTACTATAGTCTATTATGTTTTTTGCATGGTGATAAAAAGCCTAAAACTTTGGGATGGTGAAGAAAAATATTGAATATTTTTAGATTTAATATACCATAAGTCAATTTTGATTCGGTGAATACAAACAAAATTGAGCTTGATTATTTATTTCAATTGTTATGCATGTGTATAAATTATGGGTCATTCATTTGTAGTCTCTTAATTTAGTTTCTTAGAGGTTAAGAAACCAAAATTTTGGTGATGGAGAAGAAGAAAAGTATAGAATCTTTTTACATCTATTATACCATAATACAATGTGATTATGTTGAACACAAATAAAATTTAGGTTAAATATTAAATTTTGGTGATTACTCATTTAGATATAATTTATTTGTCATTCATTTATAGTCTTTTAAGCCTTTGGCTTACTTACAAAGAAACAAGAAATTTGGTGATGGTGAAGAATCATATTGAATATATTTGCATCTCATAAACCAAATTCAATGCGAAAATGGTAAATATAAATAAATTCTAGCTTGAATATTTATATTTTAATTATTATCTATTTTATAAAAAAATATGTCATAGATTATAGCCTTTTAACTTTGTTTTTTACACTGGAAAATCCTAAAATTATGTGGAGTAGAAAAATAAAATATAATTATTTTTTACATCTACTATAGTCTATTATGTTTTTTGCATGGTGATAAAAAGCCTAAAACTTTGGGATGGTGAATAAAAATATTAAATATTTTTAGATGTAATATACCAGAAGTCAATTTTGATTCGGTGAATACAAACAATATTGAGCTTGATTATTTATTTCAATTGTTATGCATGTGTATAAATTATGGGTCATTCATTTGTAGTCTCTTAATTTAGTTTCTTAGAGGTTAACAAACCAAAATTTTGGTGATGGAGAAGAAGAAAAGTATAGAATTGTTTTAAATCTATTATACCATAATACAATGTGATTATGGTGAACACAAATAAAATTGAGCTTAGATATTTAATTTTGGTGATTACCCATTTAGATATAATTTATTTGTCATTCATTTCTAGTCTTTTAACTCTGTGGCTTACTTACGAAGAAACAAGAAATTTGGTAATGGTGAAGAATCATATTGAATATATTTGCATCTAATAAACCATGATTCAATGCGAAAATGGTAAATATAAATATATTCTAGCTTGAATATATATTTTAATTGTTACCTATTTTTATAAAAAAATATGTCATGGATTATAGCCTTTTAACTTTGTTTTTTACACTGGAAAATCCAAAAATTATGTGGAGTAGAAAAATAAAATATAATTAATTTTTTGCATCTACTATAGTCTATTATGTTTTTTGCATGGTGATAAAAAGCCTAAAACTTTGGGATGGTGAAGAAAAATATTGAATATTTTTAGATTTAATATACCATAAGTCAATTTTGATTCGGTGAATACAAACAAAATTGAGCTTGATTATTTATTTCAATTGTTATGCATGTGTATAAATTATGGGTCATTCATTTGTAGTCTCTTAATTTAGTTTCTTAGAGGTTAAGAAACCAAAATTTTGGTGATGGAGAAGAAGAAAAGTATAGAATCTTTTTACATCTATTATACCATAATACAATGTGATTATGTTGAACACAAATAAAATTTAGGTTAAATATTAAATTTTGGTGATTACTCATTTAGATATAATTTATTTGTCATTCATTTATAGTCTTTTAAGCCTTTGGCTTACTTAAAAAGAAACAAGAAATTTGGTGATGGTGAAGAATCATATTGAATATATTTGCATCTCATAAACCAAATTCAATGCGAAAATGGTAAATATAAATAAATTCTAGCTTGAATATATATATTTTAATTATTATCTATTTTATAAAAAAATATGTCATAGATTATAGCCTTTTAACTTTGTTTTTTACACTGGAAAATCCTAAAATTATGTGGAGTAGAAAAATAAAATATAATTAATTTTTTACATCTACTATAGTCTATTATGTTTTTTGCATGGTGATAAAAAGCCTAAAACTTTGGGATGGTGAAGAAAAATATTGAATATTTTTAGATGTAATATACCATAAGTCAATTTTGATTCGGTGAATACAAACAAAATTGAGCTTGATTATTTATTTCAATTGTTATGCATGTGTATAAATTATGGGTCATTCATTTGTAGTCTCTTAATTTAGTTTCTTAGAGGTTAAGAAACCAAAATTTTTGTGATGGAGAAGAAGAAAAGTATAGAATCTTTTTACATCTATTATACCATAATACAATGTGATTATGTTGAACACAAATAAAATTTAGGTTAAATATTTAATTTTGGTGATTACTCATTTAGATATAATTTATTTGTCATTCATTTCTAGGCTTTTAAGCCTTTGGCTTACTTACAAAGAAACAAGAAATTTGGTGATGGTGAAGAATCATATTGAATATATTTGCATCTAATAAACCATGATTCAATGCGAAAATGGTAAATATAAATAAATTCTAGCTTGAACATATATTTTAATTTTTACCTATTTTATAAAAAAATATGTCATGGATTATAGCCTTTTAACTTTGTTTTTTACACTGGAAAAACCTAAAATTATGTGGAGTAGAAAAATAAAATATAATTAATTTTTTACATCTACTATAGTCTATTATGTTTTTTGCATGGTGATAAAAAGCCTAAAACTTTGGGATGGTGAATAAAAATATTGATTATTTTTAGATGTAATATACCAGAAATCAATTTGGATTCGGTGAATACAAACAATATTGAGCTTGATTATTTATTTCAATTGTTATGCATGTGTATAAATTATGGGTCATTCATTTGTAGTCTCTTAATTTAGTTTCTTAGAGATTAACAAACCAAAATTTTGGTGATGGAGAAGAAGAAAAGTATAGAATTTTTTTACATCTACTATACCATAATACAATGTGATTATGGTGAACACAAATAAAATTGAGCTTAGATATTTAATTTTGGTGATTACCCATTTAGATATAATTTATTTGTCATTCATTTATAGTCTTTTAACTCTGTGTCTTACTTATGAAGAAACAAGAAATTTGGTGATTGTGAAGAATCATATTGAATATATTTGCATCTCATAAACCAAATTCAATGCGAAAATGGTAAATATAAATAAATTCTAGCTTGAATATATATATTTTAATTATTACCTATTTTATAAAAAAATATGTAATGGATTATAGCCTTTTAACTTTGTTTTTTACACTGGAAAATCCAAAAATTATGTGGAGTAGAAAAATAAAATATAATTAATTTTTTACATCTACTATAGTATATTATGTTTTTTGCATGGTGATAAAAAGCCTAAAACTTTGGGATGGTGAAGAAAAATATTGAATATTTTTAGATGTAATATACCATAAGTCAATTTTGATTCGGTGTACACAAACAAAATTGAGCTTGATTATTTATTTCAATTGTTATGCATGTCTATAAATTATGGGTCATTCATTTGTAGTCTCTTAATTTAGTTTCTTAGAGATTAACAAACCAAAATTTTGGTGATGGAGAAGAAAAAAAGTATAGAATTTTTTTACATCTATTATACCATAATACAATGTGATTATGGTGAACACAAATAAAATTGAGCTTAGATATTTAATTTTGGTGATTACCCATTTATATATAATTTATTTGTCATTCATTTATAGTCTTTTAACTCTGTGTCTTACTTATGAAGAAACAAGAAATTTGGTGATTGTGAAGAATCATATTGAATATATTTGCATCTCATAAACCAAATTCAATGCGAAAATGGTAAATATAAATAAATTCTAGCTTGAATATATATATTTTAATTATTACCTATTTTATAAAAAAATATATCATGGATTATAGCCTTTTAACTTTGTTTTTTACATTGGAAAATCCTAAAATTATGTGGAGTAAAAAAATAAAATATAATTAATTTTTTACATCTACTATAGTCTATTTTGTTTTTTGCATGGTGATAAAAAGCATAAAACTTTGGGATGGTGAAGACAAATATTGAATATTTTTAGATGTAATATACCATAAGTCAATTTTGATTCGGTGAATACAAACAAAATTGAGCTTGATTATTTATTTCAATTGTTATGCATGTGTATAAATTATGGGTCATTCATTTGTAGTCTCTTAATTTAGTTTCTTAGAGATTAACGAACCAAAATTTTGGTAATGGAGAAGAAGAAAAGTATAGAATCTTTTTACATCTATTATACCATAATACAATGTGATTATGGTGAACACAAATAAAATTTAGGTTAAATATTTAATTTTTGTGATTACTCATTTAGATATAATTTATTTGTCATTCATTTATAGTCTTTTAACTCTGTGGCTTACTTATGAAGAAACAAGAAGTATGGTGATGGTGAAGAATCATATTGAATATATTTGCATCTAATAAACCATGATTCAATGCGAAAATGGTAAATATAAATAAATTCTAGCTTGAATATATATTTTAATTGTTACCTATTTTTATAAAAAAATATGTCATGGATTATCGCCTTTTAACTTTGTTTTTTACACTGGAAAAACCTAAAATTATGTGGAGTAGAAAAATAAAATATAATTAATTTTTTACATCTACTATAGTCTATTATGTTTTTTGCATGGTGATAAAAAGCCTAAAACTTTGGGATGGTGAATAAAAATATTGAATATTTTTAGTTGTAATATACCAGAAGTCAATTTTGATTCGGTGAATACAAACAATATTGAGCTTGATTATTTATTTCAATTGTTATGCATGTGTACAAATTATGGGTCATTCATTTGTAGTCTCTTAATTTAGTTTCTTAGAGGTTAACAAACCAAAATTTTGGTGACGGAGAAGAAGAAAAGTATAAATTTTTTTTACATCTATTATACCATAATACAATGTGATTATGGTGAACACAAATAAAATTGAGCTTAGATATTTAATTTTGGTGATTACCCATTTAGATATAATTTATTTGTCATTCATTTCTAGTCTTTTAACTCTGTGGCTTACTTACGAAGAAACAAGAAATTTGGTAATGGTGAAGAATCATACTGAATATATTTGCATCTAATAAAACATGATTCAATACGAAAATGGTAAATATAAATAAATTCTAGCTTGAATATATATTTTAATTGTTACCTATTTTTATAAAAAAATATGTCATGGATTATAGCCTTTTAACTTTGTTTTTTACACTGGAAAAACCTAAAATTATGTGGAGTAGAAAAATAAAATATAATTAATTTTTTACATCTACTATAGTCTATTATGTTTTTTGCATGGTGATAAAAAGCCTAAAACTTTGGGATGGTGAATAAAAATATTGATTATTTTTAGCTGTAATATACCAGAAGTCAATTTTGATTAGGTGAATACAAACAATATTGAGCTTGATTATTTATTTCAATTGTTATGCATGTGTATAAATTATGGGTCATTCATTTGTAGTCTCTTAATTTAGTTTCTTAGAGATTAACAAACCAAAATTTTGGTGATGGAGAAGGAAAAAAGTATAGAATTTTTTTACATCTATTATACCATAATACAATGTGATTATGGTGAACACAAATAAAATTGAGCTTAGATATTTAATTTTGGTGATTACCCATTTAGATATAATTTATTTGTCATTCATTTATAGTCTTTAAACTCTGTGTCTTACTTATGAAGAAACAAGAAATTTGGTGATTGTGAAGAATCATATTGAATATATTTGCATCTCATAAACCAAATTCAATGCGAAAATGGTAAATATAAATAAATTCTAGCTTGAATATATATATTTTAATTTTTACCTATTTTATAAAAAAATATGTCATGGATTATAGCTTTTTAACTTTGTTTTTTACACTGGAAAATACAAAAATTATGTGGAGTAGAAAAATAAAATATAATTAATTTTTTACATCTACTATAGTCTATTATGTTTTATGCATGGTGATAAAAAGCCTAAAACTTTGGGATGGTGAATAAAAATTTTGATTATTTTAAGATGTAATATATCAGAAGTCAATTTTGATTCGGTGAATACTAACAATATTGAGCTTGATTATTTATTTCAATTGTTATGCATGTGTATAAATTATGGGTCATTCATTTGTAGTCTCTTAATTTAGTTTCTTAGAGGTTAACAAACCAAAATTTTGGTGATGGAGAAGAAGAAAAGTATAGAATTTTTTTACATCTATTATACCATAATACAATGTGATTATGGTGAACACAAATAAAATTGAGCTTAGATATTTAATTTTGGTGATTACCCATTTAGATATAATTTATTTGTCATTCATTTATAGTTTTTTTAACTCTGTGTCTTACTTATGAAGAAACAAGAAATTTGGTGATTGTGAAGAATCATATTGAATATATTTGCATCTCATAAACCAAATTCAATGCGAAAATGGAAAATATAAATAAATTCTAGCTTGAATATATATATTTTAATTATTACCTATTTTATAAAAAAATATGTCATGGATTATAGCCTTTTAACTTTGTTTTTTACACTGGAAAATCCTAAAATTATGTGGAGTAGAAAAATAAAATATAATTAATTTTTTACATCTACTATAGTCTATTATGTTTTTTGCATGGTGATAAAAAGCCTAAAACTTTGGGATGGTGAATAAAAATATTGAATATTTTTAAATGTAATATACCAGAAGTCAATTTTGATTCGGTGAATACAAACAATATTGAGCTTGATTATTTATTTCAATTGTTATGCATGTGTATAAATTATGGGTCATTCATTTGTAGTCTCTTAATTTAGTTTCTTAGAGGTTAAGAAACCAAAATTTTGGTGATGGAGAAGAAGAAAAGTATAGAATTTTTTTACATCTATTATACCATAATACAATGTTATTATGGTGAACACAAATAAAATTGAGCTTAGATATTTAATTTTGGTGATTACCCATTTAGATATAATTTATTTGTCATTCATTTCTAGTCTTTTAAGCCTGTGGCTTACTTACGAAGAAACAAGAAATTTGGTAATGGTGAAGAATCATACTGAATATATTTGCATCTAATAAAACATGATTCAATGCGAAAATGGTAAATATAAATAAATTCTAGCTTGAATATATATATTTTAATTTTTACCTATTTTATAAAAAAATATGTCATGGATTATAGCCTTTTAACTTTGTTTTTTACACTGGAAAATACAAAAATTATGTGGAGTAGAAAAATAAAATATAATTAATTTTTTACATCTACTATAGTCTATTATGTTTTATGCATGGTGATAAAAAGCCTAAAACTTTGGGATGGAGAATAAAAATTTTGATTATTTTTAGATGTAATATATCAGAAGTCAATTTTGATTCGGTGAATACTAACAATATTGAGCTTGATTATTTATTTCAATTGTTATGCATGTGTATAAATTATGGGTCATTCATTTGTAGTCTCTTAATTTAGTTTCTTAGAGGTTAACAAACCAAAATCTTGGTGATGGAGAAGAAGAA